>JAQHUG010000021.1:5939486-5977915 GCA_028555095.1 Dicrostonyx torquatus
CTTTCTTTTCTTTTCTTTTTCGAGACAGGGTTTCTCTGTAGCTTTGGAGCCTGTCCTGAAACTAGCTCTTGTAGACCAGGCTGGTCTCAAACTCACAAAGATCCGCCTGCCTCTGCCTCCCTAGTGCTGGGATTAAAGGCGTGCGCCACCACCGCCCAGCTACCCTCAATTTCTTACATTGTATGTACAAAAGAAAAAAAAAACTTTTTTTTGTAGTACAGATTTTAGAACATTTATCTTTGTGCAGTTTTCCAGCTATGCAAAATACACAAAGCCTTGTGTATGCTAGTTTCTTCCATCTGCAAGAGAGCTTCCTGAGGCAGTAGGATATGTTTTAAAGATGTAAATGGTAATGACACCCCCAAAAAGGCAAAACCCACAAAACAGAAAAGGAAACAAAAACCCCACCAACAAAATCACCCCCTTGTAAACACAGAATTGAGTCAAGAAACTGAGGCCCTAGAGCTGCAGCCTTTGGTAGTTCTGTGTTATCTGGCCATGCCGCGGCAGCAGTTCTGTGTTATCTGGCCATGCCCCTAGCGGCAGCAGTTCTGTGTTATCTGGCCATGCCCATAGCGGCAGCAGTTTGGAGCCACTGTGCCCAGGGAGGAGACACTGTTCCTTCCTTTGCCTTACATAGTAGCCCACACTAACAACACGCAGATGCTTTCCTACCTGGGATACTGACACTGGGTGTTATCAGAAGTTCCTCTCAGACTGGGAGTGATTGTGTGTGGCTCAAAGCCCTGTGCTGGAGAGGCAGAGACGGGAAGATCTGGGGCTGGAGGGCTTGCTAGAAATTGCTCCTGGAGAGCCATAGTTGCGTTGTGTTTTCTAGACCCACAAGTGAACGTCATCTCATCCTCATCTTAAAAGGAGATTCTCTTTCCCTTTTGTGTGACTTGGTCACATTTTTAATCACACCTATGTCAGTTCCCTGTAGGTAAGGGCGACTGAAAACAAGTTTTGCAGTTACTGCTTTCAGACAGGTTCTCTTCACAAGTCCAGGAATGCTGGGGATTTTAGGAGAATGGCTTTCTTGGGACCAAGCCATGTCATACAGACAAAATACAATCCTTGGAAACACACCTTCCCCCTGTACAACTCCCAAACTGTGGCATTGTGTGGGTGCAGGTTTATGGGCCCATCTTCTCTGCTTAAATGGTATATAAAGGACCCTTCCCCAGCTCTTACTGCATAGATCATTTGGTCTGTGGGTGCTTCCATCTAGCTGTGTCTGAACCCCCCCCATGAAGCCTCAAACCAAAACTGCTCCTTACGCCCCAACTTACCCCTTGCAGAATAAGGTACAGCAGGCACCCCACGTGCCTCACCTGTTCTCCCGCTGCAGAACCAAAATCAGGCTTCCTTCTCCACCTTCTTCAGTTCCTGCCTTTTAAAAAAATTAATTCTGACAGAACTACCTCTGGCCTCTTTCCAGAGACGTGAAGTTTTACTGAAAGTGATTGGGAAGAAAGGTACAAATGGGTGTTTAAAAGGATTAAAATGCAAAGTTAAATTGAGACCTTGAGTGGGGTTGTGGGAAGCGGTGGGGGCTGGAAAGCGGCAGAGCATAGGGAGCTGTTGTGGAGAGCATTGTGGTGCTGCAGCTGGGGGAGAAAGCCATTGGGGAGTCTCAATAGAAGAATGGCCATTTCTTTTGATAGTCCCCAAATTGCGCTCTTGGGGTTCACACTGCTTTTGCACTGTACCTTTCTTCTTTTCAAGCTAATGATTTGGCATCCTGGCACCGAGCTGCGCTCTGTATAAATACGTGTACTTTCAAGTCCCCGTTCAAACTCTATAATTCCTTTTAGAAAATGATTTTTTTTAAAGTAGCATAGTAAGCCCTTGCCGCTCTTATTGTCACCAAAATCATACATTGTTTCCCACAGAATACCGCCATTTGTTTATATTTCCCCACAGTTTTTGTTTGGGGGAGTTTTGTTTTGTTCTAGCAGCAGCTGAAATGATTTTGAGTGTTTGCAGCATGATGTTAATTAACCAAATGTTGCAACCTGGGACTCAGGAACACCTGGGCTGACTCCAACTGCTCGGAATCAGTGTGGAAATTGCGGGAACAGTGGAAGGGAAGGATTTGAGGTGAGAAAGACAGTGTGTAGGAAAGGATTTTATCTCTACCCATTTTTGTAGACAGAACTAAAACAGGCAAGGTACTGTCATGTTCCCAGGGTGCGGTCTATTCTCAGCAGCAGAAGGCTGTCCTGTGTACATGAGGGTTAACCCGCAGGTGTCCTAGACTGTTTGAATGAAGGTAGGTTTGATTGATGTCTGTTTGGATGACATTTGACCTTCATCCCCATTTGTTTTGGACTTAATCATTTTAAATACTGAGGTTCTTGCAAAGGCTGCTGAGCCTAGGAATTATACTGTCATGGTGAGATTTGGAGTCCCCAAACCTCTCACTTACTCATACGTCCCTCTGGGGTTCCCAGTCCAGCAGATCATATTGTTTAAAAAAAAACATATTTGAGAAGGAAATGAAGCACCTCTTTGTGAAGAGCCGAGCACAGGCCTGGTCACCCCACAGGGACCCACGCAGAAGGGGCTCTCTTGGGTGGACCGCACTGAAGTGGCCCACGCCGTAGGCCCATCCTTTTTCTTACCAAATGTGAGGTGCAGATTGAGAATAGCGAACTTTTGCAAAGCAACATCAAGGACAGCTGAGGCTAAAGAGTTCTAGGTTTAGGGCTAGCCCTGTGTCCTTGAGGATGTTTGGCCATTTCCCATGCCCTTGCCCACCAGGGTTGCATATCAAACTCCCCACTCTCACCTTCTTTGACAACACATGTTCAGGAACAGCCAAACACCCCTGAAAGGGATGGCCCCAGCTAAGAGCTCTTCTAAATATAACTGCAGACTCTTAACTGCTCTGAGTGTCCCAGTGAGACCTAGATTAAATACAACTCTTTCAAGGAGCCACAAAAAGGTTCTGAAATAAGAATCTTTCTAATTGATGGAAGGGTATTTTTGAAATTCCTTCAAATGTTTTCTGATTATTACATGTGAAATCACCCAGAAAGAGTACTGTCCTGATGCCCTGGACAGGCCCGTTATCAACTCAAGAAAAGGTTTGCAGGTTGGGGAGGAAGCTAGGGATATGGCACAGAGGTTCAGAGTGTGTACCTGTCATGTAGAGGACCTGAGCCCGGTGCTCAGCACCAGTATCAGGTGACTCACGATCGCTGGTAACTCCAACACATGTGGCCTGTGCAGGCACCCACACTTGTGCACACCCTTCATGTACACATAATTAAAATTAAGATTCGTAATTAGATTTTCTTGTGGGCAACACCAAAATGTCAGAATATTGTTATTATTTAAAAGAAATGTCAGAATATTTTAAAGCTTCCAGAGAGTTCCTGTAATATTTGAGGGTCAGTGTTTTAGCCCTGTCTCTGTGAACCTTGACCCGCGTGTGAGGCTTGGAAATGTCCTGTGAACTCGCGCTTCTCAGTTACTCGTTTCACACACCTGACTGCTGGTCATTACCAAACTTTGGAGGGTGAATGAGCCTGGGCCATCTGTTCTGGGATGGGGCTTCATGCTTTGCATCTCTCAGAAGTTCTTAATTGGTGCGGATGCTGTGAGACCAGGAAACATGCTTGAGAAGTCTCGTGACGAACATACCAACTCTAAGGACCAGTGATGTAGTTATTCTAAACGTAAGGCTCCATCTCCAGACAGACAGCATCCACTACAAACCTGAAGCTCTCCCTCCATTTTCTGTCTTCTCCTAGTGTCTTCCTTTCTCCACGTTTTTTTTTTTTATCTTAGTTCCATTAATGGCACTGTTGATGATCGCCTGCCTTGAAAGTGCTTAGAAATGTTAAGAATCTTCAGTTCATAGCTTTCCCACACTTCATATCTGTGTTTGTCATATCTAGTTTTCTTCCTTCGTTGACATTAAAGATTTTAGGAAAAGATTTTGCTTGTCTCATTGATGAGTTATCCTTGCTTGGTTACATATCACCAGTGGGAGTTTCTTCAGTTTTCATGTCAGTGTAGTAGTAGTCTGTGATACCTTCTGGATTAAATGGGCTTATGGAGGTCAGTTGGAATCACAGCAATCCTATTTTTAAAACAATGAATTAATGCTGATGGAAAAGCTTGGAATTATACATCTGTTTAGCAGGGTTCTTTTTTGTGTGTTTTGTGAGATTCGGGTCTTATGTGGTACAGCAATTCGTCATTTCAAAGTTACTACTGCACAGGTGTCAGGCTTTGGAGATGTTTGAACTCTGAGGACCAAGACTGTGATGAGCATCCCTATGGAAAGCCACCTCTAGCAATAAAGGCTTGGCTCATGGCTAACCAGTCACTTAGGTTCCAGAACTACTTAGAACGCTTTCCTGCAAGGTGTGCAGAGGGTTCAGATCGACAGATGGCCTCAGTTTCTCTCTTACTGGAGGCAGTTCAAGAAGGGCTCCTCATCACAGTCCGATATCCAAGTTTGAGCCTCCGTGTTGGAGAAGGACTGGCCTCAGACTTGGCATTTACCCTTTGACTTCACTGACCTCTCCCCCTTCTTACTGTGAACGTGATCCCTAAATGTGCTTACATCCATCTGCTCCTCAGGCGAGCATCCTGACTTACTGTTTGTTACCCATCTTGGCACTGTTACCCATCTGTAGCAGCTGTTGAAAACCACCCAGAATCCCTCAGAAAGTTCTCGTGTCCTTACCAGAATCTAGAACACTGGTCAAGTTGCACCCTCATCTGTGTAGGGGTGGGGAGATGAGGGAGCCTGTGGAGCTGTACCTCCTGAGGGCTGAAGGCCAGTGAGAGCGGAAGTACTTTTTACAGCCAGGCCTTTCCATACTCAGGTTCTCACAGGGAGTACATTGGCTGAAAGAAAGACCTGTAGGTGAGTTGGCTTCTCTTGGTTGTCCTTCAGTGGCTGAATAGCAGCCCTGGGCAGGATGGGACACATGTTTTTTGTCATTGAAAGGTGTTCCTCAGAAACCATTTGAATATCTGCAGAAATCAACAGCTGGTGGCCTGTTAATGATTCCAAGTTAATGAATGGTCTTAATGGGAAGAAGGTGTCTCATCTTACAAGCCCCTGAAAGGATGGAACCATGGCTGGTTCCGGAACCTGTCTCATTGTTTCCTTCCTTATTTCTCCTTGAGGTTTAAAAAGGATGGATGATTGCCGGTGTGGTAGGTTGCCTGGTGTCTTCTGTAAGAGAGGACACGGGGTGGCTTCCCACATGGTTCATCAGCTGGGAATTAGGCTGCAGTGGGGTTGTTCAGTGAGAAAGAAAAGCAAGTAATCAGAGTCATGAGGAAGTCTGATACATCCCTGGGTAGGGACAGCTGTGTGCACAGTGTGTCATACACTTTAAAACTAAATCTGTACATTAAGAAATCAGGACTAAGGGAGCTGTGGAAATGTGGAGCTTGGAAAACATTATGGACAAAAGCATATGGGGGAGTTACTGGTCTATGTCTTTACAAGATGGATTTTCATCCCAACCCCTGAGAGACAGAGAGGGAGGGAGAGAGGGCAGACATTGAGAGGGCACGCCCAGTAATCTTTTTTTTCTTTCTAATCAGGCCTAAAGCAACCTGTAGGGATCAGGAAAAGCATGTTGGATTTCATGCTTGACCCGCGGAAGTCGGTCCTTACAGCTAACTGGCCGTTACCTCAGAGCTACAAGTTGGAAGTTCTTTGGCTTGTTCTAGAATGGCCTTTATCATCTGGATGGCAATTTTTCCAATTTAATTAACAATTTATTCACTCGTAAAACTACAGTGACTCATGTAATTAGAGGCTTCCTTCTGTGTCAACAGAGGCTTTTGGGAGCTTGGTAACAAGTTGGACAACTCCACTGCTTTTCAGAAGGAGTAGTCAATCACTGGGTAATATTTTTAGAATTTCCAAACTGGAATATGGCCGCTAGTCATCTGGAAAGAAAGCACTTGATTAATTACAGCGAATGTATCCAAAGGGACATTTTCTTGGGCCTCACTGAAGGTTTTGCAGGTAACAGGCATCCCTCCTACTTCATTAGTGTCCCCTCAAAACAAGCACAAACCCCAAACTGCTGAGCTCCCAGACCTGACCAAGGTTATCTTGCAAATGCTTCGCCCAGTGAAGTGATTTCAGAAAATGTTTGTGTTGCCTTCTCTTGCTGGATTTTGAGTCTTCCTTGAACATGGGCAACTGAAAGGTGTGTATAAAATATCCTTCAGGAAGACACCAAAGTGGAATTCCTCCACAGCTGCCATAATAATCGCTCATTAAATGAGTGCTGTGTTTACACAACCAACCACTTGAACATTTCACGAGCATAGACAAATCACAGAAATGTCGCCAGTTAATCTGAAATTTGAAAGGGAGAGTTGCAGAATTCAAATGAGTTTATGGCAACGCTGTTAAGGATTACCCCTCCTGTTCCTGAGGCGTTCACCGAAAAACGCTGAGGTCCCAGATGAAAATAATGCCTTCGCCTCTCCCTCCGGGCACAGGAAGGTTCAATAGGGACTCAGACAGCCGGGGAACAGCAGAGACTTGTGGCTTGTTACTTGGTTTGTGAGATAGTCCTAACTAATACATTTAAGAAACACGTGACGTGACATACCAAGAGAATTCTTCAGTTCAAACAACCCTCGTGCGGCCTTCATGACACCTTTTCCAGATTGAGGGTTTCCTAGGCACTGAGCTGCTCCCATGTGTGTGGTTACAAAGCTGGAAGTAGGCCCTGGGCTGTGTGGTTGCAGACCCCATGGCCTGTGCTGTGATACCGCTCTTGATACATTCTTGTGGAAATGGAACTAATGATGTTGGTGTGGTGTGTTTGCAGTGCAGATTCCAGTCATTTTATTTGATCATCAGACATCCAGTGAAGAGGGTTTAGCTATTCCCATTTTAGGAGAGATAAAACCAGCTTGGCAAAGTTATCTCCCCCCCCCCAAAAAAAAAAGAAAAAGAAAAATCAAATCACTACTTTAAGTCACAGGGAAGACAGTGACAGGACACTGGTCGGCTTCAATCTGGCTTCCTTTGTAGGGAGGGCGCTGGACCTTAGGAAGAACACATGCCCCACCCCTCATCCCCAGCCCTTCCTGCTGCTTTTCCTTTCTTGTCAGGTGACTAGCCTAAGTTACTAAGGTCCTGCAGGTTGCTAAGGAGTGGGGAGGGATCTGGCCTCAAGGATGGGTCCTCTGGACACCAGCGTTAGTGTTCTTCTTTTCTCATCTCTGTCACCCCACAGTTCCCCTTCACTTCTTGCCCCAGGAACAGACTACCGAGAACTATGGTGGTGATGGGTTTGGGAGGTTGGAATTCAAGGGAAAGATTCTCAGAAGATGGCTCCTCGCATCAGGCAACCAGAGGAAGCTTAAGGCTTTTCTCTCCAGCACCCAGCTTCAGGGAGCAAACTGCTTTCTTGAGTCTCAGATCATCTTTGGCTATTGATAGAAACTGGAACCAAATTGCTTACTTTTTCCACTTCTTTCCCAGTAGGAATCTTGCTTTCGATTCAAGTTGTCAATCATTTCTCAAAACCTACTCCTTATTTATAAATCTGTTTATTTATAGCCATCTCATCCTGCAGAAGTGGAGGTAAATTAAAGGAAACGTGAAATAGTGAAAATACAATTAAAAGTAGAAAACAAAGATTGGAGAAGAAAGAAATTAGAAGAGGGTGAGACCCGAGAGAAGAGAAGAGGTTTGGTGTCTGGTTTCTTAGCTAGGAAGCAAAACAAAACAGAAACAACAGAAGCAAAATTGGGACTGGAGTCAGTCTCTGGATTTTTGTTGACAAGAAAGAGGGAACAAGCCTCTAGACACTAAAAGAAAACTCTCCTGTGGGCCTCCTTTCAGATGGTAATTCCTTGTGAAAAGCATATAGGTATTGTGGTTGTAAAGATGACCTTGGGTCTTTCTACCCAGCAGGGAATCAGGCAAATTAATACTTACAGAACACAATAAAGGTAGCTCAAGGACAAGCCTTAGCGGAGGTGGGGGTGTGAGTGTGGGGATAGCATTCATTCTGACAGTGGAAACTGGGCAGCCAGCAGGAGGGCAGCTCCAGCAGGAAGGTGTTGTCTTAGCCTCCAGAAGGGGTAGATTCTCATTAGACAGTGGAGAGATGAGCCTTCAGCACTAAGGACTAGAATAAGTAATGGTCAAAGTCCTGGCCTTGTGTTTGGGGTGGGGCAGACACGCGACATCATGCAACACGTATGTAGGAGAATGCAGGACAAGGGCGAGTGGGAAACTGTGGCTTTAGGGAGACTGCGTAGCATATGAAGAAGGCCTAGTCTCTGGCTCAAATCTCGGGAAACTCATTCTTTTCTTTTTTAGTTCGTTTTTTTGTTTGTTTGTTTGTTTGTTTGTTTTTTGGTTTTTTGAGACAGGGTTTCTCTGTAGCTTTGGAGCCTGTCCTGGAACTAGCTCTTGTAGGCCAGGCTGGCCTGTAACTCAGAGATCCAACTGCTTCTGCCTCCCGAGTGCTGGGATTAAAGGGATGCACCACCACCACCTGGCACGGGAAACTCATTCTTATAGGGAGTGAAGGGTAACACTATGAAGGCAAGAGGCTGGGTGGAAGAGATCAGTTAGGGCGGTGTTGTGCTAGAAAAATTAAAACAGAAAGTTGGCCAGAGCCAGGAGACTAGAAAAAGTAACAAAGGAGACTCTCTACATGCCATAATTAAAACATCCTGGCTACCTAGCCAGATGTGGTAGTAACTAAGAGATGGGTAAGAAGTGGCAAGGACACAAACAAGAGCTTTGAGACAGAATGATATGTAGAAATATGCAGGGATGGGACTGCTGGGGCCTTGTATGCTAAAGTATAGTATACTTTATGATATATAGTACACTGGTGAAGGGTGTTAGCATTAGGCATGAGTGGTCATCTCATAAGTTAATGTTTTTCTAGTGTAAGATGCTAATGAGGACTGGGTAGGGTAACTAAGAACATGTATCTGTGACATGCTCACACACGGACACCTTATGAGAAGCAATTTGAGAGGTCATTTCCTTATTTCATTTTTATTGATGTGTGTGTGCACGTGTGCGTGCACGCGTGCGTACGTGCCCGTGTGCATACACATGTGTGTGAGGGGTCCTGCAGATGTCAAGTGGGAATCCTATATTCCAGAGCTGGGGTTGCAGGTAGCTGTGGCTGGAAACAGAACTTGGGTCACCCAACTGCGGTACTGTCTCTTCAGCCTTTGGAGGGCATTTCTGCTCCTGCTGTATCTGGACCAGTGGAACAACTGCTCCTTTCTCTAATATGTGTTCCATTGTCTCATCTACAGTCTGTGGTACTCTGAGAATGTATTCAGAACCTGCCTTGCCCGGCATACCTGTTAGCATACCCATAGCAGCATGTGATGCTGGTACCACCTTGCTGGCACTAGAGTTTAGTCATGCTTTGGTCCCTGTCACCACTGTGGAGGACAGTCTAGGAGACCACATGGCCTGTAGGTTCTGAAGACAAGATTCCATAGTCTGCAAGATGAGGGAGGGATTGAACTCTTTACCTGATCAGCTAGACTGTTTTTAAGACTCCTAAGCAAAACTGAGCAGAAAGCACTGGCCGGCCCAGCCTAGTGTCATACGGTTCCCCAGACTGTTTCCTGGTGACTTGGAAATGTGACAGTTTGCAAAGGCAGCAGTAAATTGACAACTGGGAGAGACACTGATGTGGCTCTGGGATTCCCCGAGGACAGACACCAGGAAGGTAGGGACCCTGAAGGGTCAGTGAATTGTTACAACATTCCTAATTACCAGTTGGTGTGGACTGTGCTTTTCACTGGGAAATTCTCTGTCTAATTAACATGGTTCTCCTCTGGACAGCTCATAGGTCTGTGCTAATTCCAGAAACACTGGAATGATAGACTTATAGCTCTGTTTTAATTGAAAATACAGTAATTAGTTTGTGCAATTCTGCTCTTAATTATAGTGCCAAATTTTTCTATTTCTAAGCTATTTTCTGGTCAGATGATGCCCTGACAGAATTAATAAAGGATATTTGGGAGGGAGTATGTTCCAATTTTTTTCAACTGTATGGTTCAGCTCACACCTACACATGGAGACAGGACACATCAATTCTGGGCTGCTGGGTCCTCTCCCTTCTATCAGCAAGAATGCAGATGAGTCCTCCTCTTGCCCCAGAAGTGCTCCACCTCCGCTGCAGGAGGATCTCTTCGGGTCACTAGGAACAGTTTTTGTTTGCTTGTTTTATTTTGTTTTCCTACAGTTAATCCTCTTCATTTATTTTGGCATTTTCAAGTAGCAAGAGGAATTCTCGACATGAAAAGGTTTAATAGCCTGCAGTTCAGCCATAGCTAGTCTACAACTCTGAGGTGTCCAGTATATTCTCAGAGCCATGTAATCATTTTCTCCAGGAAGTTTCGAAACAGGCGCATCACCCCTAAAGAAACCTACAAAGTAACTCTTGTTTCTTTGCACCCTTCAGCCCCAGACAACCACTGCTTGGCTTTTTGTCTTCATAAATTTGCTTACTTTGAATATTTCATATACATACAGTCAGAGCCACACAACCTTTGCGGGGGTGGGTTGTCTTTTCCACTTAGCATAGCTTCTGAGGTTCAGCCATAGAAGAGCATGTATTGGTCTTTAATTACTTTTTATGGATGAATAATATTTCATTAGGTGATATGTGACATTCCTGGAGACACATAAATGAAGCATTCACTTACCCCCAGAAGGTTCCAACAGATCACAGAAAGAGTGCATCAGCCCAGTTTAGCAAATAAATGATAATATTTGGTTTATTTAAAGAAACATGAGCGACTTGTGGCCAGCTAGACTGGAAAAGACCCACTTCCACTCACTGTTGACCTCTTAGGTATTTACTATACTGTGTAGTTGGGGAAAGGCCATGATGGTTAGAATTCCAGGGGAGGGCCTGCTGGTCCTCTTCCCCATCAAGAGGGACTGTCAGCCGTGTCTGTCACACAGACTTCATGGCTTGCTGTACCATTCTACTTCTTTGCCCTTTGCCCGTGAGGCAAGGGCTCCTCCAGGACACCTGTTGCTGTGCTTCATGATGGGGTGGTCATGTCAAGCCCGCGTGAACGTACTGCTATAATACATTTTGGTTACTGGTTCTCTGGTTGTTTCTAGTGTTACCTATTGTGAATGGTACTTCTGTGGTCATGTATGGAGCAAAAGTACTTGCAAGTCATATTTCTGGGAGTGATATTGCTGGGTCATCTGGAAATGCTGTTTTGACTTTCTGAGATATTATCAGATAATTCCCTTGGTGACAGCTTTATTTGGTGTCTCTGCTGACAACATATGTGTTTCAGTTCCTTCACATCCATGTCAGTACTTGCTGACTTACTTTCTTTTTTGGTGGTGGTGGTGGTGGGGAAAGCCATTCTGGAGAAAGTAAAGTGGTTTCTCCCTGTGGAATTACATCACATGACTGATGGCATGAGCATCTTCATGAGCAGTTTCAGGGTGGTGCTGTATCCCATGACATTCTTATGTCACTGACTGCATACCTTCTATAGTGGGATATTTGGAAAAGAGACAATGGAATGGGCTGATGGGGAGACAAGATCTTTCGAAATTTCTTTTTTAGTTGTGTGTGTGTGTGTGTGTGTGTGTGTGTGTGTGTGTGCTCCCTTGTGCATGTGTGTGCATGCTCCCTTGTGCATGCATGTGATAATAGGTGCTCTATGCCACAGTACATGTGATAGTCAGAGGACAATGTGCAGAATTCAGTTTTATCCTTCTACTTTGTATGTCCCAAAGATCTTGGGACATGTATCGTTAGTCATTGAACCATCTCGTTGTCCTAATATTGCTTGGGATTTATAACCCAGAGGGCAGTTACCTGTGTAGAGCTTCGCTGATTTGGTTTTCACATGTCCCAAGGATTTCAAATACAGTTTAAAGATAGATAAGTATCAGTAAGTTTAGAGGTCTTTTTTTTTTTTTGGGCAGGAAATTATTGATTTGCATTTTAGATTTGGGCACAAGAAATTATTAAATCTGTTTCCCTTTTCTACAAAAGGAATGTACATTGTCTTATATTCTAAAAGAGTGTCACTGTTTAAGTCAGGTACAGCATGGCAGCCTACAGAGAGAGAGTCCTGCTACCTTAGTTCTGCATTGTCTGCACAGGGATAAGAAGGGAGAGAGCTTTCAACCAACGCAGCTATCATCCAGTAATTTGCCAGACACAGGCATCATAATTTGCCATCTCCCATCCAAAGGGAGGATCGGAGACACCTGATGTATCTTCTCTAGACTTTGGGGAATCATGGAGTTGTTCTTATTGCCACATGCCTGCAGTTCTGGAGGAAAGGTGAAATTTTAGCTATCAAGGGAATGGGTACTATTCCAAAAGGAAGGTCCATGAATGTTACCATGGCAAAGCTGGAAGAGTCTAGAGTGTCACTCAGCATGCTGTTAAAAATGTTACAAACAAGCAAATTAAAGGTAAGATTCTTGCCAAGAGAATTACTCCGTGGCCTGAGCATATGAAGCACAGTAAGAGCAGAGTCGCTTCCTGAAATAGGCAAAGGAAAGGAAGCCAAAGGGGAGAGGACCTGGTTTCAACCAGACTGCAACCTGCTCCTGCAAGAGAAGCACACTCCGTGAGAACTAACAGAAAGGAGCCTGAGCTGCTAGTGCCCAGTGCCTATCAGCTCATAGCTTAAAAGATGCACAAAGAAAGAAATGAAAGACCAAGTCTTGCGGGCAGGCAGAGAGGGAAGTGAACAGTCTTGGCTGTGTCCGACACCAGTGCCTCCACTACTGGCAGTGCCCTTATTTATGTGACTTAGCTCATCCATAGCCATTATCCTGCACTTCCACTGGGTTTTGTGTGTAGACATATTATTAAAGTATTATTAAAATAGTCTTTGATTCAAAGCAGGTGTTCGTGTTGGGATTTCAGAGAGAGGGAAAGTGGCAGGAACTGGGCATGGAGGGGTGTGTGTATGTTCTTTCCTGATCCTGGTCACACATGTGTGCTGCTCTGAGAGAAATCATTGGGTTTCATGCTCAGAGTTTATCCTATGTTCCGTACTTAACGCTATCCTTCAGTACATATGTTACTGTAAAAGGAAAGGATAACATGGTGCTTTTTTCACAGTGCCTTATATGGTCTCAGTATTAATGGAAAAGCTGCTTGAGATGAGAAGATGTGGATCCTTTGGTCTTGATGTGGAGAGGGAAGACAGGGAATTGACTTTCAGTTAAGTATCTGTTAAGTAAATTGTACAAATGCGTGATTGATGTGGTATTCACAGCAGTCCTGTGTAATGTGTTACCTGTATCATAGCATCAAGGTGTAATGGAGTCAGGACTGCCCCTCTATAGTCCTCTGTGGTACTGGGTGCTCTTTCCACCCAGCTGATATTCAAAGCCTATTTGTTAAATGGTGCATGGGTTAATTAGAGAAGGCAGAGAGCCTTGCTCCTGCTCCAATGGCGCTGGGTTTTTGCTGGTTTTGTCTGGCATGTGTTTGCAGATGAGGCCACTGAAGCAGAGGTGACAGGACCCTCATCCACTGGGTCTCGCCTTCCTAGATGCTCTGAGCAGGCCTTCGGTTGGAAAAGGCTGGGGGATCTTAAGAGCTCCTGACAGATTGACAGGATGTGAGCCGGTGCCTCTCCTGTGAGGTTCCGCAAGGCTGTTCTCATTTAGAGCTGGGTGTCTGGATGCCTCCCTGGCTGAAAACTGGCAGGAATAATGGTCTGCTTTGGAGGCTGGGTTGAACAGGATTCTCGTGAGCTGTCAGATGTGATTGCTGAAATGATTTCAGTATGAGCTTATCAGACTGCCGAGGAGTGGAGAACAACCATGCTGCCTGCTATTTATGGCACCCACACCCCTGCAGCTTGGAACAAAATATAGCACGTCCCAGGCTCAGATTTAAATTAGAATATTCTGGTGTGTATGCACAGATTAACTGAACAATAGATTCAAGGGACAAGAAGATCCTCAAACCTGGATGAGAGAATGAATATGTCTGATTTTACTGTGCATTTTGAGAACTTTTCCATCCCCAAAGGAACCAATTGTCCTTTACCCGGGAGGTCTGTGAAGGGCATCCTAGTGCATCCAATTGAGAAGTCTTAGTCAAACTCCCGCCATGGAGGAACCACTGCTGGATTACGGTGCTGTTGGAATATATTAATTTTGTTTGTATGGCTTAAACACTTGGTCAGACAGCTCTTTCGGTATTTTTAAGATTTGGAAAAGCTAAGGGTTATTCAGTAGACATATCCTTCAGCCAGGTTAGAGAGACCCAGGTTTGAATCTAACCCCATCTCTTCTAGGCTGTATAGAATCTAATCTCTGTCTCTCATAAAAGAGTATCAAGTATCTTGAGGTGTGTGAGGATTAAATGAGATGATGTACGCAGTGCCTGGGCAACAAATGCTGTCATCCACCTCCTCCTCCTCTGGACACTTGCAAAGGAGGAAACGTCTACATTGGTATAAAGGTGTCTAACCCAGATTTTGAAAACAGTCTTTACTTGGATTTTTCTTTAGGTTGTGTAATCATTTGACCGTTATAAATAGTCTTGCTTTCTAGGGAGGTGGCTCAGTGGTTAAAATATTTGCTATACAAAGAAGGACTGGAGCTCAAGTTCCCTAGAACCATACAAATATTGTGTGGCTGTGGAAGGCCGCCTGAAATTCCAGGCTCAGAAGGCGAGACAGGATCTCTGGGGCAAGCAAGAAGGAAGTTAAGCATTATCGGTGTGTTCAAAGATACCCTGCCTCCAAGGTGAGGTCAAAGAGCTGGAGGGATGATTCCTAAAGTAGGCCTCTACAGTCACGCTGGTGTGCAAACACAGACACATATCCCCACACTCATAAGCAGTGAACACACACACACACACACACACCAGTGAAATAACAAAAAATGTCTAATGTCGTAAAATTTAAAAATAGATGGTTGGCGGTTTCTGGGCTTTGAGGTGTATCATTCACAACAAAGCAACTCACTGTTTTACTTGAAACACTTTATATAGTTATAGTTGAAAAAAACTCTCATTTACATATACATATTTTACATATGATAGATCTGTTTCTCCTTTTTGGTACAACTCATTGTTTTTCTTTTTGGCAAATGGAAGACACTAGAGAAACTTAAAGCATATAGTTGTTTTAATTCTTTGATTTCCTTTTGAGGGTCTCTGTGAGTGATTGGGGATGTAGCTCAGAGATGAAGTACTTGTGTGGTGAGGTCATGGATTTGGTTTCCAGCATTGTAAAAAACAAACAAATTAAAAATTTCCATAGGCTCTTTTCCCATCTTAAAATTTTTCACAAGTTTGAAAGACATATCTTTTTTGCTAACTATGTTGACTGGAATATTATATATTCTGATATCTGTAGACTTTGATTGCTCCTCTATCCACTCATAGTATATGTGTTACTGAGCCTGGCCTGCTGCTCATTCTCCTTAAGTGCTCTGGGCCCAGTGATGAAGAGCACGGGGGCAGGTCCTGTGATGGAGCTGCCTAATTAAAAGGAAGAAATAAGGGAAGCAAAGGGCATGGCTGCTCCTAGGTATGGTGGAGGAGAAAGTTGATTACAGAAATGTGCGAGAGCATAGGAGGAGGCAGGGACATCTGGGAGAGTCCACTCAGCTGGACCCTGTGTGGAGAGATGGGGAGGGGAAGGGAAAGGAGAGAGGGGAACCAGGTGCAGCAGCCAGGAGGCCAGAGGTACAAGAAGGGGAGGGTAAGCCGGGCGGTGGTGGCGCACGCCTTTAATCCCAGCACTCGGGAGGCAGAGGCAGGCGGATCTCTGTGAGTTCGAGACCAGCCTGGTCTACAAAAGCTAGTTCCAGCGCAGGCTCCAAAGCCACAGAGAAACCCTGTCTCTAAAAATCCAAAAAAAAAAGAAGGGGAGGGTAATGTTTGGATTACACAGGGAAGAAGAGCCTCTGGGAGAAAGAGCAGCCCAGTCCCTGGGCTGGAGAGTTCTGGTAGAGGATAGTTGGCTGAGATCATACTCCCTTACTGGTAGGAACTGAGGGATGCTGGGAGAACCTGGCTGCCAGGTCTGCTTTGAAATGTTAAGTAGGCACCTCAGCTTTTAGTCCTGGGTTTGAGATTTAACAGCTACTACTACCTGGGGGTTGAAAACAGGACACAGATAAAAACTCAGGAATCACAAAATGAAATTTGTTGTATCTGTGATAAACTGGGGGAAATAGTCTAGCCAGGGGAAGACTTTGAAGTTGAAAAGCTGCACCGGGCGAATGAACATTAAGCAAATCTTGCCTGTGAAGTCAAATCCTGGCTTCCATTCTTGCAAGCTTGAATATGTAGGGGTCCGGTAGCAATCAGGGTGGGGATAGGCATTCTCCTTCAAGCTCCCTGTAATGGGGGGTGGTGGTCTCCTATCCCTAATAGGCTCTGAGTTCCCCACCGGCTCAGCTTTGGGGAAAGTGGGAGACACAAGACACAGGAGTTTACCGGGCTTTGTTTACTTCGCCCTAGTTAGATTTAAGCAGTGGCCACATAGAGCAGCCTTCTCTGTGCCTTCTACCTCTGCCGTGTAGCAAGAAGTGTGTTCCTGCAGGCATGCCGAGGGGGTTGGAGGAAGAGGAAGAAAGGAAAATTAATTAATTCTATCCACACAGTCATTATCATGACCTTCATTTTGATTCTTGATGTGCTGACAGCCATATTTGCAGCTTGTACAGCCGTGATACTAATTAGAATGGAAACGGCACTTTGGATGGATTTCCTTTTTGAGAAGGTTTATTTAATTCACTCCACAGTCTCAGTCTGAACACCTGGAGACAGACTGGGGGTTTCACAAGCTGAGGATCTGACTGGATCATAGGGAAAGGCACCCAACATCTCACTTTGGGGGAAATTATCCTTTACTGAGTAAGCAGTGCTGTGCAGTGATATTTCTCGAACCGGCTGCAGAAGAGGCCCAGTTATTTTCCTTTTAATGTTTTAATCCACTGTAAATGAAACATGATCTGCTCTATAGGCCTGGGCATGCTGTGTGCATGTGTGTGTGAGAGAGAGACCAAAACAAAATCAAGGAATTTGGTGACATTTTTCAAGGATCCTTTGGGCCACTAACAGGTCACTCTCCATTCTAAGCCCAGAATTCCTTTGGAAAGCAAAAAAAAAAAAAACCCAGCAAGAATGGAGTTTTGTTGAGAGAAAATTTCCTGAATACTTGTACTGTGGTACCACTGTCTTGGTTACTAATCGGACTTGAGAGAGAATGTGTTTTGGACCGCTAGGAACTCAGAAGCTGAAATAAATGATGTGGAAACCCTGCACCCCGTGCACGCTACAGAAGATTGGCCATTTTAAAAAGTATTTCAAATATTTTTTCAAAAAGATTTTCTAGGAGAGTTGAACACATAAACAGTTTTCTATAAACTCACATAATTAATTTTTAGTTTACTAATATATCATCTATATATAATAGGTTAAATAGTTTTGGTTGTGAGTCTGGCCTTTAACGGCTGAGGCATCCCTCCCACCCACAGTCAGGCTTTTAAAGGAGCGGATTCATGCATCTCACAGCTGTGTCCACTCATGAGACCATCGCCATAAGCAATAACAGAAAAATAGTCATTGCTTCCAAACGCTTCCTTACCTCTCTGCCATACATTCCTCTCCAGCCTCTGGTGCCAGGAGTTCATCAGCACTGTCAGTTCCTTTGCAATTTTTAGAATTTCAGGTAAATCTCATAGTATAGACTGGGGTATGTGTGATATCCTTACCTTGAGACTCATGCTCTGGCTTCTGGGTCAGTAGTCTGATCCTTGGTGTGGCTGCGTGGGCTTTTCTCTGTGGAGTTTGTTTCTCTTCTTTTCTGAGACAACATTTTCGGTTTTTAACTACTGTGAGCATGTGTGTAAGTCTCAGCATGGATAACTGTTTGTATTTGTCATGGGCAATACCAAGGAAGGAGGGGACGAGTTCACAAAAAAGGTGATGAGGTCACATGGAAGGTCTGTGGTTGACAGTTATGGAATTTGAACAAGGCGCTTTTGCTAGCACCAGTTTTGCTAATACATAACACATTAGAAAGATTGTCTTTTCTTTTGCTTCCTCTCTTCCTCCTCTTTCCTTCCCTCCCTCCCTTTTACGAATGGACCCCAGGTGGGTGTGTTCCTATGTATGCACACACACATGTAGAGGTGGTAGTGGTAAAGATTCTCCCTAAATGCATGCTGAAAATGTGCTTTTATAAACTCTATTGGGCCAGGCAGTGATGGCACACACCTTTAATCCCAGCACTGGGGAGGCTGAGGCAGGCAGATCTCTCTGAGTTCCAGGACAGTATCCAGATCTACACAGAGAAACCCTGTCTCAGAAAACCAGCCAACCAACAAATAAATAAATATAGTCATAAATCAGTAAATGAAGCACAGTCTCAGAAAAGGGAACTCGGGATAGAAATATAGTGTGTGAGTCACAGCAGTACCTTGGCACCTCTGCTTCCCGATGCAGGGATGTGGACTGGAATTTCCTTCTTCAGTAATTTGATTTGCTGTTTTGTGAGCGGGCATGTTGGTAGTGAGGTGACATTTTAGACTGGGTGAGAGAAATAAGAAATCCCATCTAGTGGCGTTAGCATTAGTACAACACTAGGGCGTGGCAACCTTTGAATGCAGGTCATTGTCATCTTCGTTGTATAGAGAGAGGTGTCAGTTGTTTTCTTTATTAGGAGTGTGTGTGTGCATGCACGTACCCTGTAGGGTGAAGTTCACAGGACACCTTGTGTGAATTGATTTTTTTCGTTTCCCCATGTGGACTCTGGGGATTGAACTCAGGTTTTCTGGCTTGCTCATAAGCACCCTACGCACTGAGTGATCTTGATGTTGGTCCTAGGGAGGTATTGTAGTGAAACTGTCTGACATGAGGGTAAGCTGCCTTGGGGAAAAGTGAACCTGACCTGCCTGCCCTTCATCATCTTTTCCTTGGGGTTGTATACATCCTACCTCTTGGCAAAGGAGTGTACCAAAGTCATTGCTGTGAGAGCTTCCAATTTTAGCTGTGCAGTGTTCCAGCTAAGCTGAAAACTCCGGAGTGGTTTTATGAGTTACCCAGGTGAATCTTAGCTGGTTACATGCTTAGATTTGGGGGTGGGGGATCCACAAGCTTGGCAAGTGCTTTAGCACAGTAATTCTAACAGAAACCCTGGACTCTTCTTAGAGCTCCTTCAAGGACACTGTCTGGGTCTTGGTACTATTAGGACTATTGCTGGTTTGGTAATGACCTCATCTGCTAAATGCAATGCCATATTATATTTATTCTCTTAATTGAAGACAGGATTCTACCAGTGCATAGTTAATGCAACTACAGGATAATAGATAGATACGCGCTCTCTCTCATGCTCTCATTCTCTCTCTCTCTCTCTCTCTCTCTCTCTCTCTCTCTCACACACACACACACACACACACACACACACACACACACACACGAGTGGGAGGTAAACCCAAAACTTACTGTCTCCACGCGTCCAGTGGCTATGCTGAGGATGCTGTCCTGTCTTTGCTTGACATGACAGGACAATGGTGACATTAACTGACTAAAATGAGATTTAGTCACAAAAGTTTGGCTAGGGTAAGTTCTACAAAGGACAGTGAGAAATTTCTTACTCTGTTGGACCAGAACCATATGTAAAATGCTGCAAATCATTTAAAGCTGGTGTAAATGAGCCCTTTGAGTTTGCTCTTCGAAATCCTCCCCACTTCATCTTGAAGTAGCACGGGATGGCATGTATGTTCTCACACAGGATAGCCTGTGTGTCATACAGTGTATGTACAGGGAAAGGCTTAGATGACTTTCTGGGGATTCATCTCCTTCCAGGGTCTAGTCTGGGATTGCACATGTCAGGATGCCACTGCGCTCAGGCAAGGGCTTGTTGCAGACCGACCGCCCCTTCGGTCCCCGAGCCCTGGCCTGCTACTTTCTGTAGCATAGAAATCTCAGTGCTGCTCTATTTTTGGAACTTGGGGCAGGTGGAATTTGATTTGTGGTGTTACTGTGGCTGTGATCAGGAGCTGCATGACCGCTATCATTTGCTTAGATCAGGGAGGCAGCAAGAGAGAATCTGAAATAGAACCCACCATGTGTGCGGCTGCTAATTATTTGCTTTGTTCTCACAGCTCGGCACTAATTCATATAATATCAGACATTTATAATCTGGCACTATGTAAATGATGAGGGAGAAGTCTAAAAAGCATCTCATAGCTGGATGCTTCAGGCTCATTGCAAAAAGTTATTAAATTATCAAGACTGAAGCCCATGCGGAAGTGGTTGACAGAATCCATGTTGTGCTCAGTATTTGGTTTGGGACTCTTAGACTGCATCCAACCAGCCTGATTTGTTTCAAAGATGGAAAATACAGTTCCAATGGATTTTTTTTTTGTTTTTTTGAGACAGGGTTTCTTTGTAGCTTTTTGGAGCCTGTCCTGGAACTAGCTTTTGTAGTCCAGGCTGGCCTTGAACTCACAGAGATCCGCCTGCCTCTGCCTCCCGAGTGGATTTTTTTTTTTTAAAAAAAAAAAAACATACCTTTTTCTAATACTAAACAAAAGGATTGGTGATTTTTTTTCTCAAATTGACCAGGTGTTTAGATATGATGCCAGAAGAAACACAGTGACATTCTCTGTTTTAGAAGGACTTTGACAGCTCTATTCTTGGGAGAAGCTGTAGTGTGACTCACAGTGTCCTTTGCGATCTGCCTTTGGCATACTGGCCACAGGGGCCTTGGCACTCCACCTGCCCAGCAGGCACACTGCTGATCCGCATGCTCACACTGGCTGTTCTGTATACTTTGACCAATATTGTCGAGTGACAATCCTCTCACCTCATACAAAGTTTAACTCTTATGTGACCTTCTCTAGAAACAGTATTCTACTGCCTCATTAAAATTGCAGCTGGTACCTTCCCTGGCTTCCACAGAGCCACCCCCCTCCCCGCCCCCGTTTTTAGCTTCATTTCTCTAACACCATTTTCAGCTTGCTTGAGTTTGCTTCTTAATCCTGTCCCCCATTACTGTTTGTTCCTTGGCATTCCAGGGCTGGGTCTTTGTGGTACTGTCTGCTGAGAGACTCCAGCAGCACATAATAGGCACTTAGTAAATTCGTGGGAGTTTGTGGATGTGATGGGCATAGAAGTAACATCCCCACTGAGTAGCAGAGCTGTCGTCAGATAGTAAAGGAGCATGACATCATCAAAGAGCACTGTCCTTGAGGTCTGCCCTTTCTTCCATATACCTTTGGTACCTGTGAGACACTCTGTATTCTAACAGTCCCTGGCGAAGATTGTGAGGGACAAACAAGTGACAAGTACAAAGGCACAGTTTGTACTCTGTAAGCCTGCCCTGTACAAACGCCTAGTGTTTGTTAGTGAGTTTTCACGTTCCTCGGAGATAGCACTATTTTTATTTTCATGTAATGTTTAAACTCAATCCTTCTATCGGCTTCCTGCTAGATGACACTGCCTGGTGCTTTGCTCATTTCCCCTCCCGGCTCTGCCCTAGCCCTTCCTGAGGTCACAACAGTTTCCTCATTCCAGAACAGGCACTGGAGATGAAGGGGCAGACAGACACAGGACCTCCAGCTGAAATTTGAACTTCAGCCTATCTTGTTCAAAGATAATTCATGCTCCTTCGTGTAAGTGGGAAGTCAGAATCTTTCTCTCTAGTCAGAGAAAACTGGTCTCATTAATGTCTGCACTGTGTCTATTCTTCTGCCACTGTGAATCCCCAGGGCCACGGGTCACAGCCTCTGGGGCAGTTCTTTTGCAGGTGTATGTACTTGCTTCCCAGGGGGCAGGCCTCAATGCCACAGCTGCTAGCAAGGGACCCATAGATCTTAGAGTTTAGGTCGAAGGCAGAGAGCGACTGCACATTCTGTCGGAACACTAGTCTTCAAGTCTCCCACCTCAGTCTTCTCCTAGCCTGAGCCCACGAACGCCAGTCAAGGTCTCCAGTAACGCTGAAAGCGGGAAGGCAGCTGTGTTTGGTGTTTAACAGACTTGGTGAGCCTGGATGATAAAAGTGCATCCCAAGTGTTCCTCTACTTTACAGAGAGCATTTATTAAGAACAGAGACTCGGCTTCCTTTCTCTGTGACTTCTGTTTCAGCTGTGTGTTCTGGGGTCAGGGCTGTGGATTCCTCCAGGACTTCCAGAGCCAGCTCTGTGTCAACCAGGCAAAGGGGTGATGGAGTAGAGCATTAGAATTTATCCCTAAGCCACTTAGTTGTACATCGTCTATCCAGGCTCTTCCTGTCAACATGTGAGAAAGGCCACTTGATATGCAGCCAAGTTTATTTTCATTTCCTTACCCTTCCTACTCTCTCTCCCTTTCTCGATGCACTTGGACGTTGCCATTGCTATACAGGAAGAGGTTGGTGTCTCTTTCAGTCCAAGCAGTTGGGTCTCTATTTGTTTATGAGAATTTCCATAGCAGCGAGATGGCGTTGTGTTAATTGTTGGTTGCTGAAGGCTGGGACTGAGCAGAGGAAACAGGTCTGCCCCATTGGTTGCTGGAGAGGTGAAAATTAAATTACATTGCTTTCATGTAACATAGTCAGAAAGTGTGTCGCCCATAGCCTTCCAGCCATGTTTTGATTGCATAGGGCAGGGATCACCCTTGACAACCATTGGCTTCTGCTGGATCCCTTCTAGTAAGAGTCTTATTGCCCATCTTTAAATATTGTTGGGATGTCTTGATAGGGAGCTTGTATTCTGAGGAAGGCTTCTTCTCTTTGTTCTGCCTTCTATAACTCTGGCACCATATTCTCCATCCCAAGGGTTCTGTCTTTGCTGTGGCACTTGGCCTTCTGGGACTCCCATAAACTGCAGATCTGAAAATCTCAGCCCCAGCCACCTGTCATAGACTTTCTGATCATCTCCAGAAGTGCTCTGATTCCCTCTGTGCAAACGAACGTCTCCTTCTCCAGGTGACTGTCCTCAGCCTGTCCTATCCCACATGTGCCATTTATATTATAGCCTTGTATTGCTAGTGTATGTGTGTGTGTGGGGGGGGCGGTATTTGCACTACCTTCTTGGACATAGGGAAATTTCACTTTCTGTCTCTTTCAAGACTTTTCAGAGTAGAGGGTGGGCATGGTACCTCGTCCTCCTTGCTGGAGAATCAAGGTGGATCAAGGAATAGTTAAACAGTTATCTCAGGTGCTTCTTGAGTCTTCCCTAGAACTAAGCCAGAATCGTCGGAGGAGGAATGCCTATCCCCGTGTACAAACCCTGTCCCTAAGAAGTCTGACCTTGGCAAGTATCTGGGGGGTGGGAGTGTGTGAGGGAGGAAGCCTAGAACACCTAGTGTTTTCTAAAAGGGAAAAGGGGTTCAGAGAAGAAGGAAGGCCAAATTGCATCTTTCCAAAGCACACAGGACCAGATGACAGGCACATGATGGCAAATTGAATGGTTGTTCTTCAGCACTGAAAGCATTTTGCAGTGTAATTGTTTGGTGTGTGGATCAGATGTCAGAAAATCTCTTGGGTTGCAATGCCCAGGAGTGAGAGGTCAGTAGTTGCCTGTGTTAAGTGTGTACTCGCTTTAATTATCATCTGATCAGATGCCAGCTGGTAATGGGATTTAGTGGCTTTGTACAACAATGGAGCCCACAGAGGGCTGAGAAGAATATGATAGAAATGGTGAGTGGCAGAATCCTTAGAGGTCTCACTTAATGTTGGGTGACTGAGTACATCACATAGAGGAGCTTTTTTGTGTCAATGTCAGGGCAGAGCCAATGCGGTGAGGCCTCAGAGCATTCTGTGGGTGAAATGAGGTGACTGGGCAAAGTCATCTACTACAGACAGGCTCAGAAATCTCTAGGCCGAGGGTTTGTATGACTTCAACAGGGGGAACCTCTGGCACTTCATTACAGTCTTCTAAAGATGCTACGTCACAAAGTCCAACCGAATGTGCTATACTGAACTCATTGCATCTCTCCGCTTGTTTTCGAATCTATAATTCTTATTTACTCCGTGTGAAATAAAAACGGAGAGTAGAAGACTCCCAGGCCTAGGGCCCCACTACAGAAAGGAAGCAGGCAGCCTAGTCGGGACCTAGTTCTCAGAAGTGATAGGAACTTAAGTCGTTTTGGGTTCTTCCTGACTTCATGGTTGACTCCAAGGGAAATGCTTCAGACATACAAGGTGGTTTATTTGAAAACAGTGCTACACGGCTCCTGACTTTCTGAGCGTGGGGGTCTGGGATTAGATAGTCATTTGCTTCACTCAGCTTACTGGGAATATATTGAACTTGCAGTGGAAAATATGAACCATCTTTGAGTTAGCGTTGAGTGCCTCAGCTAGAGATGAAACACCGTAGCACCAAGCCTGCAGCTGAAGCACATTCTCCAAACAGTGCCTTTGAATTTGGCAGGCACGTGTCACTGGGACAGGGTATATCATCTGTGCATTATTGTTTTGTGGTTCTTGTTATCAGGGTCAGGCTAGCTGTGGTTGTCTTTGAACAACTTCATAGACAGGAAGGACAGAACTTGAATTATGTGTTCTTTGAAATTAAAGCATGTCTCTTTTCTGGTTCATAATAGGTGAAATATTGCAGACACTTTCTTACTATTTTAATGGTAGATATACTGTGGATATTCTGCATGAGTGTTTCAATTTAAAAGATTATTAATATTTTCTGGTTAATATTTCATTAATATAACTTGAAAGGACTGTGACATTATCACGATTAGATATGATTTTTCAAGAAAGATAGTATGAAAGAAGATTGAAGTGAAGGTCAGAATCTTTATCTGGTATTTTTTTTTGTTTTATTATTTTTCAAGACAGGATTTCTCTGTGTTACAGCTCTGGCTGTCCTGGAACTCACTTTGTAGATCATGTTGGTCTTGAACTTACAGAGATCTGCCTGCATCTGTCTCCCGAGTGCTGGAATAAAAGGCTTGCACCACCACTGCCTGGCTATCTGATATATCCTTTAATTCTGTTTTATCTTTAAAAAACCCATTTCATCACAGATCTGTATACAGCTTTCTGTTGTCAACTAGCTAAATTATCTTTTAGATTTCCTTTAAAATGCCACTTTGTGTGAGGCACAGATTCCTGTTTCAGATTTAAATCCTTACCCCTTGCATTAAGTGAACATTGTATTTTGCTCTGTGGTTTCCCCCCTTCTGGTAACTACGTAATTGATGATGTCAGCAGCGCTTCATTATTGCTCGGCTCCATGATGCCGGGCGTTCCCTAAAGTGGAACTTCAGGTTCTCTGTGCTTGGTTGTTGAAGGAACAGATGAGCAAATGAGGAAATAGTTGAACTACCCAGAATCTCTAGGATTCAGAACAGTATGCCGAGCTGCCACCAACTGTCTTGGTCTCAGAGTGCAAATCTGTAATCTGAAGGCTAGCAGACTAGATTATTTCTGTCTGTGTTGCAAAGCTGCCATAAGTAAAAGGCCACAAACTTAGTGCCTCAACACCATCCAATGGGATATGATTACTCTGGTAACTCAGGAAACAGTCCTTCCCAGCCTCTTCCTGGTTGTTGTAGGTTGTCAGTCCTTCGCAAATAGTGTAGATCCATTTAGTTCTCATTCCATGCTCTGCTTCCTTTTGCATATGTAGAGCAGTCAATTCATACTTAGAGACAGCTCCAATCCAGTATGACATCATCTTAGTAGATAATATCATATTCGCAGATGATGGCACCCATTTTCCTCATAAGATCCCAAGCTGAGGTCTCGGCAGACGTGGATTTCTGAGAACCCTGTTTAATGATGGAGCTCAATACTCTGATGTTGTCTTATGGAATTCTCGCCTTTGAGAGTCATAGTCCCATTCTTCACATGTAGGTCTTAGAAATTCTGGAGATTCCGTCGACACGAAATCGAGTAGTTTGCATCCAGCTACCGACAGGCATGAACCAAAGCTTGCTGCCTTGGAGGAGGTGCTTCCTCCAAATTCAAGTCTTTTAGATTTCTGTCCTCCAGCGACGTCTTTCCTCCACTTTATCTGCTCTCCGCCACCCATGCTTTCTAGGGATTCTGATATGTCCATATATTTTGTTAGTATTTAAAAATAAAAGGTACTCCCAAGTTTAGGATTTCAGCTTACTCCTCATCATTGGACATGTGTTGAGTTCACTCTGCCTACATGCATGAGCCACTGGCCTCTGCATCTCCTGAAGAGTGATTCGTGAACATCTGTCGTCTACCTAGTCCCTTTCTGTCATCTACCTGGTCCCTTTACCCTTGAGACAGCCAGGTTTGCCTCTTCACCCAGCCTGCTCATGACTAGCCTAATTCTCAGAACAGTGGTTTTCGACCTTCCTAATGCTGCGACCCAGTAATACAGTTCCTCATGTTGTGGTGACTCCATCCATAATTATTTTTGCTGCTACTCCATAACTGTAATTTTGCCACTGTTACAGATTGTAATGTAAGTATGTGGTATGCAGGATATCTGACATGTGGCCCTTGTGAAAGGGTTGTTCACCACCCAGAGAAGTCACAGTCTGAGAACCACTGCCTTAGACTATTTATGGATCCCAGACTCTTTAATTTGAACTTGAGGCTTTTATTTGTACCAAAAGATTAAGCATACACTAGAAAAAGAAAAGAAAATATGGCCTAAGACTTTATGTCCAGAAAATATACTAGAAGCCGTAGTTCTTGGGCATGTCTTTGTTCTGAGCCATCCTAATGAGAAGCCAAAGGAACATTTGCCAAAGTCCTGTTATATGCCAGGCCCTGAGTACAGGCTATAAATGTGTACACATGTGCACAGTTGAGTTGCATCGACATATTTAAGCATTTGCAGTCCTGTAGAAAGAAGCAGTGTTTCTCCAAGGGCAGAGACTTGAAGAGATTACAAGGATGAATGTTCTGCTTCTTGTTCTCACATTCTTGTATATTGGGAATAAAAACCCACAACAATCTCCATAGAGAAAATATTCGAGGAAGAAGCAGAGGTACTTCTGCTTCACCTATTTTAAACCTAATCCATGTAAGCAGGTATTTTCTCTCTTCTGCTAAGTACATGATATAAAGAGGGCTAGAGAGGTTGAAGATCCTGGACCACCAGATGAGCCAGTCAGTTCACAGATGTCTGTACACGGTGTAATAACCTGTTATCGGATAGAGAGCCCCAGAGCACAGCTTTTACTGTTGTAAAAGGTGCGAGTTGTGTTCCCAGCACCTGAGAGAAATGCGGGCCCTTTGGTTCCCTCCCACCCGGCTCCCTGGTTGCATGGCCGCATGGCCTGCTTTTGGCCCTGGCTTATACCCAGAATAATTACTCACAAATTGGATTCATTTAAATACTGCCTGGCCCATTATCTCTAGCCTCTATTGGCTAATTCTCACATCTTATTTTAACCCATTTTTAATAGTCTGTAAGTCATCACAAGGTAGTGGGCTTACTGGGAAGATATAGCATGTTTGACCCTGGCAGCTTCATGGTGGCTCTCTCCCTGACCCAGTCTTCTTCCCAGCATACTGTTCTCTTTCCCCGCCTATCTAAGTCCTGCCCTATCAAAAGGCCAAGACAGCTTCTTTATTAACCAATGAAAGTAACACAAAATATAGAAGGACTCTCCCACACCATTTTACTCTGTTCCTACACTAGAACTGGGACATGGGGAGAGTAAGCATGTAGCCACAACTGGTAGAAGACACAGGCCAGGTGAGATGGTGGCCAGGTGTGCCAGGTCCCACCTTCCTGAGAGCTACAGACTTGCTGTGAATTCTTTACCAATTTACCAGAAATACATATACATAAAGGCGGTGATTGGCCTTTAATCCCAGCACTCAGGAGGCAGAGGCAGGCAGATCTCTGTGAGTTTGAAGTGAGTTCGAGGCTAGCCTGGTCTATAAGAGCTAGTTCTAGGACAGGCTCCAAAGCTACAGAAAAAACCTGTCTTGAAAAAACAAAACCAAAACAAAACAAAAAAATTACATATCACATAGTCTATGTAATTGCACCCACACTTAAGTAAAAGCATTCAAGGGTTTATGTATGCATGCTCCTTCAGAGAATTGCCAGATGCCAGTTAAGAATGATCATTGACACATCCTTACGTGTCATTTTGTGCCACCAACATAGTAAAAGAGTAAGTGCAAAGTCACCAGAAAGAATTGATTTTGCCTAGATCCTAAGTTCTACATTTTATTTCTAAAAATGTATGTTGGGTACTTTCATTTTCATCACTCCTTTTCCAAAATTTTTTAACCAGTGATCATTTACTTGTGAACTACTCATAGCATTAGATTTTTCGTTGACTGCTGCAAATGCATCAGTGTGGAAAATCCTTCCTGTCCATAGGGTTCTTACAGCCCAGTGAGTAGATCTGAAGTGGGAACAGGGCAGTGTCTTAGCCCTATACTTAAACAGTTGTTTTTGAATGGCACACAGAAAGGTTAGAAGGGGTTTAGTTATATACTTCTACATTTTTCCATTCCCTGCACAATGTTTTACAGGAAGGTTTTCCACAAATGGAAGAAATTAAAAAAAAATCAGTGCCTCCAGTTCTTCCTTCTCTCCTGTCACCTTTCTGACTTCTGCTGCCAAAAGTAATTATTTTTAATGAGAATTCTCAGCTATAAGAATTTGACTTTCGAAAGCAATGCTGGAGAGTCCATCCTCTTGGCAGGCATGTCAAAACAAACAAACAAAAGTTAAAAACAGATAAGCCCATTTCCCTACGAATAGCTAGCACTTCATAAGAGCCATAGCAAATGAAAATGAAGCATGGGAGAAAGGCCATCTAAACCTGGCTGACTAAAGAAAAGCCATTTATTAAAAGCAATTATGAAAGAAACTGCACTGGGGAACGAATTCTCCCTTGTCCGGAAGAACGGCAGGTCTAGACAAGGTGTAGACTCACCAGACAGCCTGGACGCTGGGGCTCAGGGTCTCTCCATGGTTGGGCAACTTTGTGTCTAGACCTTTGGTTAAAGGGCTGCTTTCCTGTCCAAGATCAGCTAGGGTACTGGGCACTGCATGGCACATCGGTTTCCGAAGGGCTTGTTCCTAAGACCAAAGACATCTGCGTGCCTCCTGGATGACGTTTTTCATCAAGATATAACTACACACTTCTTTTTCCCTCCTGGACTGTGTTTTAGTTTTCATTTGCCATTTTTCTGTGAGTACCTAGAAGGCAGTTGGCTTGGTCCTTGTTGTTTTTTGTCTTTTCCCAGGGCTTGACCAAATAACCATACTCTCTATCATCAAAAATCAGCAATAGCCTGCTCCCCTCTCTGGGTTGAGGGTTGAGATGTTTTCTTTGCACCTGTGGTATAGCACTTTGTTTAAAACACACACACACACACACACACACACACACACACTTATATTCCTTGCTCTTATAATGTAAGGTTTGCAATGGAGCTTTTCAAAGGTACAGAATTCTGTGGGTATAGGGGAAAAGGCAACCAAGACTGAACTGGCTTAGACGCCCTTTTTGCTTCCATACACTGTCCCTCTGGAGAATACATGTCTGCTTTACAACTGGTTCTCTTTGGAATCATATGGCCCACCTTGTAAATACAAAATAAGATATTAATGCTCACAGACAGTGTAGGTATCAAAGTCTGTGTTGTTACTGATATGCCAGTGTTTCTTGATTGAGAATTATTCTCCTGTGTCACCCCAGATAGCTGGAAAGCCTGTTTGCTACAAGACGGGGAGAGAGGTGGTACTACTAGAAGCTCACAGTAAAGAACAGGTGTGATGCCAGACACCTACAACCCAGAGGAAGCTTCCCAGATAAAGAATTATCCACTCCAAGATCCCAGACCTTCAGAAATGGAGCTTCCTGGCTCCACAGTCTCATCAGAGGACTATCAGAGGGAAACAGGAGCATTGAAGTGGCTTCTTGACATCTTTGGCATTTAGTATCTGAAGACTTCCTTTGTTTCCTACTTGTCCCCCTCACAAGGGACTGATTCTTCATTTGCAGGGAATGCAGGTAGACCTGGCTAGGGTCAAGGGGCAGGAGGCTCCTCTTGAGCCTGAGCCTGCCAGATCCCTAAATGGTCAACCCACTTCCTCTGGTGACGCCTGGCATGTTTTCCAGACTCAACACTCTGCCTCTTGTTACTTCTTCTTGCTCTGTCTGGAACTACCATTCCTCTGCCAAATGTAACAGAGACCTGTGGTGAGCATTAGAACACTTTGGCTCCAGCTGGGATCCCAACAACCTGGACAGCAGGAGTGAGTGGCTGCCCCTTGCCCACCAACCGCAGTATGAAGCTAGTACCATTTCTACTCTGCCAGAAAGGCTCTTCAGAGGCTGCAGTCTCAGGGCATGGGCCACAGACTGCACCTTGCTGGCCAGCAGGGACACTGCACATCCTACTGAGTGGCAGCTGGTGCCTGTCACACATGTCCTAGTGGCGTTTGTGTTGGAAGAGAGGAGCGATCCGTGCCAGCTGGCTTCTCAGCTGCCACGATAAACAATGAACACGAACCACCTTGTGTCTGCGGCACAGCTGAGGGGCTGTCTTTGCACACGGGCTGTGCGAGGGAGGTGGGCAGCCTCCTCACGCTCCGTATGAGCAATTTCCATTCTGTTGTTTTCTCTCACACATGGTGTTCTGGAACAGCTCTGGAAGGAAAGAGAAAGAGAGAAACTGACTCAATGTTTTTTTGACTTAGATTCTATAAGATTCGTCTTTAGATTTGTCCATTTTCTTGTGTGTAACAAGGAAAATAAACATCAGAGGGTTAATGGATGAATAGCATTTGTGGCTTGGGTCTAGGAATGCATGTTACTTACCCATTTAAATTTAATGCTGCAGTGGGCAGAGCTCTAGGCTCTCGAGCTAGAGACCTGTATTCTAGCGTGGATTCTTTGGGGTTGATGGCATGAACATGTGTGGTAGCTACTTATCTCATCAATGTGACCAAAGACCTGGCAGAAGTAAAGTCAAGAAGGAAATGTTTGTTTTGCTGTACAGTTTTAAGATGAGATGGCTACAGTTCATCATGACAGAAAAGCATAGTGGCAGGAGTGTGATTATATTGTGTCTCTAGTCCTAAAATAGAGAGCAGATAGGTTGGCCCAGAGTGACCCACTTTATCCCACAAGACTTCATGTTCTGAAAGGTTCCTAACCATCTGGGAACCAGGTATTCAAACCCCTCGACTGTGGGAGGTGTTGCACATACAAATCACAATACATGGTTAGGTTAGTCACCTCCGGTCTGCTTGTGCCTAAAGTGTGAACCTTGCTGCATGTCATAGTTACTCTTCAGCTGCTGTGATGAAATATTCCTGACAAGTGCAACTTACATGAGAAAGGGTCTGTTCTGGCTCTCAGTTGAAGGGTACAGTTATCACAGTGGGGAAGTCAAAAGTCAAAATGGCAGGGGTTTGAAGGAGATTGTCACAACACGTCCACATTTAATAGCTGCCAAGCACAAATGCATGCTCAGCATATTTTCTCTGTTTTCAGTCAGTGATCTTCACCCAGATGATAGCCTTGCTTATGTCTAATCAAGATAATCCTTCATAGGATATTTAGATATCCATCTCCTTCGTCAAGTCATCCTCTGTATCCACCACAGTGTATTGTCACCCCTAAAATCCATTTCAGCTTGAAATGACTCGATTTAGATTACAGTTCATAATATTTAGACTGGCAGTGAAAGTCTCCAGATCCCCAGCATATAGTCCTCTTCATGTCCCACAATCTCTGTCTGCAGATACACGAACAGGTCATCTTTGAGTTTCTCACAGACTAAATAGGGAGCAGAAAAACAGACTCCTCTGAGAGCCACCCACTTTTCATGTCCTTACACCCATGTTAAAAGATAGCCAACTGAGGGTTAAGGAATACCTAAGGGTACTGAGCGCTGTGCAGAATTCTTCTGACTCTGCTTTTTTTCTTCTGTGGCAGTCTTGGGAGGGACTACTTTTGATTGTACCCTGGGAGCAATTTGGCCAGACACTTTTGTGTCCTCTTTACTGGGTGAAGGCAGGCCGTACTGGACACTGTACTAGGATCCGTGTTCATCCTGGGACTTAAGAGTCTTGCTGTTAGTCATGGTCCATGCTTCATGTTGAGCCTATGGAAATGATCTTCAGTGATCTCATACTCTCCTGTGTGAGTCATAGATCAACTAGGCCAAACCTCCCTTGGCCACCTCTGCCTTGGTTTTATGTTTTATAGTCAACAAGCCTTCCAAGCACTACAAGTTGTATCTGGATAAAGAGAATTTAAGACTGTGGAACGTGGCTTTCTTTGGATGGTAGTTTAGGAGAGAGGATGGAGAAGCAGCCTAATGTTTACAGATGCACACTAACAGAAAATTGACCTCTGGTTTCGGGGACTCTTTGCTTTGTGAAATCTGGACTGACACTCAAGGACATGGAGAGGGAAGCCGGTACAGTAGACTTAAGAATAACTGTGCTTGCTCCGCCTAGTTTCGTCTTGTGGCTGTGATAACAACACCCCGAGGACAAACAACAGGTCAGGAAAGGGTTCATTTGGCTCACAATTGCAGGTTATGGTCCATGATTGTAAAGGAACCAAGGCAGCAATCTTGAGCAGGTCGCATCATAGAGTCAAAAGCAGCAATAAAGGAATGTACCCACACGGCCTGCTTGCTTCTGCTCAGTTAGTGTTCTTCATTTTTATAGCATTTAGGCCTAGCCTATGTAATAGTGCCAGTAATCAGCATGCAGGGTCTAACAGCCTCATTTGACAATCAAGAGAACCTCCCCCAGGCCCCAGGCACACTCTCAGTCCAGCCTGAACTAGATAATTCTTCATTCTGTGTATCTTTCCAGGTACACTGAGGCTGTGGAAGGTGGACCTTCAAAATCAACCATCACAGCTACTAAATCCTTATTAACTCCAAAGTAAGAGTACACATACTTTCTGATTTCTGTGTTTTGTGTATACTTTGCTTTGTAGTTAATTGAATTGTGCTATCTTTTACGTAGTTTTGATATGGTTACATATGCCCTTGTTGTCAGATAAGTAGTTGTGTTTTTTAATTAATGTTTTTGTAGTATCTAGAATATTCTTCCACCATATGTGCATTTATTTTTTTAGGGTTTTCCTTGAATTCCTGATGAGCTCTCATTGGAATTGTGACTGATTATCTTTTGGAGTATATGTAACACACATATTTAATTGCCTTCTTCGCAGAGTCCAGGTTTTACTGTGGCAAAGAATTGAGAAGACATTGTACAGAGAGAAGGCTGTAGATGACATGGAGGTTAGGAAAAGACCCTTGAACCAGGAAGCGGTCAGGGATGTAGAGAAGCCTTTGATTAGGCTAGTGCAGGGTCTGAGACTCAACACTATCAAAAGCTTACCAAGAAAGGCCTGGGCCTTGTTATGGTGAAACCATAAAGAAGGCAGCTAGGGCTGTGTGCTCATTCTAATTCTGGGTACCCCTCTCTTTTCGGGACCCCACAACAGGTCCAAGAGGGCAGAGGCAAGTGCTATGACTTGTAGTGGATTCGCATATACATTTGAATTTTTGGACCTTTCTCCTGGTTGGCTTTTCCTCTCGATGATGAGCTGACCTCATGATCTCCAGGGTTGTTCTTGGAAACATTAACCCCTGAGTCACAGGAGTGCCAGGTCATCATTACATCATTAATGATTTTGGTCAACAAAAGAGTGCTTGTCTGAGAAATACTGGCCCTTGATTCTGACTGTTGTTTTATGGACATCTCAGTCCATACGGACCTCAACAGGACATTTGTCTCCTGGTCACAGTACTTTGGGTAGGTTTCAGATAGGACTGTCTGTCCATCCACTCTTACCTTCAGCTTGCTTCTTTCCCTAGTAACTCATCAACATTTACCTGGTGATGTTTGTTTTCAGGCAAAGAAGATGATCATTCTAGAAGCTGTGGTACTAAGTATTAGATCTCAATTTTCTGCCTCATCTGTTGTTCTCGTTTGCTTTTTTGCTATGCAATAAAACATTCCGACCAAAAGCAACTTAGGGTAGAGAGCATTTATTTGGCTTGTCCTTACAGATCCCAGTTGATCACCCAGAGAAATCAGAGCGGGAACTACAGCAGGAGGCAGGAGCTGAAGCAGAGACACTGCTTACTAGCTTGCTTTCCATAGCTTGCTCAGCTGCCTTTCCTTCCTACACAATCCAGGGCAACCTGCCTAGAAGCGGTACTGCCTCCACTGGGCAATAATAAAGAGGAGATGCCCCATAGTCATACCCACTGGCCAATAGATGGAGGCATTCCCTCCATCTAGGTAACTTCCCCTCTTTCTAGGTAACTTCAGTTTGCATCCAGTTGACAAAAACTGACTGCTGAATAAGCTTAGGCGAGTCTTTTAAGAACCATGTAACTTGATATTTTCATCTACAACATGGAAATGATGATACTTAGTTTCTCAGATCGGGTTGATATTTAATGCACATAAGAGGCGAGGCATTTGGTTGTTGTACTGTTTGGGTTTCATCAACTTGACACAAACCTAGACATATTTTGGAAGAGGGAACCTTTATCGCAAAAATAGGCTTTGATCAGATTGGTCTGTGGGCAATTCTGTGTGATGTTGTTATGATTAATGATTGATGTAGGAGGGCCCAGCTTGCGGTGGGTGGGTGCCATCCTTGGGCATGTACGGTGTCCTGTGCTGTGTAAGAAAACAGGGTGAGCGAGCAGCCGGGAGCAGCAGTGTTCCTCCATGTTCTCTGCCTCAGTTCCTGCATTGAGTTTTTATCATGGCTTGCCTCGGTGATGGAGTACGACCTGAGAGCCATGCTGAAATAAACCCTTTGGTCTCTAAGTTCCTTTTGGTCATGCTGTTTTGTCACAACAGTAGAAATAACCAAGACAGTGGTCAAGGAATACAACTGTCTGGTCCTTTCACCCATCTTCAAGCCCCCTTGGGCCATCAGATGTCTCTTCCCACAGTGATATGCTCAAAGCACGTTCAAACCGAAGAATTAAATAATGACACATTTTATCATCTGGCCTCCAGCTAAATTATATTCTCATTGGCTGGTTTACCCACTTTGCTTTATTTTCAAAAATTCCATATGGATGGCTAAATGGGATCCAGAAACAAGGCATATTTTTTCCTGACACATATGACTAACAAAAGTTAAACTGGGATGCGGAATAATCCCTAAAATAAGTCTCTGTGCAGTTTACCTGTCAGGCGAGGAGTATGAGAGAAAGAACGTACATCAGAGTGCACAGCAGTGTCACCCAGGCAGGAAAACGTGTGTCCTCCTGCATTACTTTGGCAGCTTTTGCGGACAGTCCATTGAAAACGGAGAAGGGGACGGTGGCTGTCCTGTGCTCTTCCCACCGGAGCTACGCACTGAGAAATAGGACAAGCAGGTAGAGAGAGCCTCTGTGGGTCCGCAAAGGATGTGACATCCATGTGCAAACACAAAGGACTTTATTCTTCATCTTGTCCCTTATTTCTGTTCTTCTTGAAGGACTGAAGATTGTAACAGTACTGGACTAATTTGTCAAATTGATAACAGACAAGGAAGAGAAAGCCCACAGATCCCAGAGTAGATGCCTGAAGCATATATGCCTTTTCTTTTCTGGACAAGCAGCTGATCCTGACTTAGTTAAATCTCTGATGATGATGATGTCTTCTTTCAGATGTAGACACCTTCCCAAGTTCACCCTGCCTTTGGTGGACATCTGTCCCTTTCCTGTTCTCTTATTTCCAGATCCCTTCATTTATTCAGTGGTTGGTAACCATGATGGTACAGCTCATTGCTGTGTAGCCCTTAGTGCTTCCTGGCCTAGGTCCTTTACAGGTATAGGTATTTTCACTCTTCCAGCAGTTGTGTCAAGTTGGTACTATTCTTAACTCTGATTTAGAGGGTAAAAAACCCGAGTACAAATATCCAAGAAGATTTAAATATCTTAAATCATAAAAGGTGGGAGAAATGGGATTGGGACTCCGGAATTTACTCCTGAGGTCACACTTAGCTACTGAGCTTCTCTCCCTCCTGTTAGCCTGTTGTTATGTATATGTATGCAAACATAAGCATTTTGTATACATGTATGTATGTATGCACATATGTATGAGTGAATGAATGAATGGCAGGACGTTCTTTTATTTGCTTATTTTTTATGTGTATGAGTGTCTGACTGCATGTATGTCTGACCCACATGTGTACCGGGTGTGTGTGGAGTTCAGAAGAGGGCATTAGATCCTCTGGAACTGGAATTACCTACAGGAGATTGTAAACTACCACATGTGTGATCGAAAACAAGTCCTTTGAAAAAACTGTCAGTGATGTCAATGGCCAAGCCGTCTCTCCAGCCCAGGCCATTCGTTCATATAGCAGTACTTTAGATTTTTGCCAGTGGGTTAGCTGAAGGTTGTGTGTTTGAAATTTTGATGAGTTTTGTCAAACCGTCCCTGTAATAGAATGTACTGCTCTTTTACAGCAGTTATTTTGAGACCTATTTTCAGCATTAGCTGCTATAGAGAATATAGAAATGACAGAATGTGTGAAGGTAGAAGCTGTAACTTGAATGTTTCTGTGGACAGCTCAGAATAGACTGGAGAATTCAGCACCCGGACCGTCATGATCATGGGGCTGACCCACTGCTGGTGCCTTGAGGATCAGTGACCTTCAGTTCTGACTTCTCCGTGCCTCCTTGTGGGGGTCACCTTACCTTATGTCATCATTCAACCACATTCTGAATTGATTCCATCATGGAAATGATACATGATCGATCCAGACGCCAAATAGATTTAAAGTATTTGTCCTAAGTCTACTAAGATGAAGTTAAAAATAGGTCCCTGAGGACGTGCATGGATGGAAGTAGTGCCAGGGTTAGTATGTCTGAGAGACACACAGCATCTTCTCAGTGAACGTCTCCATTTGCAGTGTTTTCTGCAAATACCTCCATGTGCAGGCTACACAGTCCTTCCCTTTCCCATGTGCCTCCTAACAACATTGGGTGTCTTTGTTTTCTACTGCTGCTTGTGGCAAATTACCACGAACTGTGTGACTTTTTGCAGTGGAGATTTATTATCTTACCTATTATGGAAGTCAGGGCATTCCCAGCAAGCAAGAATGCATCCCGTTTCACTCCCTGCACTTAATAGAAGCCTGGCTCCTTCTGGGGCCCTGTTCTCTGGCCTTGCTGAGCTTCCAGAGGCCTCCTGCATTCCTTACCTTGGAACTGCATTTTCATAGCACTCCAGCCTCCTGATTTTGTTGTTAAATCTCCAAGCAACTGGCCTTCCTTTCTTTCTCTAAGACTCACTCCTATGATAACACCTGAATAATCCTGGTCATTATCCTCATTTCAGAGTCTTAGCTTGAGATTAGTGTAGCTTAATCATAACTGCCGAGTCTCTTTGAGCATGTAGTATGATATATTCACAAGGTTTGGGGGTAGGGCGTGGGTCTGGCTGCAGGGCATTGCTGAGTCTAGAAGCAGAGACAAAGGAGAATGTACCAGAAGGGTCATAGTAAGTTGCCCACAGGAGAAGATAGAATATTTGCCCCACTAAGACTGCACCCCAAGAAGAATGAAACTGGTGCAGGAAGGCATGACTCTTGGGTTTGGTTTCTTGAAAACTGTTACTGTGAAGTTAAATCCTTAGGATGCCTTGCCATGTAACATTCATAAATGCAGATACGATGACTAACTGCTCACTTAAATGCCTCAAGCTATTTAGAAAATTTTAAAAATTAAAAGGCTTTATTTGAAGTCTTTCATTGGAATTTCTTCCCTTTTAATGAAAGTGAGCCCAAGCAAACATGTTTATAAATGGTTTCACGAGAGAGAGCTCATGAAGGAACACTTTCATTAGTGTCTTCTGGGAACACAACCTTCTCACTAAATTGTTTGGTATCCTGCTATGGACTAAAGTGAATTTTTTAATTAATAAAATATTTTCCGGAAATAATTTAAACATATTACACTTTTCTCGTTAGCGCGCGCGCGCACACACACACACACACACACACACACAAACACACACACACACACTGTGTCTTTTGGTATACTTTCATCTTTGACAGCTATATGAATTTTACTCTTGAAAGGTCATGGATAAAAAGTATGATTCATGCCAAAAGTTTTTTTTTTTTAATTTTGGTGGGTTTTTTGGCAGAATTTTTAAGTGATAAAGTCATAGTGTTTATTTCTTAATTTGTTCATTCACTGATTCACAGAACTTATGAATTCCTATTTGGCAGGCAGAATGCACAAAGGAAATGGGCACAGAGCAGGCAGTTGCAAGATCTTCAAGGCTGTGTTGCTGGAGACTTCTCTGTCCTGCCTGGTTCCACTGGACAGGGTTCTCTCCTGCCTGCCAGTCCCTGGAGCCACTCATAAACAATCACTTGGAGGCTTAATATTATTTGTAATTGCATTTCTTCTGTGATTTTTGTTTTCAGAATTGTTTTCTGGTTGAAATGTGGGCAATTAGATTTCAGAGTCATGAAATACTAATCTAGTGTTTTTTTGTTTTTTTT
>JAQHUG010000021.1:5979545-6033789 GCA_028555095.1 Dicrostonyx torquatus
AATGGCTAAAATCAAAAACACCAATGATAACCTATGCTGGAGAGGTTGTGGAGTAAGGGGAACACTCCTCCATTGCTGGTGGGAATGCAATCTTGTGCAACCACTTTGGAAATCAGTGTGGCGGTTTCTCAGGAAACTGGGAATCTAGTGTTTTTTTAAATCAATCATTTGGTTTACTATCACATGCTAAGATGTGGAATTTTACTATTCTGAATAACACTGTACTGATGATTTTAGTACTTGTTTACTGCATTAAATATTTTTGTACCTTGTTTACTGAAGGCATAAATATGTTCAAGAACTTTAAGAGAGAAATTACTAGAACGGAGATATAAGCATGTTCAAATTTGATACCTTTTATCTGAGGCATGTATTAATTTACATACCCACCATTGTATAGAATTGTTGATTTTTCTTCTTATGCTTGATACTTGGTACTGCTGTACATTTTAAACTTGGCATCTTTTCTGGAAATAGGAAAATACCACTGTAGATTTTTTTTTTTTTGTAGCCCTAGTCATCCTGGAACTCTGTAGACCAGGCTGCCTCAAACCTACAGATGTGCCTGCCTCTGCCTCCCAAGTGCTGGGATTAAAGGTGTGCACCACTATGCTCAACTTATTTTTGATTTTTAATTTGCATTTTCCCTATGTACTCATAAGTATGAGCCTCCTTTCCTATGTTCATTGGCCATTTGTAATTTCGCTATGAAATATAGGTCTCTCCTTTAAATCTTGGCTAGCTAATCTCAACAAATGTTTATGAATTCTGTTCTACAGGGAACTGTGCATTTCTTTCTTCCTAGCCTTTATTTGAGGCAATGTCCTCAGGAGGTACTGCCCTCCTCTGGTTTGTCTTCTTTTAGTTCATGGCAAACTATCACTTGCTTTATTCTCTTCTGAAGAACAGTCTTAATTTAAATGAAACATCTTTTTTTTTCCCTGAATGTGATTTGTGTCTTTTATTCTCGTAGCCCCCTTTCTACCTTAGGGTCTTCAGGATACTCCCCATGGTTTTCTTTCTTTCTTTAATATAAATGTGCTAACCTGAGCTGTGTTAACTTTTAATTTTTTCATTTTTTCTCAGTTTTTTTTCTAAACGTTGAGACATTAGATCAGTTTCTGCTGTTCCTCTGGATAGTCTTTTTTTTCTTGCGGTATTTTAAAGGTAGTCATACCTTTCCTACAATTCCGTGACATTGCTGACATCGTGCTTCCCTCTTGGCTTCCTGACCTTTTCCATTGTTCTTTCCCCAGACTTGAATGTTACAGGACGTGGCACACACTTTGTGGTTTGCGGAAACAGGTTCTGAGATGATTTTGGCTGTGATTTCTTCATATGTATTACATGATAAAAAAATCAACGATCTTAAAATCCTGTTGAGGTTTTGATTAGGATCTAATTAAAATTTGATCTCGGGTATAAAATCATCATTATGCCCGCAGTAGAAGACCCTTCCCTCCCTAAGTATGCTTTCTTTCTCAACTTATTCCCCTCTTTTATAGGATCTTCCAGTGAGCTTTTGAGATGCTTTTAATATGATCTTTCATGCCTTTTGCTAGTCTTCCCACTCAGGCATATTGTGTGCTTCTGTATTTGTTTCAGAAGTGACAACTTCCAAAAATTTACATTGCAAACTCATGATTTCTCATGCATAGAAATTAAACTTTGCTAGGAGAAACACTCTTGGAAAGTCTAGAAAAACAAGTTTCTGGTTCATTGCTAATGAAAATACCAAATGATTGAAACTTCCATGGAGGAGAATTGCACATAAACTTATACAGTTATTTGTCCTTCAAAGAAACAATCCTACTTCTAAAAATTTAGCTCAGTAAAATGCTTGTACATTTAGGAAGCAATTTATACTTCTGCATCTCTGAAACAATTTATCAGGACCAATTATGTCTTGTGGTATTTGTTGCAATAATAAAATATTGGAAACCTGAATTGCAGTTCTAGGGATGAGTTAGATAACTGTGGCATAGCAAAGTAGTTGAGTGCTCTGAGATGTAAAAGCATGAGGAATATTTCTATAAACAGGTATGATTTGATATACAGTATAATTGTTAAATAGGAAAGAATATAGTATAAACTAGCATGCATTATGTATACAATATGCAACCTTTTGCTGTAGAGAAAAAGAAATAGTTGTGTGTGTGTGTGTGTGTGTGTGAGAGAGAGAGAGAGAGAGAGCACACGTGTATATACATGATTTGACGTTATTTGCTTTCTTTTACAAAAAGATACAAAGATAGGTCTTTTACAAAAAGATAGGTTACTCAGAAAGTAATTAAGATGGTTGACTAAATTTCAGAAGCATTATTCTAATGCTTGTTGTATATTTCACAATTTCCCTAAGATTTTGATGGTTTCTTATGGTACTTGTATTGCTCTAGATGTTCATCTCAGTTTGTAATGTACTGGCATAAATATCAAATGCCTTTAATTTCTGCTACATACTTATACTCTTCCTTTTGTCACTTACACTCTTTTAACTCGTGCTTTCTCCCCAATTTTTTCTTTCCTAGTCCTTGTCAGAGATGAGCTAAATTTATCATTACTATAAAGGAACCAGTTTGGGACTTCATCTCTATGTGTGTCTTTTTAAAATATGCTTTTAAAAATTATTTCTCCTCCTAATACTTAAAGATAAGGTGAAAATTTTTCTTAATTATTAATAGTTTGTTAACGTAAGCATTACATGTCATTATTCTCCTTTAAAGCCTGTTCTAGCCGAATCCCACAAATGTTTACATATTGATGTGTAGTTTTAACTTGTGAAAAAGTAAAATTAATCAAAGTCTACCTATTGCCCAACATCACTGCTACCCATCACTTGCTATCAGAGTTTCGTGCAAGTCTTCAGCTGCAATCTGGGATTATATAGTTTCTGTTGACTGTCACACAGATTAATGAGGTTGCCTGTAAACTCTACGCTTTTACAACTGTATCATGGGAATTCTTTGAGGCCTCCACTTATGTGTACTCATTCCAGGATAGTTGGAAAAGCTTAAGGAGTTGTATAACTTTAAAGCCTCATTGTAGTACTGTCTCAGAGCTCAAACAGAACTTGAGTTCAGAGCACAAGCTCAGAGGTGTTGAGAAATTTTCAACAAGCCTTTCCCCCAAACATGCCACTGGGAGCCAAGACCACTTTGCCCGTAGCAGGGGTGAGACTTACAGTCTTTTCACAGTAGGTCATGGTCTTTTGTTTTCCTACTACACTTGCTTTTATCACTTGGAAATCCGTGCTTCAAGTTTTTTAAGTCTCTTTCAGGAGGCAGTTTTCAAACTGGATCCACACTCTGCTTGTTCCTACTGGCCTCTTGGAAGTCAACCTCTAGCATGCATGGAACAGTAAGACTGTTTGTCAGCTCTTGTTTACTCAATCTCATGACTTGTTTCTTTATGCCTCTTAAACTCTTCCCTTGCTCTTTTACCAGGTTAGCCATCTTTAAAGTGTTATTTTGGAAAACATTTGAGCCACCTCTTTAGATGTCCTGTATCAGCAATGATTTCCCTAAATATTCTATCTACTATATTGTTGGAGAAATAAGTATGTAAGGAATGGGTTTTGAATTTTAGGAATATTAATGAATTGAATATAGACTAACCTCTGGGAGAGGCTCAATCTGATAATTAAATATTCTTGAGTAGTTTTGCTGGCAATACAACTTTATAAAATGTAGAGATCACAATTTTGTGATTCATTCACACAAAATGTAGAATTTTTAAACAGCCATAGGTTTTTTTTGTGTGTGTGTGTATGCTTACCATGTTGTAAGTAAGAAATATGACTTCTAATTCAAGATCTAAGTGTTAGTATTACACACTTTCCTGCAGCACAACTTTGCTAAATGTTTTTGGTATCAAAGGGCCCAGAGCACAGGTTAGGCCATGGTGGTGCTGAGAAATGGGAATTGAAGCAGCTTTTGGTGTCTGAAAGGGAAGATAAAAGGGTCTCTGCAGTAGAAACCCTTCACTGTGGCCAGTTCATAAACCACAGTGGGAAACCCTTCACTGCATCTGTCCCTTAAGCAATAGTGGGAAACCCTTAACTGCATGAGTTTCACAAACCCACAGCTGCCTTTCCCCAGAGTTTACAAAGTGTGGCTCAGTCCATGAAAATGATTGAAATGCAAATTCTCAGATCTGACCCTAGACCTTTGAAGTACAGAAACTCCAGGGGTAAGATCTAGATACCTGTTTTTAACTAACTTGCTGATTAATTCTGTTTGTATATTGGAATGTGGAAACTGCAGGCAGGAGTAGATTGTTTTGAAAAGTCAGTACTTTAGGTTGTGAAACTATTTGTAAGGTAAGTAAAAACCAAATTGTTTATTATAGGAAGAAATTTGGGGCTGGGTGTGGCTCAGCGCTACAGTTTTTGCCCAACATTCTTGAAGCTGTAGGTGCAGTCCTAGTTAGTACTTAGCTCATGGCTTACACCTGTAATCCCAGCACTCAAGAAGGAGGGAGATGTCAAGTTTGAGGCCACTGTTGGCCACACAGAGAGCTCTAAGTAAATCTGAGCTATGTAGTAAAACTCTGTCTTATACACAGAAACAAAGCAAGACATAATTAAGAGATTACCTGATTTTTCACTAGTAGACAAATTGTAAAATTGTTATCTGAGTATTTTATGTAATTAGATAGCAAGAAAGCTTTTTAAGAATATTTAATTATTACAAGTTTATTATATTTAAAATATATCGTCAAATATATGTACATACATACGTGCTTACGATGTCATTTATATATGTTCAAATTCTTTATTCTTTGGAAATATGTGAAAGAAGTTTAGGGAGGTATTTTATAGCTACACATACATATATTAAATGGACATACTTTCATTCTTCTTTTATACATGTATGAGGAGCAAGTTCTCAATTTGTATCTATCAATTATAAAAGAAACTGTTTGAAATAGGAGTAAAACTACCCTGTGCTGCGAGTTTCATAAGATGAATGATCACACCTGCCTGGCCAACTTTCCTCAGGATGGCTGGGGAAGGAAGTTGCAGAGACATCCTGATCTGGCAAATGGTACCAGGCCACACATGGTTAGTGGGTTCTTCTTCTGGGATATTTTGAGGCAAGTTTATGATACCGTTGACTACTTATAAATCTTCAAAGTTTGAAAGGTGGCCTGAGAACTCAGGAAATGCAAAACCCTTTTTCTCCACGATCTTGTAGTCCAGAAAATCCCCAACATCTGGCTCACGTGGGAAGCCAGGAAAGATACGGTTTACCCTGGCAGCTGTCCTTGCTGAGGGATGGAGCTGCTGGCTTCATGTCACACAGGGAAAACACTCTGCCAGGGTTTGCAAAGGATTTTGTTCCCAAGTGGAAAAATCTTCACATACATCATACTAAATGAGAGAGAAATTTTTGAGCCTCCTCCTGTGGGATCATGATGTTTGACCTTATCAGAATTGGTCAGAGTGAAGATTGTTGGAAGGAGCACTGTCTGCTCTTTTGTTTTTCACCATCTAAATGAAAGGTTATGCCCTAGAGTACAAAGCTTTACAGAGGCAGTGAATACACTGTTAATAGTTTACTTTAGTATGGGAATTCAAAAAAATCAAATGCGGAAAGTTACAGCGATTCACCGGTTAATAGTGGAAACAAGCGTGTTTATTCCTGATGAGCTCTTAGGCTGATCACCTTACTAACTCCTGTTTATGAGAGTCTCTCTTCTTTGTGGGTATTTGGTTTAGGAAAATGAGGGCCATTTATTTCTTTGAACTCTTCCCGGCCATACCTTGAAGAAGGAAACTTATTTTTTTCTGTTGTCACTATCCCCCCCCCAAAGCTACTATCATTAAAATAGACTGACTCCTCATTTTAATTAATTCATTTTCTTTCATTTTGAACATGTATATCTCAAATTGTTAAGATTTAACAGAAAAAAAAGTACTTCCCACCTTCAAAATTACTTTTGGAGCAGACAGATCTGCCTTAAGGGACAATTTCAAATGGGAGTCCTGTTTTCCCATTGACTTTATACTATTAAACTCTGATTTTAGTCCCCTAGGCATTGATATAAACATGTGAAGTCTCACTCAAAATTTTATCCCCCTTAAAATAATTGCATAAAATATTAACAACACTCAAGTTAAGCAACAGTTCAAACACAGAAAAATATAATTAAAACAGGAGTGAAAGAATCAGTAATTTGGTTGATCATCATGTAAAACACAGCAAATGAAGATACAGCCATGGCGTTCAGAACCTTTTATAATTCTAGGGTTACCACACCCCAGTATATTGTGCTTTCAAAGGAAGACACAATTTCAGCTGCTACATCCAGGTTGGCTTTGATATTTTTTTTTAAGAATTACTTTACTTACTTTGTTTCCTTTCCACTGTCTGTGCTGTTAATACATTCTGGAGATAGTGCCTTGTGACATCTGGTGAGACTCCTCTTGCTATCTTCATTGAAGAGCCTTGGAAAAAAAAAAACAGTGAAAGCTGGGATAAGCATTGACCGTAAAGATGCCTCCTGGCATGCTAGTTTGTGTGCTGTCTGCAGAACATCTAGGTGATAGACCCTTGAATGTCTCTTCTTCTAGTTGTCTGGTGCCCCACTCTTTCTTTTTGCCAGCATCACATCTGCTCAAATGTTGCAGAGTTGGTATTTCCACTGACATACTGGTAACTACTTTCTGCTTGGGGAATCATGCTCAAAAGCTTCTTAGGAAGATCTTTATCCCTGAGTTTTGCTCCAGAAATATGTCTGGTTTCTTGCTAAGCAAAATTCTTTCACTTTGAAACAAAGACCTCCTGTTGATTAGGCTTGATCTTCAAATTTGGGAACAACTTTTATTGGCAGGAATGAACCTGTAGTTTGGCAGAGGCCATGAGAAGCTTAGCTCTGTCATTCAATATATATGAAATTAAGTTTTATGAGATTCAGTGTTTTTTTTATCTTTTTTTATCACCATAAACATGTATGGTTTCACGAAAATGAAAGTTAACCCCCTGGCTGTGTGCCTTCGGAGTAATTATATCCTTGGCTGTTTGTAAGTCAAATACTCTTTCAATTTTTTTATGTAGTTGAAGAAGACTATTCTGGATGGAGAGATGTTGGCATAGACAATCCCGAGTGTCAGGCCATTCCTACTTAGCATGAAGAATACAAATAGTGTAAATTTGTAGTCAACAAAATACCTTAGGTATTAGGGATGAATTATGTTCCACATACTGATTGACTCAGCTCAAATCCCATCATGAGACAGTTCAGATGTATTTCTCTGAATCTTAAGGCCTGTATCAGTATTTCCTAATGGGCTGGTGTGATGCTTCCAACATGCATCCTCCTTGGAGATTCTAATATTGTGAATAAATGAAAGAAAAGAAAGAAAGAAAGAATGAATGAATGTAACATTCCTACTCTTTGTCTCCTACAAATGCCATGCTAGAAACTAACTTCATGGAAGAAATGTCATCTGGCTTCACCAATCAGTGACTTCAGGTTTTTAAGGTCAAGTATTTATTGAGATCGTTGTACACTCATATTCCCTTGTAAGAAACAAAGAACCCTGTATACTTCGCCTATTTCTCCCAGTATTTTGAAAAATAATCTGGGAATTGTTTTTGGGATGTGTGTGTCTCTGTGCATACACACGTATGTATATGTGTATATGTGTATACTTCTGTGCACTTATTTTGATGTGTAGATTTTTCTACTCAGCAAACCATTCAAGATGGTGAATATTTTTATAACATCATCATCTCTCCTTTTCCTTTTCATAACCTCACCCATTTGTTCCCCAGTCATGCTGACCTTAATTTTCCTTAAGCCAGTAAATCTGTCCTTGCTAAAATGCTTTCATTCTAAAACGGTGACATAAACAGAGCCCTGAAGTATGCAGTCTCTTATGATGGGCTTCTTTGCACTCACCATTATTTATTGGAGATCCATTCATTTTTGTGTGTATTTATATTTTAGTTTTTAATTGTGAGTAATGGTACACAGTGTGCCTGCTTCACAGTATGCTAATCTGACCAGTAACCTGGTGAAAGGCATGTGGGCTGATTCCAGTTTGACCTCTTACACATAGAAACTGCTAGAGCATTTGTATACAGGTTTTTATGGATGGTCATAAATTTCCCTTTCCGTGGGTGAATGCCTAATGTGAGATTTCTGGGTCATGTTGTAATTTTATGTTTATTTTTTTAAGAAAAAAATTTTCAGAGTGGCTGTTTTTTTAGTTTTTTACCATCAGGTTATGAGTCATCCAACTTTTCCATGTCCTTGCATTTGGTGTTATCACTTCATATTTTAGCCATTCCCTTAGGAAAAAAGAGTTGTCTCACCAAGCCTTCAACTTACATTCTTTTTCAGCTTATATTCAGCAAGTGATGTTGGACATTCTTCCATTTGCCTTCTGTAATCTTCAGAAAAATCACTATTCATGCCTCTTATTTTCTAATTGGATAGTTAGTGTGATTATTGTTGAATGTCTTTTATCTTCTGTATATTTGTCCCCAGGTGATTTTAAAACTCCTACCCGGTTTCTCTGCATTTCATCCTCTTCCCATGAACTTTTGGCCAAGAAAAGTTTTGTTTTTGATGAGGAAAAATATTAGTATTTTGTGGATCATGTATTAAGAGTCATAGTGTTATGCTTTATAGTTAAATGCATGGCCTATTTTCAGTTCTGTTTCTTTGAGGTCTAAATTCAGGTTCAAGTTAATATTTTGATTTGATTTGATTGATTGGTTGATTGATTGATTGTCCATGGTTGTCCAGTGGCCCTTGCACCATTCGCTTTAAAGGCTAGCCTGCCTTCATAGAACGGGTCTGGGGACTGTCACCTGCCAGCCCAGCATATTTATCAGAATCTACTTTGCAGCCCTCTTGTTTTGTTCTGCTGTTCTGTGTCTTCATTATCACACCATTGCTCTAATTACTGGAACTAATTAATGACTAATAGCACTTTGTGACTAATACCGTCATATTAAGTCTAATAATTTCTCACTTTTCTTACTGTTTTAACTGTTCTGGGGTCTTTTCAAATACATTTTATGTAAAAGACAGAAATTTTCTATTTAAGTCTGTTTACCTTTGCCACTTTTAAAGATCATCTTGAATATCAGATGGTGTTTTAATTTTAATCACCAACCTCATGAGGAAAATTATAATCTATTGCATGCAGCAGTGCACTTGCTTTTCTGGCTTATCCCTCTCCAGTGATCTGAGATTATTTCTTATTTTGTTTTCTTTCTGTTTCAATACTTTTCCTAGCAATCTTTGTCTTAAAACTAGGTTCTCTACTATATTTTATGAGAATTACAAAATTAAAAGTAAAAACTTCCTTTCATTCCTGAGGAATAATTTCTCTACATGCAACATTTGCTATCAAGAGGCTTTCCCTTTTCAAGTATTGAAAGCATGCTATTCTGGTCTCCTTGATGTAGTTTTATTATTATTAATATTAATATTATCTATAGTTAGTTTGTTCATGATGAATCCAGGTTTTAATAAGTCAGTGAAATGTGGACGAGAAACACAGTTTTGCATTGACCTGTACCTCAATAAAACTGGGGTGAAGTCTCACTGTCCTTTGGTTTGGTGTTCTCAAAAATAGTACATTCTTTTCTCTGTCTCCTTTCAGAACGTTTTCTTCATCTTTAGTCTTGAAATTTTTAATCGTAGTGTTACGGAGAGCCCAGCCGTGATGACCACTAAGACATTGTTTGTAGGCAATTGAAAGTCTTTATTTCAGCCTTTTAGTACCACACTCAGGTGTTCCTGACCATAGTGTAGTGCCCAGTGTTGAGAAAAAGGAGATATCAAGTCCTGGTCTCTCGCTCAGTAGCTGCAGGGGTAGATTTTGTGCAAGCACGCTGTTTAACAGAAGCTAAATTAGTTGGAGCACCTTGACCTTGGGTTCCTGGAATAGAGTTAGGTAATGTTGCATCGGGGAGATCAAATTCTCGTTAAATCTAAGTGGCCTTGCTAAGAAAACAAGATGGAGGAACCTCTGCATTGTCTTGCCCTGTCACACTGTGGTTTAATGTCATCTTGTTTCCCAAATTCGGGCAGTTGTAGCATCATTGCTGGAACACTTGCTCGTTTCCACTCCTTTCTCTGAACTCTGATAATGAATAGTGGGTCTTTTATTCTTGGTCCACCAGTCTCTAAGGCTCCATTAACTATTTGATTCTGTATGTTGCCTCTGTTGTTGAGATTGGGCAACTTCTACTCTGTTCACACCGATTTTGTCCATTGTCACCTAGCTATTGAGCCCATTAGAGTAAACCTTTAAATTTCTATCATTTTTCTAGTTTATAACATTATTTTTTATAGCTTCCATATCTTTACTTGAAGCTTTTTCTTTTCTGTTTCAAAAGAACTTATAATTGGTTGTTGAGTCATTTTTATGATGGGTATCTGTAAATATCTTTTAAAAAATACTTCTGCTTTCTAAATTACCAAATTTATTCTGATATTGGCATTATTGATTGTCTTTTTGCATACAAGTTGTTGCTTTTTCTGGCTCCTGGTAGATGAGTGGATTTCAGTTTTATCCTGAAATTTTTTTCTGTTGTGCTGGTGAGCACTCTTCTTTATTTCAACCCTCTCTTTGAAGTTCACTGTTGAGGTTTTGTGCATGAATCTTTGCATGTTTCATGGGAAGTGGCAATGTAGCTCTTAGAGTCCTTGTAGGACTTTTTATCTGGCTAAGTTTATGGAGTGTCTCAGAGGGTCCTGCGCTGGCACTATTTGAAATGAGAAGGGGATTCTCATACTTGGTCCCTGGTTTGTTCTTCAGCAGTGAGTCCTGTGGGGGTGATTCTTGCCTAAGTGTGCCCTGGTAAGGGAAAAGAATGTCAGAGTCATGGAGACAAAAACGGATCCCAAGACTGAATCATCTGATGAACTGGGACCTTCTCTATGATTCTGTTTGCCTCGCCTAAGTTAAAGTTATATACTGGAAATCGGTATCTGTTTCTAAGCCTCATTCCATCTTTAATGAGGCAAACATTTCAGGGAGCCTTCTGCATTTGGTTTGAGTAAGTGGAACTATGCTTATAGGACCTCGTTTAGGTTGATTCGTAATCCCTGCTAAGCCATCTCTTTGTGCTTTTGATTTAGTAGCATTATTGGATCTGGTCATGTGTTCTAATGTTATTATGCTGCTGAGATAAAACACTGACCAAAAGAAGCTTGGGGAGAAAAGGGTTTATTTTAGTTTAAATTTTCAGATTACAATCCATCGAGGAAAATCAGGCCAACAGCTCATATAGGAACTAAAGCAGAAATCATGAAGGAGCACTGCTTGCTGGCTTGTTCCTTGGCGTGTGTTACAATAGCTTTCTTACACAGACCAGGTTCAAGAGCCCAGAGATGGTGATGTTCACGCTAGCTTGTTCCTTGGCGTGTACTCTGATAGCTTTCTTATACAGTCCAGGTTCAACAGCCCAGCGATGGTGACATCCACAGTGGGGTGTTCCTGTCTACATCAGTCTTCAGTCAAAACAATTGCTCACAGACTTGGCCATGGGACTAACTGATAGAGGCAACTCTTTGGTTGAGATTCCATCTTCCTAAGTGATTGTTGGTTTGGTAAGATTGACATTCTGATTACCCATAGCTGCATCCTTCTGTCTTGTCTGTGAGTCCCTCTGCATGGCTCAGTGCAGCTGTTGTGAAGTGCTTGTTCCTTCCACCTGGGTGGCTTCCTGTAAACAAATAACTTACTAATTTGGTACCTCTTCTCATCTGTGAAAGTTGTATTCCTTCAATGAACAGTATTTTTACTAACTATTAGGTCTGATGTCAAGATGCGTAATATTTAATTGTCCAGTCTTATATTGCCTAAGCAGTCACAGGTACGTAAGGCACTGGGAAGAAAGAAAGGAAGGGCATAGGTGGTATGAAAGTATTCCAACTTATGTAGCTGCCTGAGAGATCTGAGTGGGATTGGTGAACAGGGAATGGAATTCTGTTCATATTTAACATTTGACTCATAATCATCAAAGATCCAGAGTGAAATAATTTGCAGCAGCGCCATTTTTCCAGCCATGGTGGACTTCTGAAGCACTGAGCCAGCAGCTGGAACTGTGCTCAGGTCACTGGTGGTATTAGCCGAAGGCAGAGTGTATCTTTTCTGAGGAAATAGGTGCTTACAATGCAGAAATACAAAATACCATTGTTCCCTGGGCCCTATGGCCCCAAGGTATTGAGAATCCATTTGCTACTTTTAATTTTCTATAAATCATTCTATAATTTAACTGAAGAAGACTTCCTTTTCCTTCAGGGAAGTCATTCTTGACAGTTCCTTGCTTAATATTTTAAATTACCATGACTGATTGAGTTCTCTTCTTTTCCCCCCACAAATGAATTTATAATTGATGTGGGCAGAACAAACTACGCAGTTTATACTTTAGTAATATCATAAAACTTTAATTGAAATTGTGAGTGACAGAAACTAGAGGGAAACATGAAGAAATATTTTTTTAACAGAATTAGATTATTGCAGCTGTAAGTCTCTTGGGTTTGAACATAATGCTCCATCCACAGTCAACTGTGGTTGTCTGCTGGCCATCAGTAAACCTTTTGTTCTCTTGAGTATCACCTTGTGTTTCTCTCTTGCAACCAAGCCTGCCTTGTTTGCCAAATTTCTCTATTCCAAAGCTCTCTTGTGATGACTAGATTACATTGTTTCTTAAGAAAAGGAATTTTGAGGGGGCTGGAGAGATGGCTCAGAGGTTAAGAGCACTGGCTCCTCTTCCAGAGGTTCTGAGTTCAAGTCCCAGCAACCACATGGTGGCTCTTAACCATCTGTAATGAGATCTGGTGCCTTCTTCTGGCCTGCAAGCATACAAGCAGGCACTGTGCACATAATAAATAAATTTAAAAAAGAAAAGAAAAGGAATTGACCCAATGGTTGCTGTTTTTAGCCATGCCGCCTTTTGTAGAGAAAGGTATTTCTGAAAGGAACATGTGTTTGCCTTGTGGCTCCAAATTGTCATACATCAAGTGCCTTATATAGCTGGCAATCCCTGAAGGTATGGCTTCTCTCTTGTATTAACACTCCTATCTAAATTCAGTGATGGGAAGAAGAATATGGATTTCTTCATGAAGTAAGCTCCGTGTAGAGTAAGTGTACAAATCACAGAATATCGTTTTTTTGGCCTCCACCTTGATGGGGACTCTAGCATCTTCTCATTTAAGAGAAGTTCGATATTCGCATAGTTTTTCCTCTAGTCAATACCCAGCGACCCACTGTGACTGAAGACTTCATTTCCCTAGCATCCTTTTGACTAATTGATGGGAGCCTTTTCTACAGGATAGGGAGGGTGGGGGATATAAGAGAAATTGAAATGCTAATTTTCTGTTTCTGAGGAAATTTTTGGTGAAGATTAATTTGAAAGTGCCTGTTGCCTAAACACAGGCCAGTAGTTCTCTGCTTTCTGACTTACTTTACTTCTTTTGAACAACTAGTGTACAAGGAATATTACTGTTTTTATATTTTTGTTATTAGTTTTCATATATGTAGGTTATTAAACTAATAGAGCATCTTACCCTGCATTTATAATGGTCCCCGCTTTCATTACCAAGATATAGGGAAACCTTTTGTTTTTTATCATGGTCCACTCGTTAAAGAGGAATGTGGTCAGTTATATAATCACCCTAGTGTGTAGCAAAAGATAAACAGTAGATCAAGCAACAAAACATCTGAGTGTTAAAAGTGGGAAGTACGAGATGCATAGCTAGCTGTCCGGAGACTGACATTAGAACATGGTAAGGGGACACAGGGAGGAGATGGAGTCTCTAGACAGGAGCTGCACTTCATAAGATGCTATAAAAAGGAGAAAAAATAAAACAAAAAGAGGGAGAGAGGGAGTAGTCAGATGGTTTTTGTTTTAATTAGGTAGCTGTGTAAATCAGTCTTAAAATCTCTCTCTCTCTCTCCCTTTCCCTCCCTTCCTCCCTCCCTCTCTCTCTCTCTGCCTCCCCCCCCTCGCTCCCTCCTTTCCTCCCTCCCTCCCTCCCCCTGCTTGCTTCCTTCCTCTTTCCCTTCTTCTCGGTCTCACACGCTCTTGCTCTATTTCAAAGTTACTTCACGCTGCTAGAGGAAGTCAAACTATGGAAAAGTATATTCTGGAATATTGTATTCTTTTTTATCTCTTCATTGACAACTAACTATAGTCCTGTGCTGCTTAGTCTTCTGTCAACTTGACACAAACCAGGGTCATCTAGGAAGACAGAACCTCAATTGAGAAAATGCCTCCCTAAGATTGGCCTATGGGAAATCCTGTGGTGCAGTTTCTTGATTGATGACTAATGTGGGAGGGCTCAGCTCACTGGGTGCTATCTGTCCCTGGGTTGGTGGTCTTTGTGCTGTAAGAAAGCAGGGAAATCATGGAGAGCAAATCCATCAGCAGCTCTCCTCCATGGCCTCGCCTCCTGTTTGCCTCTAGTTCCTTGAGTTCCTGCCCTGACTTCCATAGATGATCGACTTTAAACTGTAAGATGAAACAAACCCTTCTCTTTCCATGATCCATTTTTTATGGTTAGTATAGCAATAGAAACCCTAACTAGGACAATCCCTATGTAGAAACAACAAATGAGCTAAAACATGGCTTTCTAGGAAGGTGTAATAAATCAGAGAGGCTGATGTAGGACATTTTTCAGTGTCAGTGATTATTTCGCAGATGGCATAAGATTAGAATTGTGTGACTTTCTCCCTCTTTCTGTGGCCAGATTTGAGATCTCAGAGCCTGTGAAAAACACACTAGAAATCTTTGGTCTTCTCATGAGTGGTTGGATGTCCTTCTGTAAAAGGAAGATTGCAGAAGACAGCTGGTCATCCCCTTAGGGAGACTGGGGTTTTCTGGACCAGGCTGGTAGTGATGCATGACACACGAAGTCTATTGTTCGCAGCCACAGAAAAATAGAACATCACCCCACAGTCCAGAAAGGTTCTTAGGTTGTATTTGGGCTTGTTCTAAACATGGGTTGTAACATTCTTTTATGAAGTCTCTTTTAGAAAGTCTTCAAGAAGTAGGCATATGCTAATGAAAAGGATGGCTATGCTGGTTTCTACCCACTCACCCACCTACCCACCCAGCAACCATCCACCCATCATTTATCCAACCAATGGACTTTGACTTTTTTGTCCATTCATAGTTTTGGTGCAGTGCATCATCTTTTTTAAGCCACTGAGGGGTTACAGCTTTGAAGTTTTGTGCATTTCATTATTTCCATTGCAAGTCTGGTAACTAAGATCAATTTACCCTAAAAACAAAATTCTACCTAACTATTTAGCTATTACTAAAAACCCATTTTCAAGAGAACAAAATTTACTTCCTCAGAACTTCCTGATTTCTGGAATGGAAGATAAATTGATCAACTGCAAAATAAGGGCTTAGACTCTAAAGTAGTCCTAAAGTAAACAACAGCCTCTCTGCTCATCTTGGCAAGTGACCTTACTCAGGCTAGCCTGACAGATGTCCCCTGGCTCTGCTCAGGTCTGTTCTGACCATAGGGAGCTGGCCTTCTTGATGTATTGCCACACTACCCTCATGATTAACCTGGAATTACATCCAGATGCCTGATATTCATCTACCTTCTCCTCATTCATTATCAGTTTCATTGTCTCCAAGTTGCTTAACATTAGTATGCATAGGATTTCTGTTAGGGTTCTCTAGATTCACAGAACTTAAGGAATGACTCCCCCCCCCAACCCATATGTGTGTGTGTGCGCGCGCACGCGCCTGTGTCTGTGTCTGTGTATGTATGATTTCTTGGCATGACTTACAGGCAGCAGTCCAGCTAATCCAACAATGGCTAGCTCTGAACAGAAAGTCCAAGAATCTAGTAGTTTACTCAGTTCCACAAGGCTGGTTGTCTCAGCTGGTCTTCTGTATGTGCTAGGATTCCAATGGAGGCTCCAATGCCAGTGAAGAGATGAATGTGCTGACAAGGGGAGGGTAAGCAGGCAAAGAACAAACACTTCCCCTTCTATGTCCTTACATAGCTTTCCAGCAGAAGATATGGCCCATGTTAAAGGTATGGCTTACCACCTCAAGAGTTGGCTTAAAGGTGTGTCTTCTGTGTCTTCTTGTCTCAAGATCCAAGGCTGTTTTTTCCAGCCTTAAGTTCTGGATCAAAGACGTATGTCTTCAGACCTCAAAGGTCTGAACTAGGAGTAGAATCACCTACTTCAAACCAGGCAGAAAGATCTCTTACACGTGTGTCCTCCATTTCAAGATTATAGTTCATTCCAGATGTAGTCAAGTTGGCTACCAAGAAGAGCTAAGTGTCTATGAAAGCCAAGGCCTGAGGGACAGTGGAAGAGAGTCATTTTTGCCTAAATAATTCCTTAGTAGAGCTACTTTTCTTGCTGAGGATTACAAAATGTTGTATGGTATAGATGGAAACCCTACTCCATACTCTATTTTTGTTCTCGAGATGGAGAAGACAGCTTCCCTTCCCCACCTCATGTATGTTCCCCATGCCTTATGTTTCCGGTCTTTCTCAGTGTCTTCTACCCTGTGAGATAAACTTAATCATTTATTCCCTGTCCTGAGAACTAGCCCCAGTCCTCTTCCTGTCTGTGACCTTGCTAGTTTGCTAGTCATCCTCCCTTCTCTTGGTTTCTGCCGTTTTAACCTTCTTCCAGCCTCTTGCCGTTTGACTGTTCTCCCCACACTTCTTCTGCTCTCACCTCATCTTCCCAGTGACACTAAAGTTATCTGAAAATAAGAATGACGTACGTTTCTCTTATGCTTTTTAAAAGTTAATTTAAAAAATTAACCAAATTTCTGGGCTGTGGGTGCTATATACCTTTAATCTCAGCATTCAGGAGGCAGAGGCAGATGGATCTTTGTAAGTTTGAGGCCATTCTGGTCTACAGAGTAAGTTTTCAGGAGAGCCAGGGTCACGCAGAGAAACCCTGCCTCAAACCATCATTCCTCAATTTAACAAAATTGTATGAATTGGGGGATTAATAATATCTTATCTATAGCTTCTACCTCTGTGATTTCAACCAATCTTAAATATAAAATATTTGGGGAAAATGTATCTATTCTGAACTTCTTATCAGAATTATCTAAATCAGTAGTTCTCAATCTGTGGGTTGCAACCCTTTTGAGAGCACACATCAGATATTTACATTATAATTCATAGCAGTAACAAAATTACAGTTTTGTAATAAAAAAAGTAGCAATGAAATAATTTTATGGTTGGGGGTCACCACAACATGAGGTATTATATTAAAGGGTCGCAGCATTAGGAAGGTTGAGAACCACTGACCTAAATAATCAACTATTACTACTATTTATGTATCATTCATGGTGTACATGGTATTAAAGTAGAAGATGTATAAGATTTATACATGCTAAAATGATTTCACTTTATATAAAGGACTTGAACATTTATGGATTGAAATACCTGAAAGGGATTTTAGAACTTCTCCCATTGGGTACTGAACAACAGAAATATATTTACCATTTACGACATTTTAAAATATGTATTCCTGTGTAATTGAGCTCATTAACTGAGGTTTCCTTTTTTCAGTATAGCTCACCGCGGTAGCATAGCTGAGTTGATTACAGGCACTGGTTGGATACAAGCTGATGAGGGTGCTGACTCGGGGGCTGTGTGTTTCATAGCATCAAAGAGCCTCTGTGTTCATGAAGACAGTGATCAGAAGTGTAAATTTGGCTCCATCTTAGTCTTTTTTTTTAAACTGCTATAATATAATGACTGGGGATAATGTCATAAAAAAACAAAAACTCATTCCTTCCAGTTCTGGAGACTGGGAAATCTGATAAATGTGATGTTAGATGTCTGGTGGGCCTGACCTCTGCATCCAAGGTTGCACTTGGGTGTTGTGTCCTCTCTAAGGTGGGAATGCTATGTTTCTACACAGTTCTCTATTCTGATTGCATTCGTCAATCTGGAGCACAGTGGTAGATGCCAGATACTTTTTGTATTTCATCCATGAAAGAGAAGAGATGATAGAGAAAGTGGAGGTGCTTGTGATGGGGGAAACCAGAGCGTTTTGCAGAATTCTTTATTTTATCAGGTGATCACTAAATGTCAGGAACTCTCCTGGCAATGTAAGAGGATAACGATCAACAGCACAGACAGGGTCCTTGTGCTCACAGAACTTGGAAGCCCCTGCAAGAAACCATAGAGTTATGAGTGACAAAGGGAGACAGCAGGACTTTTTAAAGCATGGAGTGGGGGAGGGGCTCTCAAGCAGCCCCCTGAGAGATGCTGAAATGCCTTTATTCAATGTCCCCAAGAAAAACACCATTCTCGTGTCATGAAGAATTTTCCAGCATCAGGAACCAATGGCATATTTATTGCCTCTTTGACGTCAGTTTGTCAAGCAGCATCTTTAACACAGCCTGCTTCCCAGAAGCATGTCATGCCCATTGCATGCTATGGCTATGCTGTAGCCAGACATTCTGTGGCATCCCATTTCAGCCTAGCAAGGGATGCTGGGAGTTAATCTGTCTGTGGCACAGTTAGCACAGACATCCTGAGTGAGCCAAGACGCAAAGCAGTTCTGACTCCCTGGAGGCCAGAGATGCTTCTCTGGCCAACTGGAGTCATGTGGAAACCTTTAGACCTTGGAACTAGATGGTGATAATGGATCAAGAGTCTCAGTTTTATGATTTCATTTGTATTTTAGGAATGGTAATGACCAGATGCAATTTTTTTAAACCCTCAAAGCTATTCCAAGGGTAGATTTTAAAAATATTTTATGTTTAACAGTGTGTTGGGTCCAGTTTTAGAGAGCACAGTGAGACTTAGGCTATTGGGCTATTCCATGTTGCAGAAATACAAACCTAAATGGGTTGAGACACTATGCTCATGTGAAACCCCATTGAGAATGCTAATCTGAAGTCTGTAGGGAACAGAGATCTGTAAAAAGTCAGCCTTCTGTGCAACTAACTAGGAGCAGAGGTCCAGCCAACCAAGGTTCAAATGGGCTGATTAGCTCTCACTTGCAATCAAGCAAAATTGATTTTGTATATGATTGCATGTAGCCAAGCTCAGGGCAAGAAATGGTAATGATGCCCTTTTATGAAAATTACTAATAGCCCATTCATAAGCCCAACCCCAGTTCACTCTGTACAAAAAGGTAACTTTGTCATTCAGCTAAACGCCAAGCGTTTGGAGATCCAAAGCTCAGAGGAACAGGACTTTCTTAGGACAATCTTTGGTGGGGAGCCAAAACCTGGATCTGGCATAGCTGGCAGTGAACTTCGGCTCGACATCAGGACCTTTATGAGAACTGGAGGCAATAGGGTGTGAATTGTAGAACAAATAAGAAAAACCCAGAGACAGCTATTAGGGATCAAGTTGAAGATCAGAAACACAAAACAGCCAAATCACTAGAGAAGTCTTACCTCTCCCAAGACTGGCGACTGCAGACTGAGCCCTAAGCCTCTGTCTCCTCCTGTCTTACATTTCCTCTAGTGCTGGGATTAAAGGCATGTGACTCCCAATGACTGAGATTAAAAATGTGAGCCTCCACCACCTGGATCTGTTCCTGCATTGATCTTGTATAGCCCATGGTGGTCTTGAACTCACAGTGATCCATCTGCCTCTGTCTCCCAAATCCCAGAATTAAAGGTGTGTGTCACCACTGCCTGGCCTCTAGTGGCTTAGTTTTGCTCTCTGATTTTCAGGCAAGCTTTATTTATTAAAACATAAATAAAATATCACTATATCTCCCTTTTTGTCCAAAATAAAAAAGGCTATAACTAATATAAGAAAAACTATATAAAAAGTACTATTAATAACTGTATACAATATATACAGGCAATAAGTACATCAACATTGTCTATTCTATTTGCATTTGACAAATTCAGAGAAAATACTCCATCATCTATTCTTGGTAAGTCCAAAGTTTTATACCTAACTTACTTTCTGTCACAACTTGCATTACCATTCAAAACTATCTTTTGATACCTCTCAACCTTATATGCTTTACATTTCTTTTATTGAATTTCTTTTCTGGGTCTCATAAACAATGAAAACTATAACTCTTGAGTCTTTAACTACCTCAAAGACCTGAGAAGGAGAAGAAGATGGATCTCTGAGTTCAAGGCCACTTTGGGCTACACAAAATCAATGCAGAAACAGGTCCAGATGGTGGAGGCTCACACCTTCAATCCCAGCACTAGAGGGGAATATAAAACAGAAGAGACAGAGGCTTAGGACTCAGTCTGCCATCGCCCAGCCTTGGTAGAGGTGAGACTTCCAGTGCCTGGCTGTTTTCCTTTTCTGATATTCAACTTGATCCTCAATAGCTCTCTCTGGGTTTTATTATTTGTCCTACAGTGAATACTCTAGAAGCCAGGGGAGGCTTTACTTGGAGGTGGCATTGGGTTGATCTTTGTGAATCTGCATTATGCCTAGAGCAGTGTTCCTTGAGAAGCAGCATTAGGAGCTAGCACACAGCAGTGCAGCGTGCACAGGTAACAGAGGAACCTGTGGATCGGCGATGGCAGGGAGAGATGGGAGGATATCTCATATCTTTCTTTGCTGGCTTCATGACGTTCTTCTGAAGTAAAGTGAAGCTGTGGTGTGCTTTTTGAGCACCAAAGAATAGAGTCCTTTTGTTTTTGGATAATTATGTTGACCAAGTCAAGAAATGAAAGACTTATGGGGCATGACGCTAGTAGAAGGGAGAACAGGAGCTGAAAACCTCAGGCCTTGTGCTATCATTTGAATCTTGAATGTTCCCCCATAGGCACTCATCTTATAGACTTGGCCCCTTGGAACTTTCGGGAGGTGATGGAGCCTGTCAGAGATGGAGTCTGGTTGGAGGACTTCATGTCACTGTGGGATTCACTGGATCAAATTGTGGGAACCCAAGTCCCTCCTCACTCTCTTTGAATTCCTGAGTGATGACATAAGAAGTTTTGCTCCTCCACATGCTCCTGGCCCCTAATAGGTACCTACCTAAAGTAACCTGATACCCTGAACGGATGCCTAACAGTAATAAATCTGCTTGATTGTGGTCTGCAGCCTTTTTCCAAGAGGCAGGAGAAGTTAAACCTTCCCTCACTATAAGTGGATTGCTTCAGGCATGTTGGTATAGTGGCAAAGTTGTGTTACCTTATGTGATAGTGATGAAAGAGAGTGCAAAAAGAGTGAACAGCCATGTAGGTCAACCACGGGAGGGTGGGGAGGAATTCTTGAGGGAGACATGGCACACTGATAGCAGTGGGTCCAATGCTGGACCCATGTAATCTATTGTGACTGTGAGCTTAGCCCTAAGACCTGGAATACAGAGACTTTTGAACTCCATGATGGGCAGTGGGCAAGTTGATGTCAGGTTGATTCTGTAGCCACGGCTACATTCTGTTAAACACAGTCACTTAGCTCGTTTTGTTGTCTGGCTCCTTACCACAAAACAATTCACCAGTGTCCGAAAAACATCTCCATTGTGCACATGAGAAAAAATTGTCTTAAGGCAAGACAGTTCAGTTCACCAAGAATTTTCAACTTTCTAATCATCTGTCCATCATTCTCTTCTCCCTTCCATACAGAAGTGTCTCTGGTTTCTATTACACAATGGAGAAAGTACCAGCGAGAACTTTCTGCTTCTCACTGCACCTTTCTTCTGCCATATTCCATTACCTATGATCCTGTGATGGCAGTATCTCCTCCTCCTCCTCCTCCTCCTTCTCCTCCTCCTCCTCCCTCTTTCTCCTCCTCCTCCTCTTCCTCCTCTTTCTTCTCTTCCTTATTCTCCTCCTCCTCTTCCTCCTCCTCCTCCTCCTCCTCCTCCTCCTCTTCTTTTTCTCTCTTACTTTGTTTTTTCTATACAGGGTTTCTCTGTGTAACCCTTGCTATCCTGGAACTCATCCTATAGACCTGGATGACCTTGAACTCAGAGATTCTCTGCTTCCATGTTGCTGGAATTAAGGTGCGCACTCCTGCCGGTTTGTTCAATACCGTTTTTAAACCTGAAACTAGGAACCAGGGAAGTGCCGACTCCTGGCTCTTTGGTCCTTCTGTACCTTGTTAGCCAAACAAACTGAACTTTCCTCCCCTGGATACTCTACTGCTGTATTTATTTCTCTGTGAAGAAACTCTCTCTCCATCCCTTTGTCCCTCCTGGGTCAGTGAACTGTCAGTGTCTCTGACCTTCCTCATTGGACTATGACCTTCTTAGAAGACAAGGACCATGCTTTTAGCTTTTGGTATTGGCTTAAGAGTCTCATCAGCAGTAGCAACTTTAAGTTTCATGTTGATGAGAATGTTCGAGGAACCCTTTGAAATGAAATTTGTACCCTGGCTTGTTATGTGTTTATTTTTGAATGAACCCCTGCTGTATGTGGGAGTACTTCAAGCTTTCTGTGAGTTCTAACTAAAGATAACTGACAAGGCCAATTGGCTGGTCAAGGATTGGTTTCTAGATATTGCCAAAATGGTAGATTGGAGCAAACATTGGGACTTAATGCATGAGACATATCACTAGTACTTCAAGAGCCCATGTGGGACATGAAGTAGTGCAGAACCCAGTGTTAACAGACTCAAATGAAAAGAGTGTAGAAAGAACACCCTGACTTCAGGAGATGGAGTGGGGTTACCATTAATCCTCAATCAAGTGTGTTTCCTCTGTGATCTCACATTATCCATCTCTTTGATTTATTTTTTGTAAGTTACGTGTGGCATTGTCTGGATTTTTAATATGTAACTAAATGAAAACTAAATGAGATTCAGATTGAATTCCTATAAAATTTGTGGGTTTATTTATATAATGAGACAGCTCAGTTTTATTTATGTGAAATTTTAATTTTGTCAGTTTTTCTCTCCCATAGTTAGTGATTATTTAAGATGTATCACATGATCCTCATTTTCACCTCCGTGTCGTTTTTGAAGCTTGCACTTTGGTGTCAGTTGGTGAGGGCTTGCATTCTGTTCAACTGTTAGAGCTGTGGGCAGAGACTGGGCCTCTGCTGAAGACTTTTTCATGCTGTAAAAACTCATTAGATTGGATTCTATTGCTTTAGCTTTGTGATAGTGTAGGTCTGGCAAGTGTGGCTGACATTGAGGGAAATGTTCAGCCTTTTATGTAGAGAAAATTCTCGTGATTTTTTTTCTCCCCGCTAATTTTCAGAATGGTAGAGCTGAAGGAACTGTAAGTGCCCTTCCTGAATGTCTTACTTGGCAGATTAAGAGCCCACAATATGAAGGGTGGAACCCTGTTTGAGAGCAGCAGAGCCCTGGTCATGTTTTACCAGATTCCTGCGATTTCAGATACAAAAGAGTGGCCATTTTAAATCTCAAATAAGCTTTACTTTCACCCTGGCAGTGATAGCTACCCATCATTTCCCTGTCCCCCCACTTCTCTCATTATTCATACTGTAATGCTATCCTTGGGTCCCAGAAAGGTCTCAAGGCAGGAGGTGTTTCTAATCTTTGCAGTATTGGAACACAGTCTCTCATACTGTCTATATTTTAAGCTAGCCCTGAAGTGGCCACTTATGGTAAAATTAGGAAGAGAAGCCAGCATGTTCTCCTCCCCTTCATGGTTGATGTTGCGGTCTGCAACCACAGTTGATGTCCCGTTTCCACCAGGAAGCCCTTCGTTGAGCTACCAGCCCATTGGATCTCAAAGGTTCTTGAATGGTAGGGGCATTCAGAGTTTGCTCTCAGTATCGTCTGTGCTAAGGACGGTTGCTATTGTGCAGCCTGTCCTGGAATTTCAGAAGCACCCTTTGTAAGGGCTAAAGGTACTCTGTATCTTTCCCCAGACACTCTTTGGACAGTGGCATTCACCTTTGATGGACAGCTGGAGGTGCTCAATGAGGGACTCTTGTTGTAAGACCACATCCAGAGCTACTCGTGCACACATACATTCATTCAGCTCTGCGTGCTATTTTTGGTGTGGAGTGTCTGCAGATTCTTGTAATCTTATCAGTGGCCCAGAGGAAACAGTGTATAAGTCAACAATTTCCAGTGTGCAGTGAGTACCATCCAGATTTGTCTCAGTTGGGGTGGATGAATTATACCTTTAGCATACAATAAAATATGTGATCCTGGATAATTTTATGTGGTGTATCTAGTTCCTATCTTGATGGATGTGAAATATTAATAAATAATAATGTCCATAATAATATTGCTGTTACTATTAGTTACTATAATATTATAGTAGTATTAATGATTTGTTGTATTCTAGGCCCAGTTTTAAGCCCTTGCATGTGATAACTCCCCTTCATAATGTCTTTTGGAGGACTGTTACTAACACTGGTTCAAATGTAAAATAATTAAGGTGGGACAGGAGGACCTCACAGGGTTGACAAGGGACTTGAGCATCATGCTTGGGATGGAGTGGAACCAAGCCTTAGTTCACTGTCGGTGGGTGAGTGAGGGAGGGAGTCTGTTTTGGGGTCAGCACACTCCTGTGGTGAAGTCTCCACCAAGATCTTTCACAATTGAATTATTCAAAATGCAGTACTCCGAGTGCCTTGGGCTACCTGACTCTGTCCAGAGTGTGGCCAGCTCATGCGTTTCCCCACACACAGACCAGATTTGACAGAGAAGTCCTCTTCCCTAGAGGCTGGGGAAAATAAGGAAAGGAGCATGGCAGTGGGAGACTGATAATCTGCTGCTGTCCCTCCTGACCACAGGAATCATGACAAGGTCATTCTAGGGTATCCCTTAGTTTAACAAGTGAACGGACTCATGGTGATGGCGTCTGTGCCAAGTGTCTGGTGCCAGCAACTGGAGTGTTTCTCTGCACACACCCTGGATCACAAAACTCTGCCACATGGTCTCAGAGAGAACAGGGAGCAAAGCTTGTTTTCTGTGAGAGAGAGAAAAAAAAAATAAATGAAAAGTCATTGACGTAATTAACATATTAATATAGGCTATTTTCATTAGAAAAGAGTTTTGTAGAAGGCAGTATTGTGAAAATTTTATTTTATATTTAGTTAGATGCTGGGTTTTCATATGGCTTGGGATACACTGATACGCTAAGAGTTATTTGGATCATGTAGGGATTTTTACAAAGATTGTTGTATAAAACCTGTTCTCTGTCCCGTCCGTGTTTTCTCCTTGGTGCCCATCTCTTCAGCTGTAGCAGGGTGCATGGCCAGGTCCTCAGGACACGCTCTCCAGTCTCTTCATGTGGGTCAGTGCGATCTAATCTGTGCACAGAGAAGGGCAGGCATGTATCCATCACCCCCAAGTTGTCACATGCTTCCCTCCTTGGGCTCCAGAGTGGCTGCAATCCCGAGTCTCCCTTCAGCAGTAGGAGTCACTGGCCCTATGTATGTAGGGCATACAGATGTCTTGACAGGGTAGAAAAGGTCCAGTCTCTGAAGCCATATGAACCTGAGTTGGTTCGCTGCTTCCATTCATTTCTTAAAACACTCCCTTCTGTGTTTCTTGAGTTGCATTTTCTTTCACTCCTTTTTTTTATCCTCAATAAACTCTGCTTCCTTATTGCCAGCTCTACTGTTGGTCTCTTCCAGTATAGTTTTCCTACATTTTTGCCATTTTAATCTCTAGTAGTTGAATTACTTTGAAATGTCACCTATGCCTCTTCTTAACTTCATGATCATAAGGGATAGACACTATAGTTCATCCACTATAATGCTCTTTCAGTGTCTTTGTCAGCCAGCTCTAGCACTGATGGAGTTCTCGCATCTATTCAGGGAGGCTTGATTCTTCACAGTGCTCATGATTTCCTAATTTTCAAGCCTGGGAATTTCAGATTTTTAGAGACTATTATGGAGGAGGGGGCAGATTTTAGGTTTACAAACAAAATTGATAGTAGCATAAAAGTACACCTCATGAACTTCTTTAGTTTCCCTATGATCAGCAGCCTTCACTACTTCTTAGATTGATGTACCTGTATTGCCACATCATACATTTTCCCAAATCCATAGATTATGTGAGGTTTGCATCCTGATGGTGGCTAAATGCCTAATGACATCCATCCACCCTCATAGCGCCTGCAGAAGGCTTCCACTGCATAAAACCCCATGTATACCTCTTTTTTCTTCCTCTTGCCATGGCTCTGTCTGACACTGATTTTTTTTTTATTGTCTCCATGGTTTGTGACTTCTTCAGAATGCCATGCAAAAGGATATTACACTATCTAGCCTTCACCCTGGCTCCTTTTACCTCATAATGTGCACCTCAAGTTCCTCTGTGTCTTTTTATTCTTGGTAGTTCATTTATTCTAGCAAAGAATAATATTGCAATGTATCCAACTTTGTCCATGCACCTCTTAAGAGATCGCTTGGTTATTTGTAGATTTTGATGATTATAAAGGCAAGACTCACAAGGATCAAAGTATCTTCATTTACTTACTTCTCAGAGCAAATACAAGAATATTTTTAGGCATTCGCGGAACACTAAGTGGCTCCTAACAAAACACCAGGTTTATGTATACAGTTCAGGACTTCTGTATGTGGTTCTGTATGTAGTGATCAGGTCCCTGATGACTACTTTAGGGGGTGCTCTGCAGGTCTTCTCTATGGGCTTTTCCTTCGATTTCTGTTCTCTAGTTGCCATTATGTGTAAGTCCTTGCTCAGCTCTAACTTTAGAGTCTATTCTTCAGGACTTCTTCCCCCTTGTGTTGATGACTGGCCTGCAGAGGGCCTGCAGTAGGCCTCACTTGTTGTTGGTGTTCTTTAGGGGATCATTTTTTAAATAATTTCCGGAGGTCCTAGGTTCTGACAAGTATTGTCATCATGTGTGCTGTGTGGTTGAGAGCAGAGCATTACTCCATCTTGACAGAAGCAGAAATATATTCCTGTCATTGTACAGAAACAGGGTGGACCATGTAGGGCTCACAATGTCCTTCTTATTAGCTGTCAATTTCTCCCCCCACACACAAAATCACCATAATGAACTATTGCATATAGCTAGGTGCTCTTCCATTTCATTTTAAAAATTGCAGTGTCCACCATGCTGAGAGATGCATATTCTTTCTTAGACCCCTTACACTCTTTGAGGCTTGTGAAATGAAAAGGGTTATGAGTCCTTTCTTTGACATACCATGATGTGGTTATTGACCAGAAAAATCCTACAAGAGGATTCAAGAACCAGGTTTTTGTATGTGGTCTTCTAAAGAGTTTTTTTTCTTATTTATTTTACTTGATGTTTATGAAAAGTTTGTCTGCATGCATGTATGTGCACTTCGCACATGTCTGTCAGATCCCCCTAAACTGAGGTTTCAGATAGTTTGTGCTGGGAATTGAACCAGGACCTCTGCAAGAACAACAAGTGTTCTGCTCTTAACTGCAGAGTCATCAGTCCAGCCCCATCGATTGTCTTCTTGATAGGAAGAATCATCTTCTTGTCTCCTTCCTAGTAGAGGCTCATAGATGAGGAAGAAAGAGACCCTGAAAAAGACTCAACAAACGTGTTGCTAAAAATGAATGAATAAATCAATCCCGGTGAACATTTGAGACCATATTTACTGCTGTTTTACACGAAAGGATATGAAAATTTTGCCATCTCATGTGCAGAGCAGTTCAGTTGAAGTCATGCTTGGCACTCCTGCTTTGCTCCCAGCACCATGCTGGCCAGTGGGCTGGTGGTGAGAATGGTGTAGAGGTCTTTGAGGTTGTGCAGAACATCAGCTATCTCAAAGCACTTCAGAGAGAACTTAACATTGTCTCCCAAGCTGATGGAGAGCTTCCAGCAGGAGGAGCTGTCTAACCTGCAGTCGGGAACACAGGGCATTTGGTGGAGGGGCACAGTTTAAGGGACATCCTTGTTGTAATGCTCCAGCTTCAGCCTGGGATGATAAGCATTTATGTGTCTCCTTCTGTTCTGGTTGATAGCCGCTGTTCAAGGCGGACTGAACTGAAAAGGTGAAATGGCGTCTCCATCATTGTGGAGTGCAGTATCCTCATGGTACCCTGTTAAAAGGAGAAGACTGGAATATGATTCCCTTTCATGCATATCCATTTTCAAAAGCTCCCAGTAGAGGGCTGAGGTTTGCACAAGTGCTTGTTTAATTCAGTTGAGGACATAAACTCTGAGAGGTAGCAAGGAGAGAGATTGGAGGATCTGATCTGCTGACTCTCCTCACAGCTTGGGCTGCCAGCCGGAGCTCATCTTTCTCCTGTTGGTCCAGCTTTGCAACAAAGAAGGGCTTCAGTTCAGCTGAGCATCAGGGCTGCATGCGTGCCGAGCAAGAGGGTGGCAGAGAGGTGCTACAGTAATACAGAGCATTCATTGAAATGCCAAGTGTCACTAGTTTGGCATTTAATTATCTGTCTTGCTGGCAGTTGGAAGTGGAGAAGTAAGGTGGGGAGGAGAGTGGTTGGGAGGGTGAGAGGCAGTGGCAGCAGCAGAGGTGGGGGTGGTGGGGAAGGAGGAGAGAGCAGAACTCAGCTGTGCTCTGATGAAGACCTATGAGCTACAGTACTTTCTCAACACGTCTTTAAGAAATATTGACCTTGTACGTAAGTCTAGTTAGCTGTGCTTAACTGAGAAGAAATCTCGCCTGCAGCATCTTCTAACTTTTAGAGTCGTCTCTTCGTGCATGCAGAGAAACACCAGGGAACATCACCTCGGGTTTGTGTGCAGCGTGGGCTGCACTGCCAGATTCATCTAAACTCACAGCTAGATCGCTTAGGAAGGAAACTCAGGCAATACCAATGCTGCGAAGCTCCATCAAATTGGAATCTGAACTGTCCAGTGACTGCGGGGGTTGAGGAGATGTGGGCTCTAGAGGTTGAAGCAAGGAAGAGAATTCTAGCTTGTCCACATTCCTGCCGCGTGCTGGCTAGCATACCAGTTCTTCTGCTACTTCCTTCCTGCTTTTGTTGCTGGGAGAGTTAGGCTGACTAAAAGTTACTTTATTGTTTAGTATGCCTGAGTCCCAGGATGCAGTAACAACCACAAGAGGGGGGAAGAAACCCCGTATTTTGTGCCCAGCACAAAGCTATATACATGAGGGTTATATTTCCAAATCTCATTGTTTAAAGCAGCAGGCACTTTTTATTAAGTCACGTATTATCTAGAAAATGAATGAAACCAGCAGGAGGGATCCAGCCATTTGGACAGAGACTGACCTAGACTGACCTGACCTAACTCTAGATGCCAACCAAATTCTTCCATGTAAGGCAGACCTCCTGAGACCGTCATGCCCCTCCACCCTTGCTCTGCCTCATAGTCATTACCATTGTTCACCACAGAGAATGTTGATATGTTCAGCTGTTGGCCTGCTATTTGCCGCTGGAATGCTTGCCACACCAGAGGGAGAAACAATGTGTGCTGTCCCATGCTACCTCCCACGTGTTGTCAGCAAGGTCATCCAGGAGTTTTCAGAGTAGGGGGGTCAGTGCAAGGAAGATTGATATGTGATTTGGGGGAAATGGCTGGAACTGGAGATGATCATGTTAAATCAGCTACTTTCACACAGACAAGGATTTCCTGTTTTTCTCTCTTACTAAGGAGGACATGGAAGTAAATGGGTAGCTGTTAAGGATGCAGGAGAGGAAAGGGAAAAATGGCAAAAGGATAAAAAAAGGTATAAAAATAATCAAAATAAATGATATACATTGTAATAATAAAAGGGTTTACTCTGTACAATTAACTTATGCTAATTAAGAATAAAGGATGTGCTTAATGATATCTTTGTTAATTAGTGGCACAGAAGTAGTAACTCTTAAGTGATGGGCATGGGTTCTACTCTGACAGCCTGGTGGCAGGGAGAGAAAGTAACTTCAAGCTGTGTGATAAGGAAGTATTGTGCAAGGGGTGTTGTAGGAAAACAAATGAAGTCCCAAGAGATGCTAGGAGGGTTTCTGGAGGAGATGCTCAGAGTACTTAGAGGGCACATGGTGGGTAAATTACTGCCCCAACAACAAGGAATGGGAAAAGTGGCAGAGCTGGTATAGAACAAGCGTGTGCGTCTCGGTCTCCATGCTAGAACAAAAGAGCAGGCGGGTTGGGTCCAGAGAGTGTTCAGAGCACTCTGCAAAGTGCTAAAGGGGATTCCCAAGGAAGTGGGGGTGAAACGAGATTTGCAGAGTATTCTGAAAGTGCTAGATTCCAGGTGTTTGTCAGGATCACATCCAAGAGGAGATGGTTCCAAACTCTCATCCCATGCCCAGGCATTAACACACTGGTTTGATATAAACAAAATCTTTTCTCTTTAGACACAGATGCTTTGACCCAGGAGTTCCAACTCAGAATCTATCCTGAGATGGTTTATTATTATAATAAGATTGAATATATGTATGTATATGGTATATGATAGATTAACATATTTATATATAAACATGTCACAAAATAATTTGAGATTACCTGCATATCCATCTAGTGTTGAATGAGTAAATATTTTTTGAATTATCCATTGAGTGAAATATTATTTAATTGTATGATGGCTCTGAAATTTATTTATTTTTATAAGATTATGATAATCATAGATCATCAAATGCTGAATCCTTACACAGCTTCAGGGGTTGACCTGACTTGGGCAACAAGGAAACAAAGAAAAGACAGACACACAGAAAAGCTGGGATTGGGTAGACTGGGCTCTCAGATGGAGAAGCAGTAGCAGCCAGGTAACCCAGTCTGTCTATTCTCTACAGATGTTCTTGCACACAGCTGAACAAGGGGGCACGTTTAACTAACCCTGGTAGGAACAATATTTGTAGGATAGCAGTCTCCAGGACATCAACACCCAGGGGTAGAAAGATATGATAGACATTTTCTGCACACAGTGTCAATATTCACACTGGCCAGGAGGAAGACTTTGTTCTTCCTCATGGGGCTGAGGCCCTGGGTTCCTTGACATGGCTGTGCCCATATCAAACAACACATATGTACCCAGCACTTCACATAAGTCCTACACTACTTATGGTTGTCCTACTCTGCTGTCCTTACAAATGTGGGCAATTTTGTCTTTGTTTGACATTAATGGACTTGCTTGTATAACGTAGATAGTATAGCTCAATCACGTGACACTGGCGTCATGTGGTGCTGGAGTATGCTGTACACTGTCTTTTTAATTTCTGTTGTCATGCTGGGTTGGAGCTAGGGTTTCGTTCACGCTATGTAAGTGCTCCACCCCTGAGCTGCATGCCCAACCCTCAACATTTGATTTCCCATAATTAGAACAAGTACACACCAAGAAGATGGTAATATTACAGCCTTGTAAATACACAGAGCAGCAATAATCGTTTATCATTATGACCATATATTAGGTACTGTACATAGCTGCACCTCTGTTGTTTTAGGATTGGTACCCCAGTTGGTTTCTTTATACCTGCAATTCCAGAACTGTGAATGATGCATTGACCATAGGGTTACACCCTCCATGCGAAAGATTTTTTACAGTCTTATGAAACTGCCATCATATGTATAGTAGTGCAGCGTTGACTGAACATTGTCACATGACACATATGCACTCTCATGGGCTCACATATTTCCATCAAAGTGCAGATTCATGTGTGTTCTTTTATGGAACCAGCAAGTTTTCCATTTATTTTAAAAGAATCAATGAAAATACATCAACAGCCCCCAGTGCCTTGCCCTGCCATGGTAAGACCTTCAGCCGCTGCATTTCTTTCCAGCACCATTACTTCACACTTTCTGGAACTCTCAGACTGAGTCACAGTTGTTTGTTAACTTCCTGTGGGAGGGGGAGCTGACCTCCTCTCCCTGCTTGAAGCCTCTCTCCACTGTGAACTTTTCAGAAGAAATCCCTGTTTGTCAGTGCTCAACAGAGACCTCCATTTGTCTCGGAAGTTTAGATCCAAGGAGGGTGCACCCAGCGGCGTCAACTAGCCTTTTGCTGTCATGAAATATTACTGTTTTACACTCACAAATAAAAGTTAGCAGCATTTCATTGCTGCGTGGTGTGAAATTAGACCTCCTAACCAGCTGGATGCAACAGCCTGGTGTAGCAGTAGTGATGACTGCTAGTGTTCTTGGTTCAATTCAATTAGGAATAGTTTTCCCCCCTTCTTTGGTGAAAGGGGGTAGTCAGGATGAATGCCTCGCAAACTTCTGAAATATGTACTTGTATAAAAGAACTATTAAAGTGGAGTAACATCTCTATGATCGTTGAACTGAGCCGTCATCCCGCCGTTATTGATGTAGCTGCTTTAAGCCGTCTAATTAAAATCAGAGTGACAGATTTGTTATTGAAAATCTGAAACCCAGCTCACATCCTGTGCAGCACATCTGAGCAGGGTGGTATATATCTGCTGTTTTGATGGGCTCTCAAAATTGCTAAGCTGTGCCGGGTGCCAAAAGGAATTCAATACATCCTTTCTTTTCCTTCCCGAGCAGGTCTCATTAGTCTCCTTAATAACAGCACTAGTGGATATCAACTTCACTTCTCCAAAATAAATTAACTGTGTCCATTAGGGTTGTAATTATATCACCAGATAGGAGTTTATTCTGCTGCAAGGAGATAGCCGCCTGCTAGAGCCTAGGGCTCTCCTCTCTGTCCTTATGTTTGAAACATGACTTCGTGTGTAAAAATGGGGGTCTGACATGGGTGGGAACAGGTGACCCAGCCAGGGCTTTTGTCATCTGAACTGACAATCTCTCCTCCCCACTTGGACTGCTGAGCATACGGTCTCACCGGGTGTAAGTTCTGCAGTAGGAAGTGAGAGCTGGTCACCAGCTAGCAGCCTGCAGTTCAGAGCCCACTAAACAAACTCACAAGCTCCGAGTAGGAGAACATGACAGAAGGCTGCATTATCTGAAAATTTAGCTAATTTTTTTTCCTAACTAGCAGAAGCCATCTGTCATGGTTATTCCGATCTGAGGGCTAAATTGAATGGAAGGCATGGCTGGGCAATTAAACAAGTTCTCTCAAAATATTTTCATACCTTTCTATCTTGTCAGGAGAGAGTTGGTTTGGGTTGTTTTTTTTTGGTTTTTTAAAAATAGGATAAGGGTTTAATTTTTGTGGAGATTTTTTTTTTTATTTTTCTGGAAAGTTTTTGTCCTCTGTGCCATAGAGAAACTTTCTTCCGTTTTTGGTACAAGAGACTAGAGAAATGTAATTACAGGCTGTGTAGTATTTGGAGTTTATCCTGCTCTTCTGCCTCTCACAGTCTTACCATGACATTCTAGCTTGTTCATCTCAGTGAATCCACGAGAGATCTCCACAGAGAGAGAGAAGGGAAGGATCCAGCAGCTCCCCTTCTTCCCTACATTTATCAAAGACACCAATGACAGAAAGTAAGCAAGCCACAAGGTAGAGGCCAGTACCACACGATGCATCTACCTCCCCTTTCCTCACACTAGTTGACTTCCCACTTCCTTTTCCGGTTGGGACATAGCGTTTATTCTGTGACTTACGGTATTTATGGAGTAGCACAACTTTTGAGACTCAGGCAGGCCTCTGAAAAGTATTTCTTCAATTGAAATATTTCTAGATTTGAAGATTTGAAATACCCCTCATCCCCCCACCCCGCCTTCCACCTCTTAACTTCATTATTCAAGAGGGGGGAAAAAATTCCCGTGTGTCTGGGAAGGCGACCGAGTGTCATTTCCTGTTAAATAGTCTGAAACATATGGGGGCAGGATTGCATTTGTCACAGATTGTCAAAATATTTTTTTAAGGAACCCAAATCTTCTAGGGATGGTTCCAAATGTGCCTGGTTTCCCTGAGCAGTGAACAGCATGACCTTTACATTAGCAGCTATATTTATAAATACACATATGGCCTGTCAAGACCTGATTGGCTATTGAGCTAATGAAGCAGCAACAGTGTTATGGTGTTTCACCTACATGGAGTTTAATTTATATGCATATATAATAACTAATTTACCTTAGCAGTTTTCACTTACAGTAACCTAATATAGCTGTGTGGTTGACAGGTGTAATTTCTTAATGAGTGCTGTGCAAGTGGTTTTAAATATAATTTTGGGGGTCTTTAAATATGATAGCTTTATTTTTTTCTCCAATGAATTTGTCTGATTATTCAAGATGGACAGTGACCAGTGATATTAAAAACAAACAACTTTAAGCGTTATGGAGTCACCTTATGGGAGAGTTTAAAAAATAGGCACTTGTGAAATGCTTTGAGCTTCTCAGAGAAAGACAGACAGAAAGACAAAGAAAGAGACAGACTATATAAACAAAGCCGAATACCCTACCCAGAGCTGGCCAATGCTTTATAAAATACCAGAAGTTTCATTCCAGAAAATTTATTGCTACCACCACCCCAAGATTTCCCTCAGAGAGCAATACAGGCTTTTGCAGAATTAGGTTCCAGCAGTCAGGATAAGGAATGTTGGTTAGATGATACTGAACAGAATCTTTCAGTCTTTAGAACTCTTATGACCAATCCTTTGGGCATGAGCAGCCCGAATCCTCAGGCACCCTGGCTGCTTCTGTACCCTCTGGGGATCTTATTTGTTGTGCCCTGCCCTCTGCTTCCCTGTTGGGTGTCTCCTTGGCTGCTCCTTCAGAGTGGGCTTATCTTTATCAGCCCAGCTTTTATAGAGCTGGCGTCACCAAGGTTTGTGTTACAAAAAAGAGAGCCAGTTCTCTGTATTCAAAATGTAAGGTTGTAATATTTAATGCCCCCTTTCCAGATACTCTGCAACCCCGGACTTCCCAGTCTCCCAAGCCCCACTGAGCATTTCTGATTCAGGAGGCTTCATTGTCCACACTGTGCATAGCCTCCTTGGCATTACCACATTTTCCAGCCGTATCTCCTCTCTCTTACCTTCTTCTGTCTTCATTTTAATGTCAGCCTTTCTGGAGCCCTTTGAGTCCCGACTGCTTATTCCCTTTTCTCTAGTCGGTGATATTAAAGGACACCGCCCCTCCTCTGAGAAAGAATTGCCTGAGCTAAGGATATGTCTTTGTATTTCAGTTCATTTCTTTAGTTTCACAGACATAGTGCAATCGTGAATCTTTTAACATTTTCTAGGTGTATACACACACACTCACACGCACACTCCTTAAGAGAGGACTGTTCTTTTACACTCTTTAATAGTTTCACATAACATCCCCATTTCACTGCCTTTGCCCTCTATATTTGTGCATGATTGGTTTTTCTGAGTGTGCAAGGAATAGTGATGAACTTAGAGACTAGCACAGGCACCTGGTGTGCTTATAGGCTATGGCTTATCCTTCGTTCAGGCTCAACTGCATTCAAATTCCTAAGCAATTGAGATCTTATAGGGCAGAGACGCTTTGTAGAGCCTAGTTCTTTATGTATGTAGATGAGGGCCTCTGGCAGCTTGTATTCTTCAAGTGTTATCTGGGCCACAGAGGGTGGTTCTGTACCCAGAGTTTAAGTGGGAAAGATGAAGCACGTTGGGCAACCATACTCCCTTCATTTTCATTGAATTTGTCTCTTTCAGTCGAATCCATTGGCTAATTTATTGATATCCAATTCCTGACCTGCCAATGTATGTAATTCATAAAACTTTCACATTGGGAAAGAAGGAGAAAAGGTGTAAATCCTGAGCTTCCACCCTGCTTTCGTATGTGGCAGGGAAGGCCTTGAGGAGCTTTACACGTCTCACTTGCAAAATAACAAAGAAATGAGTGAGAATTTGTGCCATATGTCCACTGAGTGTTTGCACTTAGAGGAATCTAGTGATTTGAGTTCATAAATGGTTGGTTGTGAAAGAATTTCCTTTTCAGAAATTTCATACGGATCTCTGAGGTTGACGGCAGGCTACGGCGAAAATTGTGCTTAGTTTTCAGTGATACAGTTACGTGGTCACTATGCTTACAAAAATACTGAAAATTTCCTGTCTTCCTCTTATTTATGTGCTTTGAAATAGTGTAGTTTTCCAACTTAACCCTCTGTAACTTTTTTTTTGACACATCATGTCAGGTAGAAAGTAGCTACTGTTTTCTTGTGGCCTAGAAGGTCTGTGTTGAGCCACCAAGTATCTTCACTTGGAGAAGAATAAGTAGTGGTGAGTACCATCAAGTCTTCCATTTCAGACCTTTTTTTATTTTTTATTTAATTTTTCCAATTCTTCTTAGAAGACCAGGGTCACATAGTAAGGCGAATTCATGCAGTTTGCACCTTGGAACTTACTTTGAAACTCATGGTGTTTGTGTGCTGTTCTACTCCCACCCCCACCCCACCCCGCAGTGGGCAGCCTCTCCTAAGACACTCACTGGGCAGATAGAAGCTAGGAACAAATGGAAGTATGCTGTCTGGCCTAAGGATCTTCTACTATTGAGGTGACTTCTGTGTTTGTTCCCACAAAGGTCCTACTGCTCCACAATGTGACAAGGCTTTGGCCCTCAGCAGGGAGCACTACTGATGGGTGGGGACCATCCTGTGTAACTTGCCTGCCAGGCGCCTGCTCATTGGTAGTGGTTCTACCCTCAATGGTACTACCCCATACTTTGCTGTGACCATTCTAAATGTCTCCAGACACTGATGAAGTCTCCCGGGATGGGGGTGGGGGCGGGTCACCTTGGCTTGGAGTCATTGCTGCACTACGACAATCTGATGTGCTCTCATGTCAGAGCATGACCAGGGATAACTATGCTGAATTCTTAGGCTGAAAATAAATTCTCCCCAGATCATAGATTTGCTTGCCTAAATGAAACAGAACAAAAAGATTACATTTTGGACTCGGTTCTACGTAGAAGGGCTTTTAGTCAAAAAAGAATCAATTATCGTCTCACAATAAAAAACTGTTAAGATTAAATTACCTTGGAGTTTTTCTTTCTAGCATTAGAAAATGCTCTTTATGAGCATTTTAATCCCCACCCTCACCAGTGTTGGCGAAACAGCAAGGGTCTTGTCTCCTCTGCTCCTGAGGAAATGGCCAAGTTAAATGGTAGCAGTGGACATCTGGTCGTGCAGCCCTGTAAACTACCTGTAAGCCTTGCTTCCCAGTTACCTTATTGCTAGCCTTTGGCATTTGGGCAGAGATGAAGAACTGAAAGAAAAGGTCCGACTTCCCAATTCTGTGTGACTGCTGGGTGTCGTATTCCTTCGCAATACAGAGCAGGTGCATAATTCCACATGAGATATCTGTCTGTGATGGCTAGCATTTGCCTAGCAAGGTACTGAGTTATCCCTGAATCTACTGGAAGTTCATCGCCCAACTTCCTCAACTGAAAATACAGTGTGGAAATGCACCTTTTTAGTTTGATTCAATTTTGGGACTGAACTGCCTGAATTTCTACCATTTGGGATCCTAACGAAGCTGGCCTGGGATTCAGAAACAAGAGACCCAGATTATTTTAACATTTAATATTTTTGAGACAAGGTTTCACTATGTAACTCTGGCTGATCTAGAACTCGCTATGTAGACTGGCTTTGAACTCACAGAGTTCAACCTGCCTCTGCCTCTCAAGTGCTGGAATTAAATGCACACACCAAATACACAGAAAACTGAATGCTTCCAATATCTGTTTTATTGGGGACAGTAACTTTCTAGAAGGATCTAGTACCTTTTCTGGGCTTTTGGACATCACAGTACAGGAAAAGTAGTCATTGATTGTCAGGGACAGTGTAATTATAGCCCTGACAATTCTGCTTCCCAAGAATTCATCCTGATTACTGCCCGTCATTTGATAAAGTCAGTAAAGGTGATCCCGTGGGCTAGAGACATTGTTCACTTTTAGACTTTGTCCCCAGACTCCTTCTTCCCTGGAGATGCTGTCTGCCAGGTAGAAGGAGCAGCAGGGCCAGTCCAGCTCATCTTCGAGCTTGTGTAACACTAACTAAATGTGAGTTCTAAGCTCCCGTCTTGTTCAGGGTGAGAAAATGATGGCTGCTTCAAGCTGAATCTTCACTTTGTGCTGACAAATTAATCATCTGTTTTACCCTCTCTGCATAGCGAGTCTCCTTGTCAAGCTTGCCAGATCATCTGTGTTTCATTACACGGCATCTTGATGACAAAGGAAATCTAGGGGTGAAAGTGAACCTAGAAATGACTCAAGGGTTTGGCTTCCTTTCCGTGACTCAAGCATGGAAGACTCAATTGGTCCCTGGGACACAGTGGAGAGGCAGCCAGGCCTGGGGATGGAGCCGAACACTTTTTTCCAAGGGATGATTTGCCTCTAGACTCTGCAGTTACATTTAAATTTGTTCTCTTGTCCATATTTAAATTTCATCCAGACAGCCCAGTCTGCACCTCCATGGATGGAATAACTATCCAAATACACCAAATATAATTACTAATTCAGACTTTCTCTCCTGGAACTAAAGGTTGAATTTCTTTTAGAACTCATGATGAAACATTTGAGTTTCTTGATCTGTCCTGGTTACCAAAGTGTCTCAAATTTGCAATAATTAACTGAGTTGCCCTCTATCATTTGTCTGATTTCCTGGATTTTTATACTTATGTGAGGAGATTTATTTTCAAAGGAATAATGTTGAAATGGAAAAGAATGACAAAAAGCAGAAAAAACCTTGGGGAAGAAAGATAGAGTCACAGAGCCTCACTGAGCTTTCAAATTTCATTAGCATATTTTAATCAGACATCTTTCTAATCTACTTCTTTCGGCTAAGGATGCCTAAAGGTGGCCTACCTCACTGATGCATTTTTTTTTGTATGTGCAATAATTATTTTGTGGTATCCTTTTAAAAAAGAACCTTTGTTGTTTTGCTGATAGATTTTGTTTTATTTAAAGTACATTGGGTCTCGAAACAGCACTGTTGGGCCCAACTTCTCAGCATGGGAATCAACCCATGTACCATATCTTACCACCCTATTCAGGAAGAGTTAATGGAAAATGGAAAATACAATTATAGTTTTAAAAGATATGTTATAGGATTTTTTTAAACAGCCAAGGAAATTTGCTTACCACAATATACAAAGCATTTTCTTTACCTCCTGTCTCCATCCATCTCTCTCCTAAAATAGCAAGTGTTTAGAGATCTGTGGATGCTATCAGCACATTCTTTATGGTTGTAGACATATATAAGCATACACACAGAGGACCTTTTGCTGCAGAACTTGTGATCAGACTATTCATCTTTCTCACTGCACTGTTTTTCAGAATAATGTGTATAGCTCCTTAGGTCACATCATGTAGCTCTGACATAATACATATCCTAAACTTTTTTTTTAGAGTTTTAAATTTTCTTTTGAGCTTTCCACACAAGAGTCAAGAGTACTGTGTTTACACCATTTCTACCCCTCTCTCTCTCACTTCCAACTCTTCCTGTTTTTACCCCACTATCGTCTCTTAATTCATGATGTGTGTGTATACACATACATACATACATACATACATACATACATACATACATACATACATAAAATGACCTATTGAGCCCATTTAGTGTTGCTCAGGGCTGATCACTTGGAGATTGGATAACTTATCAGGGGCCTCATCTCTGAAGAAAATTAATTCTTTCTCTTAGCAGCCATTGATTGTCTGTAGCTCTTCATGTAGGGTAGGGCTTGTGAGATTACTTACATCCATGTTGGAATGTCAACTGTTGTTATCATTATATAGGTCTTGGTTAAGCAAACATACTGTTGAGATTTCATGGGTGTGCTCAACGACACTGTCTTACAGCAGACTTCTTGACTCTCTGGCTCTTGCAATCTTTCTACCTCCCCTTCCTCCATGTTTCCTGAGCCTTAGGTATATGGGTTATGTTACAGATTTATCAGTCGGGATTGGTCACCACCCATTCTGTTGTTTCTGTACCTTGATTAGTTGCTAATATCTGTAATTGTCTCTATTGCTGCCAAAAGTTTTTTTTTTGAAGGGTGAGAGCTACATTTATTATGTGGGTATAAACATGAATATTTATTTAGAATTTGGTTAGTAGCAACCACTAGAACCATGCATGAATTTTCTCCTGTTGAGCAGGCATTAATTAATGAGAAAGCTGTTGGTTAACCAAAGGTATAAGTGCCACTATTGCATCCTTTTTGATAGCTTGCTGAGCTGCTCGTTCTCATGGTTCATAGGCCTTACAGCTGGGTGGGACTGTGTGTTGCTTTCCTCTCTAAGCAGCTTTATTAGCACCTTTGACTACGCTGAGAGCTAGACCTTAGGGAGGAGGCTTCCAGCCAGTTTCAGCTCAGTTCCTTCAGGTCTTGTGTCTGAAGTTCCATGATGCCCTCAGCAACAGGGTCTTGAACCTTCAAGTTCTGAGAGGCCACCAAGAACAACATCCTATATGGTTTGGGAAGTCTCTTGAACTCCTGGGACCACCAACTTGAAGCAAGGTTTCCCAGGCCTGGTACTGGGGTTTTTGTTAGTTTATGGCTCTTGGAGGATAGACATGTTTGAAAGAAACATAAAATATATATATATATGATTGTTTATATATGTATATATTCATATAAGTGTGTATACACATACATATACATGAAGCAATGACACATAAGGTAAAAATGCTTCTACTACATAACTGCATTCCAACCTGCACTATTGAATAGTGAGACATGGCTCCTGTTTGTGCCTTTATAACAAATGAAGCAATACATATGCAGTGGAGTTTTCTTAAATACTAACAATGATGTTTCAATGGGTAGAGACGTATTATAGAGGAAGAGCTTTAAAGAAACATTTTCAAGTGTATATATAACAAGTCTAAATGAGCTAGCCACACCAAGAATTGCAGGGGGCTATTTCAGCCATGTTCTTGATTAAGTAGTACTCCAAAGGTCAAGAGATTTTTGTTTGTCTCAGTTTTGTTCCTCCTCTACCCCCAAAAGAAAGGTAGATCAGAGGGTTCTATAGTTGAAAGCAGAAGCCAAGCCGAGACTTAATGTAAATGAGCACAAGGACTTTTACTGGAGGGATAACCGTATTCTAAACTGAATTAGGATGAGAGTTGCACACCTCAGTAATTTTACACAATAATCGGTGAATTTTCCTTTTAAATGAGATGAATTTTACAGTATATAAATCACACCATACCTATGTTGCCCAGGCTGATAAAATTTTGAAGCAGTTTGTGTGACATTTATACACACACACACACACACACACACACACACACACACACACATATCAATTAACATCATCTGCGAAAAAGCTTTGCTTCAGAGAAGTCAGTTTCAGCCCACTAACACCTGTTTGATTTATTACAGTCTTAGAATTCTTGGAATTTGCTCAATAAATATTTTCTGGATTTAATTTTATAAGCCTTTCTTGGCTCCTGCCAATTATAACAATGATTTCTCAGAGTGCATCCAAGAAAGCCATTACCTTACGGCAATAGTGATGGATTTTGCCCACCCTGTTTGGTTGCTCATTGACTAACAAAGCCCTCAGCATGTTCCTTGTTGTGTTCTGTTCGTTGTAGACACATCAGCATCCTAGAAAAGGGGAGATTCCTGCCCTCTTGAAGCTTGTTTTAGCTTAAAATCTAAGGAATAAGAGTTAGGTTTTTTGATTGTTTGTTTTTGTTTTTTTTTTTTTTTTTTGGTGAGAGTCACAGTTAACATTGGTTGTCAGCTGACCCACCTGAGAAGAAACCTCAGCTGCTATTGTGGCCAGCCAGATGGGCTTGTGGGCATATCTGGGGGAATTGTTATTCCTTGCTAATTGGTGTAGGAGTGTCCACCCAACTCTGGAACTTACCATATCAAACCAGGTTGTCCCTGGCAGCTGACCTTGAGTCAGGAAGCAAGCAAAGAAACATCTTTCCTCCATGGTCCGTGCCGCGGGTTTCTGCTTGGGTCCCTGCCCTGATTTCCCTTCATGAGGGATTGTAACCTACAGGATGCAAGAAATCTTTAACCCCCAGCTTGGTTTTGGTGACTGATTATTTTACCTGTAAATGGAAAGCAGACCACAGCGTTGGTATTTTCTGTTAAAATACAAATGGTTGTTCAGGAGGATTGTGCTGTGGTGATGCTAATGCTCACCCATTGAGGAATTTGATCCAGTTATGAACCGATAGATTATTGCAGTCACAGCATTGTAACACAGTGTTCACGTTCTCAGTGAACACGACCACTGATTAAATGAAGATATTTTTCATAGTTTTGCATTTCCTTACTTTCTCCACTTCTGGGGAGTACAGATGGAGGAGGCCGGACTCAGTACCAGGAGCTCTTGACCATCGTCATGTCCATCTGGGTGAGAGACGGACATGCTTCCTAGACGAAGATTAGGAGCCTGACATGTTTTTGAAGAAACAGCATTTTCTCTTTGCCCCTTTTCCTGACCCTGCTCTGCCACCCACACATTCGGTTCAGAGAATAGAAAGGGTAAAATGCAATGGAAATACTACCACATTTCCTGTGTTCTGATGATTAAGACATGGGTCATGACACAGAGAATTTGACGGATTCTAGCATCATCGGGAAAGAGGCAGGACAAAGGCTAATTTCTTTCTTTCCTTTTTTTCTTGTTGTTTTCTTTTTGTCATGCCATCTGAAAACACAAAACAAACCTCAATACAGGTTTATTATTTTTATTGGCATGTGTGAAACTTGTGGCCCTGAGAATATTTTGTTTTGTGGGTGGCGGGAGAGGTCCACTATGACACAGTTGTTCATTAGAGAACCTTATTAAGAATGGTTTCTGTTTGTCATCGGGGAGGTAGCTAGACTCTCACTCTGTGCTTTGAAGGCTGTGTCTTAATTCGGTAGGTCTTGTTCAGGTGCCGTTACTGAGTACAACTGAAAGTCATAGCACTTTCGGAGGTAGAGTCTCGCCTCACGGCCTCCTGGACACTGACATACTGTGGTTCTGACATTCTGTGTTCTAAGTCCTTTCTCCTGATGGCTTTTGTGATGACAGCCTATGAAGTAAGTCCCTTCTCAACTCCTGTTCTTTTCAGATATTCCAGCAAGAACAGTGAGGCTTGTTCCAGACACAGCAAGTGTTAGAGATACAGACGCGTTATCTGGTGGAGAATACCTGAGCCTTGTTACATGCCTGATAATATTTTTGGCTACTCATTTCAGAGCCTCCCACTTAATTACATGTAGTAGCTAAAGTACAGAGTGCTTGATTGAGCTCCTGGGAAATTAGAAAAAGAAGATTGAAGGTGATAAGTAAAATTCTCTTCATATGTTACCCTTTTTTTGGGGGGATGGTAGTCTGTGTGTATATATGGAGGGGGTCAGTTCTTGACCTTTAGTCAAATGCAGCACGAAGAAAATGTAATTAATGCAAGTATATTTTATATGCCCGGTAATGGATTTTCCATTGAAACATAACCTTTATAAGATGCTTCAGTTATTGCTAGCTGTCAGGTGAAAATTAAATGAGCTCACTGTGAGCTTCAGATTTATCTTTCTGTCTACAAAAGGCTACACGAGAGACTGAGGAGCTATATAGCATTTACTGATGATTCCCTAAATTAGTATCATCAATCTATGGTAAACATAATCCATCCCCTCCTTAGAGGTGATGGTGGGCTAGCCCGAATACTTGCCTCCCAGCATGCTCTGCATGCCTACTTGGAAAGTACAGGCAGCTCTCAGGAACTTCTGCCCTCTGATGTGCTGATGTAGTTGTTTATTTAAAATGTGCCTGATCATCTGAAGCAACCTAGGCACCTTCATAGATTGAAGAAAGCTTCCACTTTACTGACAGGGTGTAATGCCCCATTTGTAGCAGCTTTCTGGCAATCCAGTTCAGAAATAAAATAGCAAACTAACTTCCGGGACATGGAAGGCCAAAGGCACTGGAACCCATTGCCGGTGTTTGTCCCAGTGAGTCCTGACTCAGCTCCAGCTTCACGGTAAGATCAATTTCATTTGGTGAAGACATCCAGCATGGTTTCCCCTGCATTCTTAGAGCTGAGCAGCCCAACCCGTGCTAGCTCTTACCGCCTGTAGGTTATGTTAAACTTTGGGTTGAGCAGGATGCTGTGGTAGTTCGGGTGTTACTGTTCCTCCCATTTGATCTCAGGGTTGTGTGTGTTGGGAGCGCTGAGCACAGAGTTGACCTGAATCCGGCAGTGTCACTGACAGCATGGCCATGGGAACCCTTTTAGCTCAGTACCCAGGCATCTGTTTTCTCTGATAACTCCGGACTTCACGGGGCTATAGAATTTGACCCCTTGTGGGAACAAGTAGCACTCCCCCAGCAAGAATGCCCTGGAGGCGGATAGTCCTCTCCCCATACCCCAGCATTCTCTCACTGTAAGTTGTTTTTTCCTGAGCTCTGTAAGTACAGATGTGTGAACATGTCAAATTAATGAAAAAATAAAGTCAGACATTCCAGAACCTGTGAGAAAAGTTCAGTTCCAGAAATGAGCAAAGGTTTGGGAAAGAGCCTTTTTTTTTTCTTGTGAGGTTTATTCATCCTCCATAGACACAAAAATAAGTCTTTCAAAGAACATGCATATTTGAGGCACTTGGCAGCATGCTGTCTCTGGCAACTTTTCCCTTATTTATACCACGTAATTATACTTGCCTTTATATGTGTGTCCTTTTCATTATTGAGTCGAACATGGTCTTTTGTCAAATTCCAGATATTGATTAGCACTGGCAACTCTGAAATGTGGCTTTCTAGCCATCAATAAATCTCTCCCCCTCCCCCTTCTTAAATTATAACGGATCTTGTTGGACATTTGGGGAGAAAACAACTTAAAATTCACATCCAGATCTTGGCTGCCAGTTCAGGACGTTTTTACTCCATGCCTTGCCAAGATTTTAGCTTACTCCTCACTGAAAGTGCAGGGCTTGGGGTAGGATCCCCATTGCCAGAGAGAAGACAAGTGACATCATTAGAATTCAGCTGCCTCTGGAAGTCCAAAGGCATGCTGGCTTCTCCCTCCCCCACCTTTGTCGTCTCCCTTCTGCACTGCCCCTCATTTGCTGGGTAAAGCAAGCTCAGAACTGCTCAGAGCCATGACTTCAGTGGCCAACTATGAGCTTACAGATTTGTTTGTATAAATTGTAAGTAAACAGCTAAAGCTTGGGTCTTTCTAAAGCAATTTCAACCCTGTGGCCACTTAACCACCAGCAGTGTTAATTTCCTTTAGAGGACTGGTAACCCTTTTAATAAGAAAAAAAATTAAGATTGCCTGGGGGCGGGATCTAGTCAAGCATGAGGGCAGGTTTCCATTCTTTATAAAAGCTACCATTGTATTTATTGAATCTGTATTGCCACCAAGAAAATGTAGCTGGAGCCCAATACTTTAACATTGGCTTCTAAAATACTTTGGAATAAAAAATGAGCAGTTTTTGACTAATGCCATTTTCTTCTTCCATGTTTCTATCAAGATGCCTTAAGAACATAATTCATTTTCTTTTTTGGAGCTTCTTTTGTTAGTTCATAAAGATCAAATGGAACCCTGGACCCTGAAGGAGTTAGGGCACCTTTTCATGATATCTCAATATCTGGCCATCACTCATGTCCTCCCCGTAGTTTTGGAAGTCATAGTTCTCTTCACTGCTTTGTCTGCTTATGCAGAGTCTCGTGTGCAGTCTTCCTCCAACTGCCAACTTGTGCAAATGGTGGGGAACTCTGCTCAGCATGGGCGAGCCCACAAAGGACGGCTTCAGAGTGGGACGCTGTTTCCTCAGAGAAATGTTCCTTCTTCCTTTTGAATGTTGGCAACCTAGACCTTAGAATATTTTTGCATTCACAATCAAGAAACGTTCAAAGAATGTTATTCTGACTGGCTTATTAAGGACCCATGATTTATGGCATGTTTAATTCCACCTGACTTCCATTGGGTGGTTGCATGGAGAGATGGTGTAATATATTCAGATTCTGTCAGAGTTGGAGAACAGCATATTTTTTGTCAGATATAAGGTTCAGTCCTGTATTCCAGGCATTTACGCTTTTCACCTGTTTATTTCTTTTGTAACAGCAAAATGATTAGTACATGGCTTTTGTAACCCATGTCACTTACAGGATACTGTGTCCACGTCTTCTGGGGCCAGAGGGTCACTATCAGCTATACAGCAAGAGCAGAGCAGGTCCTGACAAGCCATTTACTTTCTTGAAATGTAAGCGTCTACTGAGGGTGATCCTTGTGTTGCTGTCAGAGCAATGAGGGTCAGCAGTTGTGGTGACAAATTAGTTTTGACAAGCTTAATGACCCCCAAAAAGAAAAGTCTGTGGCTCTGATAGCAACTGTGGAATAATTGGTACACTCAGCCAAATGGGGAATGTGTTAAAATTTCCCAATTCTCTATGGCAGGCCAATTACACCGTTCAGCAGAGGGGTGGAAGCTGCCATTGCTTCTTTAGCGCGACAAAAGCATCAGCAGACAATATTTCAGTCAGTTGAACTTGGTTTGGCAGGACATCAGGACACTGAAAGAAACAACTGGATCTTTCTAACTATGTTCCTATGAAAAATTTGGGCAAAGAGCAAAATGGCAGTTTCTGTGAGGCTCCAGTGGACAGTGCACAGCTCACTATTGGCAAATTCTACTCTCATACCATAGGCTAGCTTTACCTCATCTGCCCGGGGTGGTAAGTCCTAAAATCAAGTCTACCTCATCAGAGTGTGTGGGAGATAAATGATTATCAGTTACTAACCAAACACCAAAACACAACATTTTCATTGTGGACTAAGTGTCAGGATCTTTGTGAGTATCAGGCAGTCACTTAATGGCTGCCAGCACAGAGACCATTTCTAGTGTGTAAGTATTAGCAGTGGGATTCCACTGAAGACAGTGGGGGAAGGATCTGTCCTTATTCCTGCAGATAGATGTCTTCATATCATCTTTATACAGTGTTACTTGTTTTCACATCATTGTTCCTCTGTGTGTGTCTCTAGAGCAATGGTTCTCACCCTTCCTAAGGCCGTGACCCATTACTATAGTTTCTCATGTTGTGGTGACCCCCGCCCAACCATAAGTTATTTCACTGCTTCTTCCTAGCTGTAATTTTGCTACTGTTATGCATCATAATGTATATATCTGCTTTGCGACCTCCAAGGGGGTTGTGAGCCACTGATTGAGAACTGCTGCTCTAGAGGATCCAAATTTCCTATCTCACAAAGTCACCATAAATATTGTATTCGAGCCATCATAACACCCTTCTTTCAACTCAGTGCCCTCCTGTGATCCAGTACAGACATTCCTCACCAAAGCTTACTGGGCTCTCTTGCAGCTTGCTGCTATGGTCTGTTTTCCAATCTCTAGACCTTGGAGGTTCTTACTTTTTCTTACTAGATTTTTCTTAGCACCAGCACACTGAGTTCCTGTTTATACTTTGATACCCACTTCCAGAGTTGCTTCTCGTGCGTTATCATTCCAGAATCGCACAGTCCTTTTCTATTTTACATCACATTGTATCAAGGTTCTTGGCAGTGCTTGCCTAGCCATATACTAGACAAGCTTCCTGAGGACTGGGACTCTGTCCCATTCACCTGCATTTGCTGAGATACTCAGAGCCCCCTCCCACCTAGCACAACCCGTATTTATTAAGTGAAGGACTAAAGTTTAGGACAAGATCTTGAGCTCAAAAAAGAAGCCTATTAAGAACTTGAGGAATTAAAGAGTAGAGCGGGAAGAATGAGCGGGTTTGAGTCATCAGTCTCTCTTCAGTTCCAGCTAGTGCTGCTTCTAGGCATCCCTAGTTGCCCTCCTTCAGTCTGCACTGCCCTCCCTAGTAAGAGGAGCCTAAGTAATTCATAACTTTGAAGAAAATCAGCTTGGGAACTTTTATGAATATATCAGATTCCATGATCTGGCATATACTAGAGATTTAATAAAATGGTTCTTTCTCTTTCCCTGTTCTTCAAAATGCCTCTTTATTTACACGTTGGGGTGGGCACATGAACATTCATGAAGAGTCTCAACTGAACAGTTGTTCACTTCAGAGCTGGGCAGTTGCGTGCAGACATTTACCTCAGAAGTCTGTTTCCAGGGAGCTGCGAGGATGGGTGGCAATATTGTGCCATCGTGGTGGCTGATCCTGATGGGAGGAATAACGTCTTTCTGTTATCAGCAATGCTTTCTGGGGAGCTTTCAGACTCCCTATGTTTGCTGCACAGAACTCCAGTGTTCGAGGTCTGACTCACTAACTGCCACAATCCCTTTGTTTGGGACCCTCTTCCATACTCCCAGGAGACTTCCTGGTTTGTGCCAAGGGTATTCCATGCAGAACAATCTTGCAGCCTCACATCATTGATGGTGTGAGTTTTTGCGTGGACTTATACAGATAATGTAAACACTTGATTTTTATGACAAAAGAAAGAAGAAACAGAAATTCTTTCTCTCTTGCTTCTGAGCTAGGTCTGGAATGAGAATTAAAGAAACCTCACCGAAATGGTGCTCAGGGTGTTTTGTTTTCTGGATCCCTGGTGTGCAGAAGGTGTGTAGACTACTAGCAATGTTTCAAACATGGCTTCTGTTTAAATCCGCTCTTCTGTAGTGCTGCTGCCAGGGCCAGAATCTAATTCAGTGTCAGTGCTGTCCTGGTGGTGCATCCTTGGGGCTGCTTGTAAATCTCTTGGTTAACTTGTCTGCAATATGCAAATCCCGTCTCCTGGTTCATCTTGCAATTCCCTGTCGTTTGCGTCTTTGTTCTCCTGCACACACAGCCTCCGTGACTGCCTTATCCTCAGTACCTCAAAAGCAACTTTTAAAATCTTCTTTTAAGGGCACAAATTTTAAAGGTGAAAGCAAAGACATTAGTTGGCTACACAGTCAAACCGGGGAAGTGTTATTCAATCCAGATACATTGATTACCGCATAAACAAGAACTGGCTAATGTGTAGGCAGTGTAAAATACTCCGGGAGAGGGCTCTAAGCCTGATTATTATTTTATCCTGTTTTCCATTTTAGACCCCTAGGCCATACCTTCAAAGAAGGAGCAGGTGCACAGATACTGGCTGCTTTGAGAGGCTCTTCTTCTCGGGCACTGTGGGAGGCCCAGAGCTTAGGCACCTCGCGAAGCTCTTTGGGGCTTGGCTCCCACTGCTCTGCCATGCTGTGAGTTGCAGGCAAGGTCTTGAGGAAGAAGTTCTGCCAGGCTTGCCAGGGAAGGCGTGGGGCTTAACCAGCTCCCTGCAAGTGTGTGTGGTTCCGAATGCTTCTGGTAGTCCTGAACACGGACACAGAGACTCAGACCTTTTCTTTGCAGGGGACTCATGTGTTTCAGTGAAATTGCAGAAGAAAAAGTCAAAAAAACAAAACAAAACAAAACAAAACAAAACAAAAGACTGAATAGCTAGAGTCCCAGCTTGGGCCCTTGTCTAGTGGCCAGGGCTGTTCTGTAATAGAATTACTGTTTAGGAATTTTGCAGTGTTGGCTCCAGGCAGAAGATATTTGGGCAATGAAAAGAGGGAATATACAAGTGGGACATGGGAGCAAGGTGGAAAAACACCCCCCATGCAGTGTCTTAGGGTTCCCCCTAAAGCTAGGAGTTGGATCTTGTGTAGTGTCAGGAAAGACTAGGCCGAGAACCCAAGGGATGTCTCCAAGCCTTTCTGGGAACGGCTTGTATTTGACAGGTCAAAAATACTCTGCTTGAGGACTGATTTTCCCCAGAATTTGACAAAGGGCCTCAAAGCCTGTTCACGGTGATCTGCAGGCTTCCAGCCAGGGTGTTTCTGTTGATCTGGATGCCATCTATAGTCTCACATCCATGGTGCTTGCTTGGAACATTTTAATAGCCAGCCTGGGTTTTTGGCAGACTTTTGTTTTTTTCTGTAAGCTTAGATTTAAGGAATTGAAATTTGAGAGCATCACTGTGTCTTGGAACTTGAAACAGTATTGGAAATGATTTGCTTTCTTCTCCTCACCTGGTACACTGAAGAAGGAAATTTAACATTTGTAACTGACCGCTGGGTGATGTAACTAGAAAAAGCTGTTTACACAGATGACATAAGCAAGTGGTTTGACGGGAGTTAAAGAAGTCCTTTCTTCCTTTTGCTCGTGCTTGGTTGTATTTTCGTCTCTTTTCCTTTCTCTCTCCCCCTCACCCCACTTCTCTTCTCCAGTTTTTCACCTCTCCTTTCTTCCCTTTTTAAATATAGACCATGTCCTGTGTGGTGAGAACTATTCAGGGGGAGGGTACGGCCCTAGTCTCTTGCTCAGGTATATGCACCTCATTCAACACCCACCACCACCACCACCACCCAGTGTTCTCAGAGCTGCTTCTAAAGGAGCTGTCTCTTTGCTGAGTGTGGCAACACCTTTCTTCTCCTAGGCTTACCCTCCTCTTGCTCTGACTCTTCCCACAGGAAGATTTCTGCAGAGCTTAATGTGTTACTCAGTCATCAGGTAAACGCTCTTTTCTCAAAGTATAATTTACTAATCATTTCTTCCCTGTGACTTTTGGATCCCTAAATTCTGGAAGAGGAAACTCATCTGTCATTTTGGTACCTTTTTTGCTTGGCTTTTCACAGCCTTACTTAGGTAAGAATCTGTTCTACAATCCTGGAGACAGCTCACATATTTCCTGCTCTTTAATTCAATGCCAATCCTAACTACTGTTTACAACCCCTTTACGTCATGGGTATTGATGCTTTCATATTGGTAAATATCACAGATTATTTCTTCGGGCTTTGCGACAGGCTCTGAGGCAGGCCATTTATTCTTGGCTCCAAAGGTAGCTTTTCCTGGCAACAGGATGCCTCCCTCCTGTCTTTGGAATTCAGGTTCAAGGTTGTTGTGTTTGTTTGTTTCTCAGTGCTCAGTGACTCAGATGGAACTTGAATTGTCCCCTTCTTTCCTTTGGGACTTGAATGGCCTACAGCTCTCCCTACCTGAGAGAAATTTCCCCTAGTAGCATCCAGGCTCCCTTCTGAGGTGACATAGCTGCTCACCTCAGCCCCTGGTGCTCTCTCTCCACTCTTGTAGGTCCATCCAGTTCCTCATTTCTCTTGCTGCTGCAGAACTCGTGTGTGCCCGGTGGGTCCTTTGGGGCTTCACATCCCTCATTGTATTTTCTTATTTTACTCACTGGCTTACTCCCTGAGCACCATTGTCTGAATTGTCATGCATTTTGGACTCAGTTCCAGATTGTCAAAGGCATGTTTTCAACCTAACAAACCAAAAAAAACGAAAACAGCTTCGGCCCCTTTTACTTTATTCTCATTACCCATCCCAGCAGGGAGGACGGGAAAGAACGCATCCTCTAGGCCCTGAAAGAATGTCTAATACTTGTCCTTTCTCCATAAGTTACACAGCTTAATCCTTGCTTTAGACATTTTTCTTTCTTTCTTCTTTTTCCTTGGAAATAAACTGGGCCTAATTGGAAAAAGCTGAGAGAGCTAAGCAGAAAAGAATAGAAAACATTTACTGAGCTTGGAGGTGCATATTGAATGCCACAGGAAATTTGCATATGGATTACTTGGTGGGAAAAAAAAGAAAGAAACCTTCTCAGCCCATTAGTTACTGCGATGGACTCCCACTGACTAAAGTCCAAGCACTTTGCCTTGTTTTCTCCAGCTGTTCTTTTCTGTAATCATTTCTCCTTGGCCACAGGGCAGCTATTCTGTTGCTGCTCCCTGCTCCTGGTACAGAGGAAAAGACAAAATAAGGGATGTCAAAATACGGAATGCAACTGTGCCTACGGCGTGTGTAGTCTACTTCTAGTTTAACCTGTATTGTACCCTGATTTCTGAGAGTTTCTTCCGCCCGGACATTCCCAAGCCTCTTTTTCTGTCTTTGCAGGTCTGATAAGTGGCAACCCATAGATTCCTCCCTGATGCCTCAGTTTCCCTAAGTGCAAAATGGAAAGTAGTGTTTAGCAGCAGTTTAACTGGAGATGGAAAAGAATCATTGAATATTTATAAAAGTAAATTCAGTTCCTGGAATATAAGATTCCACAGAAATTCAAAGCATAATTAAGGTAAAGAGAACAGATTAGTGTTAAATATATGTGTGAAACACATTTTACATTTCCTTCCAACAAAGGCTGAATTTCATTTACTCCAAGTGAGGGGGAGGAGAGGGGGGAAAGTGGTATTGTGAATTCGGCTTCTAAATTTGGATTTTGATATGTTGATTAGTATACTATAGACATAAAGTAACATGTTGACATTTCTCAGCAAGTGTATGTGTGTGTGTCTGTGTGTGTGTGTCTCACTCTGTGGGGTAGAAAAGGGACATATATAATAAGCAAGTGTAATTACCACTGGCAATATTCCTCCAGGAGAGACAACAGAAAGAACTACAGAAATAATTGTCATCACAAAAGATACTTTAAACTGCTTTTTAATCTATGGAAACATCACTGAACATGGATCAGCTCTTTACATTGCAAGATAAGGCGAGATCCTTTATATGAAAAATATTAGATACTGCCTGCAGAGGTCACCTGTGCAATCGTGTCATTGTTTCAGGGAGCAGAAGAAGCAATCTCTTCACAAGGCATCTCTGAATTGCTAAGAGGGCTGGAAATCAATATAAAGATCCAAAATCAGTTTTGGCCAGCCCATTTCAAGCTCTCCACGGTGGCTCAGAAGCTGTTGAAAACAAAGATCTGTGAAATAGTGACAACATAACAGGGAAGAAGCTCTCATAAAGAAAATCCTTTGCATACCATAAAGCCCCAAGTGCCACCCAGACACTGGTTTTCAGCATAGTCATTACACACTCAGAAGGCACCCCTTCCAATCTAAGTCCATATAGTTTTCCTGGCCAAGGTCCCGTGGAGCAACTGAATCTCTCTTTAGAGAGACAAAGACATAGCTAAACCTTGCAGTGAGGGGTAGTGTTCATCAGAGACTTGTTTAGTTGATATTACTGAGTCCAAGAGACAACCAAAGAATGAAGAATCTCTGTTCCCAGCTAAGAATATCTGAATCAGAAACTACTTAGGCAGCAATCACAATGTGATTATTTTTTCTTTTGTATTTTCAAGACAGGATTTCTCTGTGTAATAGCCCTGGCTGTCCTGGAACTAGCTCTTGTAGACCAGGCTTTCCTTGAACTCACAGAGATCTTCCTGTCTCTGCCTGCCGAGTGCTGGGATTAAAGGTGTGCTCCACTGCCACCCGGCTCACAGTTTAATTTTTTAATGCAAAATATCTGAGCTGTGTATAGTCTGAGGCTGCTTGTTCGTTTCCTGGCTGCCCAGGAACATGAAACTGCATTAATTAAAATACTACCTGGCCAATCACTTAAGTGCATTGCTAGCTAGCTCTTATATCTTAAATTAACCATTTCCATTATTTTATATTTTACCACGAGGCTTGTGGTTTACAAGTAATGTTCCTGGGCATCTGTATCCTTCGGTGGCTACATGGCTTCTCCTCAACTCTGCTCACTCTCTCTTTCTGTCTTTTCCAGCCTGGCTATATTCTGTTAAGCCAGTGGCTAACAGCAGCTCCTTTATTGACCAATGGCAATAAAACATATTCATAGCATATAGTAGAATCCCATATCAGCTGTCTTTATTTTAGTCCTCTGGGACCTCACTGCGTTCATGTGAGATCCTCTGGGACATCATCTCTGTATCAGACTGTTGTCTGAGAACAGGTGTCATTAGCATACTTTGGGAAAGCTTTAGAGATGTGGACCCAGGCCCCGCCCATACCTACTGAATCAGAGCAGGAGAGTTATGGAAATAAAAATCCAGCCATTGCCCCTGGATACCACTTGGTACATTATTGCTTCAGTTCTGTGGGCCATCTCCATACAATGATTACTGCATAAACTCTTAGCAGTTGATTGGTGATCACTAAATAAATGATGAATCAGAGAGGAGTTTTGGCATTTGGACAGGCTTGACCCATTGCTGCCTATCAAACACAGATTTTATATATTTTTATGCATTGGACACCTGGCAGATTCCAGATACTATGGTTAGGTTCTAGAAACAGGTATGATTGTGACAGATTCAGAATTCAGAAGTGAGCCATTCAGTAGATGGTTAGGAAGGAAAGGCACCAGCAGAGAAAGTGGAGTCTGCAGACTTGTCTAGAATTCTGGTTAGTGTCAGTGTCCACCCCACCCCACCACATGCCCTACCCCAAACTGTTCTCTGGAGGCTCTCGGTTCATGTGGGCACAGGTACACAGAAAAGCTGTGAGGTCCTCTGTTGTTTCCCAGTAGGAAATACACAAACATAATAATAATTCCCCCTCCTTAAACAAGCACATTTAAATAAAAACATGATTTTGTTTGGGGGAGGTACCAAAAGTTCAAAGGATTCACTCCTGGTAGAGAAACAACCACATGACCCCAGGGAACATGTTGCCAAGAACATCCAGATCTACCTTGTGGATTGCTTTGTTGAATATCTTAATCGTCACCATAGAAATTTCTCATGATGGATGGAGATAGAGCCAGAGACCCACATTCACTTGTTCTATATGGATGCACATCTTCCTAGACCGAGATGGAGGGGGGAGGGCCTTGGGCATTATAGAATAAGTTCCCAAAAAGCCAATACATGCAGAAGAGCTAGGTCCTGGTGCCATTATCATTGGCTTCTCAGTCAGTCCCCACTGGCAGTCACATTCATAG
>JAQHUG010000021.1:6039488-6072057 GCA_028555095.1 Dicrostonyx torquatus
GCAGCTGGAAGGGGAAGCTGGGCTGGGCTGGGAAAAAAATCCAGTACCTGGGCAGGGCCCTGCGCCCGAATGACCAGAGAGTTTAGAGGAATAGATGATATCTTGCTATCAATCCAACTATCATTGTACTCAATCTCTTCTTACAAATGTATCTTTAGAAAACCAGCTACTGGTGATTTTGTTGTTGTTCTCAAATGTGCATGTTTCTGTCTGTAGTCCAGCGTGCATTCTCTAACTAAACACCACTCTTGAAAGATCAAAAGGAATCCTCCTTACTTTTATTTTGTTCTTGGCTGTAGCTCATGGATGGCTTTCTTCATTTTTCCCCCTTAATTTGTTAAGAAAAAATAAGCTTTTTTTTCCTACAGAAGAAACAAAAGTTGCTCTGTGGATCATAAAGGACCATTAACATTCACTAATACAGTGTGTTCCTAAGTTGCTTTACTGCCACATCCTTTCAGTGTTATTTACCGAGAAACTGAAATAATTGGGCTTAGAATTTTTAGATCACTATAAAGCAAGACCTTATTGTCACTTATTTCTGGGTGTAATTGCACCATAAGTATTTATTGAGGCTATTTATTCATATCCCTTGTGGATAACTTTGTCAAAACCAGTTGAGATATTTCTCTGTGTACAGTTAGAATCTAGAACAACATGCATTTCTTATAACACTTAGAAATTATAGAGAGTTTCAAAAATAGTGTTTGTCTTTAGACCTTAGGGTCTGTTCTCATCTTTGATTGTTTCTTATTGTTCATTAGAACTGTTTGGCGGGATGTGTAGCTGTAATGAGTAGATTTTGAGTCCTAGAGAGAGGGAAGGAAGAGGGGAGTGGGGTTAGGGGTGGGGAGGGCTTACATGACTCAATCTCGCTGATTAGAAATGCAAGACATGCTGCTGTATCATGGAAAAATATAAGCTGATAGTTCCCTGAGGATCTTACAAGTGTATATGTGTGGGCGACTAAATTTGACCGTGGGGACAAAGAATGCTTTTTTTAAATAAAAGAAGTATTTCATCTACGATCTAAAAGATGCATGGGATTTAACCAGCCAAATAGGAGGAAACCATTTTTCCCAATAAAGGACGGAAACAGCTTGTGCAAATGCCCCAAGGCAGAAAACAGTCATGTGCCTAGGAGAAGCTATGGCTGGTAGAATAAGAGAGTTAGGGATGTGTAACTAGAGGTTTCTCTCCCACCCACTAGTTTCCAAATAAACACTTAGAAGCTCATATTGAGTATAAAAGTTTGGCCGATGGCTCAGGCTTATTGTTAACTAGCTCTTACAACTAAATTATCCCATTCTGTTATTCTCTATTTTACCATGAGGCTCATGGCTTGTTTGTTGCCTCACATCTTGCTTCCCTGGAAGCTGCTGGCATCTTTCTGATTCCACCTTTTTTCTCCCCATATCTCTGTTTGGATTTCCCACCTAGGTATATTCTTTCCTGCCATAGGCCAAAGCAGCTTCTTTTTTAATCAATGGCAATAAAACATAATCACAGCCTACAGAGGGACTTCTCCCATCAGGGATGATATAGGTGCTCCTGGAAAAAGACGAGGGGTATCAGGAAGGACCTCATGCACCATGGCAAGGTTTAAGGGATCTAGCCTCAAGAAACCTCTGGAGAATTTCACATAGAAGAGAACCTCATTGGATTTTTTTTTTAATTTTCCTGAAATTGCTCCAGCAGTAACATGGCAGATAATCAAGTAAATGGGTTAAGGCAACAAGAAAGAGACCACTGCTGTAGATTGGAGGAGGTGGTGGAGGCCAGTCCTACAGTTCAGATGAATAGGGGGTATTCATGCATGTGAGAATCTTGAGGATTTGAAAGGAAAGGTGGATGGGTGGGAGAAAGAGCATCTGGGTTGCTTTTCTGGGAGTGAGAAGCCAAGGTGGGAACAAGTTTTTGCTGAGGTTTATATTATGTCCTCTGAGGTACTATGAAGATCTGGGAGAAGATACATTGAATAGAAGATAGGCCTGGAGCTCGCCAGCACTCGGGGCAGAGCGCTGTATGCCAGTGTTGGTTGTGATAGCCATGAGGATTAGATGCCATACGCATGTGCCTCTTGTGCCCAGCAAAGGAAACAGGAACCGCATTTGCTTTTCAAGAAACTCGCTTTGTCTCAAGTGGAATGAAAAGTACTACAGCAAATATGTAGGTGGATCTCCCTGACAATTAAAATAAAAGAGCATGTCTTCGGCTCCTAGTAGACTATGACAATGTTTAAAACACCTTTCCTTTCTCCGTGTAAAGTTTACTTTACAGTATGTGTTAGAGAAGAAAGGTCAAATTTTGCCAGTATGGATGAATCGGTAGTAATTTCAAGACCACTGTTTTTATTTATTTATTGATTTTTTTTTAAGAGAAGTGTTTATGCTATATATAAGTTCTTTCATTTTTTGGCTGAATTACAACCGTAAGTCCTTCTAGAATCATCATGTTGATTCTTTCATCCCAGGTCTCACTTTGCGTTTGTTTCTTAGCACGCCAGTGTTTCTGAGTGTCTTACAGATGCACACCACATATTTTCCCCAAATTTGAGAACTATAGTTAGTTAAAAGAAAGATCATGCCAAGAACATATGGCTGACGGTACTTTCTAGTCGTAGCTGATGGCTTGACTCTGTGCGTAGACTTTGGTAAGGGTACTTGGTATATTTTAGGAGAGCTAGTCCTTGTGAATTTAAATTCATTGTGTAAAGAAAAAAAATATAAAACGTGGAGTTGGTTATTAGAGTTCCCAATTGTATTTTATATCGCCCTCCCCTCCAGAATTTGCATTCCCTTTGGAGGGAATAGTGCAGTCAGAGGTCATGTTTCTTCTTGGTGCCCTGCTGTCTACCAACTGGATCCCTCTGGCAAGTTAACTACATCTCTAGCCTATGTCCCTTTGCTGTGGTTTAAATGAACACTGTCTCCATAGTCTTGTGTATTTGGACTGTTGGTCCCCTGGTGGTAGCACTATTCGGAGGAGATGGTGGACCTGTTGGGAAGTGTAGATTTGCTGGCAGAAGTACATTAGTGGAGGCAGGCTTTGAAAGTTTAGAGCCTTGTTTCGCTTGTAGTTCACTCTCATTTCTTCCTGATTTTGGATGGGAGTGTGGTTGGCCAGTTTTCTGCTCCAGCCATTTGTTGCTGTGCCTTCCCTACCGTTATGGATGCCTTCTTTAGCACCATTAGCCAAAATAAGCTCTCTGTTCTAAGTTATTTTTGCTCCTGGTATTTTATCACAACAACAGAAAAAGTAACTAATACACCCCCTAACTTATTAAATACAGACAATAAGTACTAGATAGTTTAGGTACATAACAGACGATGGTGCTGTAACAGGCAGCATTGACTGAGAGTTTATATGTTAAGTACTTTCTTGCCAGCATTACTGGGGAAAGGTCACAGTTAAGTCTGGCAGTGAGCTACAATAGCAGAGAAAAAATAGCTTGAAAGCAATTGATCTTATTCCTTTTACGTTTTTGGAGAATGAGAAGCAAGGGTGGCGTTCAGCAGCAATCACCTGCATCATCTCACCAAACCTAAAGCATCAGAAGAGATGGGATGTCCACATCCTCCTCAGACTTGACAACCTGGGGTAGAGTCTCACTTGACTCTCATGGTAAATGGAGTCAGTTCCATGTAAGTTCCATAGCCAAGAGTACTGAGGTCCTTTTTTTGTTTGCCTCAAAATTGTAGGGCTCTAAGTTTGTTGCATGCATAGCGGTGATTAAGTAATACCACTGTTTTAATACCTCAGAGGTCAGGAAAGGAGTTCATAGATTTAGTGATAGTTTTTGTTAGCTTGTTTGGTTTTTTTTACACATGAATAAACCAAGGCATTTGGAGGGAAGGGACGGGAAGTGACAACAATTCCCTCTGTGACCAAGAAGGGAAGCTTCAGATACAGGATAGAGTCATTTAAAAATCAGAAAGAGGAGGTACAGCAGGTGGGAACCATAAAGGGTTTTCTGTTTGTCATGTGCCAGTCATGCGTGCATGGAACCGCTCAGCCTTGAAAGAAAAGGGAATAGGGGCGCACACTGTGAGGCAACCAAGTGAGTGGTTTCCATAGAGTAGTCTGAACTGTCACAAGGGTACTCAGTCCTAGGGCTTCTGAGCTGCAGGGGACTTAACTCTGAGGTTTTCCCTTTGTCAAGCTACCAGGACCAAGGCAGGGTTCTGAGGCCATCCTCTCCATGTCTGCTTCTGCTTAAGTGACTAACTGTAGGTGGTTTTTCTAGCAAGAGCTAGGGAATTTCTGTTTAAGCAATACATAATGAAAATTGATGACTTTATAGAAGAGCAAAGTGAGGAAGACTTCCTTGTCACTCTCTCCTTTCCCTCCCCCATCATGTGCTGGAGGTTCTGTATTTGGAAGTGGAAAGACTTAAGACATAATTTTTTAATCCCATCTTTCCTGCCCACTTGCATTTCTTCCAAAGCTCGTCAGGGCCAGATCTAGAATAGCAAGAGCCATTAAAAATTTGGCATATTGCACTCTGTTTTTTGGAATACACTCAGTGTGGGCCAATTTATGGTAAATTATTCTCTTCTCTTCGTGTGTGAATTTCCTCTTCTCTCTTGGCAATTTCCTGCTTGCTTCTACACCCCTGCACACAGATCTTAAACACATACACGCATGTGAACATGAGCGCATGAACACACACACACATACACACTCACATCTATTGTAGAGTCTGCGTGGGATATGTGTGTGCGAGTGTTTCAGCGTGTGCTGTGGCTGCGTCCACAAGTCCATGTGCACATATTTTGCACCTTTGTGCCTATATGTTAAGCAAATTGGCTTCCACAATTTGTCTCAGAGGCTTGTATTGCTGAATGTACGTTAGCATACATTCCGTGTGAACCCGCAGTTTCTCAGTTAAGAGATGACAGAATTCAGCAATCATTTTGGGAAACACCATAGTAAATAAATGTATTGCTTAGCGCTGTTAAACCAAGCATGCCAATTCTTAATGAAGCTGAAGGCAAGCAGTGACATGTCTCATCATTACAATCAAAGACTATTAATTACTGGGTAGCCAGGTCCATTGCCAGTGAGAAATTTGGCATGAAGGCTTTAATGACAAAACACTGTACTCTGAACACAGAGTCCCCAGCTATTATACGGTTAAGACCTGCGATCTAGGGTCTGAACTGCTGTCTTCCATTTAGAGAGGTTGACTGTAGGGTGGTTGACAGCATGGGAAATTGTTGGACCTTTCCATTGGGGATTCTTGACTCAGGGCAATTCAGGGCAAAGTCCTTAAGTTATTTTTCTTCATGAGAAACTCTGATGAGAGGCTGTTTCCTGGCATATTGCAGAGCATATTAGCTCAGTTTTAAAAGGGTAATTTAAAAACAGTCTCTTCCTTTATGCACGAGGAAGGCACACACTTATATGCCTTAAATTATTGTTGATAATAACGTTTCCAGTGTGTTAGTATATGCTTAGCTCAAATTTGGGAAAGGGTGTGGTAAAAAATAGTCCACTGACTCCACCAGTATTGCTGAAAATTTCTCAAAACATCAATAAAGGAGCTAATCCAGCACACACATGCACTCAAATAGAACCATATGTTGTAATTAGTATTTTCTCCACATGGATAGATATTAGTTTAATTGAATATACATTTTGCAGTAGTTCTACAGGACATTAAAATCCAATATTTAAACCCCATAAATGCATTTTACAGCTTTTAATAGGTTGGCTGTTTGATGTCATCGCAAACAGTAACAGGCTCTCCCTAATTAAAAGGGCCTAATGAATTCACCACACAAGGAAGTCTTGGAAATCAATATGCTTTCTTACCAAGGGTTCATTCTCTCCATTTCATTTAACATTTATTTAGCATATCATGTATGATCACTTTGAGTATAAGCACCGTACCTGGCCAGCAATAAAAAGATTAGTAAGACTCGGTCCCTTGTCCTCATAAAGCTCACAGCCAGTGAGGGAAAGGAACAATCCAGTTAGCCTGCTTCTGTGTGCTGCTGGGAATAAGCCGGGTAGTGGGCACCTCGCAAAGGAGGAGGCTCTTCACTGTGACCAGCAGAGGGCGATGCATGGGTAAAAGCATGCAGGAAAAAAAAAGGAACTTGGTTAATTAGAGGGGTGTGGGGCACAGGAAAGCAGGAAAGGGCCCTGTGACAGAGTGGTAAGGTTTAGGTCTCCCGACCCCTCTTCCCTTCTTTGACCTGCAGTTTCTCTGTAGCTCATGCTTTTTGTTTTTGTTTTTTTTTTAAACACCTTTTCTTTGCTTATTTCTTTCTTATTTCATCATTCCATCTCTGCCTTGTAATATTGAAATGTATTTCTGAGGCAGGACTCTCAGAGGACATATAAAATGTATTGCCTAAAATACATTCCCATTGTTCACTCCTGCTCTTTAGTACAGAGAAAATCCCGTGAATGTGTTGAAGCTGGCTGGGCTGTGGCAATCCTGTGAGATGTACTAGGAACACAGTGGAGGGTAGGATTGAGCCTGCTGTTTCTCTGTGCCATCCACAGAGCCTAGGAAAACGCTGGGTGTTCAGAAGCCCGGCAATGGCAGGCCCGTTTGGGGAGCAGGGAGTTGGGCACTACTGATTGTAGAGCCACGTTAGTTGGTCACCGTTGACTTTTATGTTGAAGTTTGAAAGTGTCTTTACCATAGAGAGGCAAACTGTTTGAATGTTGCTTGCTTCGTATGTATTTCAAAGTCTTGTGCTTGCATGCAACATGTGTAACAAGCCGACTAAATGGAGTCTTCAACACATACTGAGTATCACATATTCATGTACCGCTGCCATGTTGGAAGACTGGATTTCAAGCAAATAATGGTGTCTGTGATTGCATGAAAGAAGGAAAACCGGAGAGCATGGAGGTGGTGTAAACATGATTTTTGTGTTATTAGTGTTTGAATGGGCATCCATCAAGGGTAAAAATTACACCTAGCTATGTGGTACTTTGCCTGCATGGAAAATTAAATAATTGCTTTTTAAATACATTTGCATACAAATAATTATAATACTCATAAATGTATTTGTTATCCTGGCATATATTCAAAGTGCATTCATTGTGGTCTTGTCATTCCCTGAAGAATATATGCTCTTGTGAACAGTCACAGATTGTATGAAGTTGGTGCCAGTAAATAATAACAGAATCTCCATACAACCAGGTTTTCATTGTTTATTTGGTCAAAGAAATAGTAATTTGTTTGAAGTTATAATTTTGTTACATTGTATTGTTACAACATAAAATACATGTGTACACATGTATGTGTCTGTTTATATATGTGTGTGTGCTTTTATTTGGTGAGGAGCTGGAAAGGGCCGCACCATACATCTTACATAGCTGTGTTTCTTCCCCTTTGCCAGACTCCTTTTGTAGCTCTGTATATAATGCTCATGATGAGGTTCCGTTTGACCCCAGTTCCTTTCAATTGTTGTAAACCAGACATGATAATTTCCATAAAAATTCAATATGGTTCCGTTGTTGGCACAGAGGTGACATATTTTCCCCCACATTGTCACGTGGACTCTCAAGAATCATTTTCCCAGCTTCATTTAATTTCTTTTGCTGCTTCATTTAGGACACCCTCTTAACATCAACTGTTACCCATGATCCAAAATGGTCAAAGGCAGTGAGTCCCTTAAGCCAATAAAATTCATACACATACGCTCATGCGGGTGACCTTTGTTTTATGCAGATTTCTTACTAATCAAAAAAACAAGAAGTGCAACAAGCCAGGAAAGAATTTATGAACTGGTTAATAGATTCATTTTGCACACCAGAATAACAAGGAAGGAACAATAACTGGAATCTAGTACTGTTTCGGAAAACATTACTGAATGGGTTTTATATTAATTATGCAAGATTTTTAATAGTTCCAGAAAGTATCGATAAATGAGAACCATAGGCCACTTAGGAATGCTGGATGAGTGGCACATGCTGAATCTGGGACTCACTGGGACCAAATGCCATAGCTGCTTTTCCTCTTCTGCTGCTCGGGTTGCCATGGACAGCCAAGAGCAGATCTCCTTAGATGCCAGGAGCCTTTGGAAGCCTTGTCTGAATAGCTTTGAAGCAAAGACAATTTTAATGGTGACTTTATTTTCCGATGAGGCCACTGTTGCTCTGTACAGAATGTAAAGTCACATTTTTCCATTTAGCAGCTGAAGGTAACACAGACACTTGGATACAGAGCTGGGGACAAGAGGGTGACCAAGCTGTAAATGTGTTTAAAGATATACAGAACATGTCCTCTGTCTTCCTTGGACATTCACTGGTCTGGAGCAGAGGAACCAAGTGTCTCTTGGTGAACAAGACACAGTCTCTTTCTAATACTTTCTGTAGACTATACTTTGATGATAGGGTTCATGAAGGATCGCAGACACTTGCATCTCCAATTATAATCTCTAAGAGCATTGAACATCTATTGGCGTTACCTGGGAGACAGAAACCCAGGGGCTCACTCTTCTCTGGAAGGCCCAAGACATGCATCTGGAGACTTCCATGTGACTCACATGGACAAAAAGTTGAGAAGATCCTCTAGAAGGAAACTTCTAGAAGCAGATGTCAACTGAGTGTATTCGTCAGAGTTCTCGATGCATCTCAGCTGTGTAAACTGGACCTTTTCACTTTGCTGGGCTCTTTCTTTTAGAGTCACAGAAGAAATGTTACACTCTTTGAAGGCAAATAGTTAATTCAAAGGGACTTGACCTCCTAGACTTACTATGGATGTTGCCTGGGCTGTAGTCAGGGCATCAGAAATGTTTGCTGACTTTTCCATGGAAGCTTCTCATCGCTATTGTCTTGGGTGGTATGTGGAGATACAAACTGGCACCTAATTCATTGACTAGTTCTTACGGCATATCACGGTGGCAGCCAACATTAATGGGATTAATTGGTCTTGACGGTGGAATTGTAAAAGTGCATACCTCCAAGGGTCATAAACACGAAGCTGTAATTGAAATCAAATATATATTTTTAAAAAGCCTGTCCAGCATCATAGACTCCTTTCTGTTTGGGTTTTGTTGATATTAGCAATGGTATAGAAACCTGATCAAGAAGGTTTGCTTTTATTACTGCTCTCAATACAAACTTGTACTTCTTGGCACTCCAAGTAGCTGATTAGAGGAGAGGATAATATTCAACGTGATTATTGGTTACACATATGGAATAAATCCCATTTTAATGGTGCCTAATGAGCCTTTCATTTCTAGAACCTTACACAAAAGATTCTAATAGAAAGAGAAAGTAATATTTCAAAGGTCATCTGAATGTTACTGAATGTCAGCAATCTGTAATCAAGCCAATATATATTGATGATGATTGCAGTCCAGTCTGATTCTTTAAATATGAGATAATTTTCTAAATTAGCAAAGTGATGCAATCTAAGGTTCTTTCGGTTTGTAGGAACTTGAAAATGTCTAATTAAAGTGTGTTACTTAAAACCAGAATTGGAGAGATTTTTCTTGGAGTCAGGCTTCATGCCATGAAGTATTTCCAAGGCCCATGAGATTTCAAGTTCTCTCTCTGAGAATTTCATGCCCTGGTCTCCCACATGCCTGCAATTCCACTGAAATGGACAAGCAGAAAACATGGCTCCCTCCCAGTGCTTTCTCTCAACGAGAGACTGTAGTGGGCAGTTTCCATGGGGTGTGGTTCACTGGCCAGACAGTGATGGTGAGAGCTGGTGGGCACACCTAGTGTGGAACCAGACATCTACCTGGTGGCATCTTTGGAAGTTGTAGTTTGAAGAATCTCTAGTGAGAGATTGGCGTTCTGGGAGTTCTGACTCGGTTGCCTTGGGAATGATGGCATTCCTCTCTACCTTGGAGTGGTATTTCCTACCCCGGAGTGGTGATACCTCTTTTCAGTCTTAGGATAGATGCTGCTATATACCTTCAGATGACAGGCTGACGTAGAAATGGTGGATTCTAAAAATCACTGTCCTTCTGTCATGTGATTTGCATAAGGAGATGGAATATGACCAAAGTCTAGGTGGCATCTCTGAGAGCACTGGTTCCCACTTAGGCATCTCTGAGAGCACTGATTCTCACTTAGGCATTTCTGAGAGCACTGATTCTCACTTAGGCATTTCTGAGAGCACTGGTTCACACTTTGACATCTCCTAGAGCACTGGTTCACATTTAGGCATTTCCTAGAGCACTGGTTCACACTTAAGCATCTCTGAGAGCACTGGTCCCCACTTAAGGATCTCCGAGAGCACTGGTCCCCACTTACACAGATGGACCGTACACCTACAGTTTGGTTTCTGAGTTGGGGTCAGAGAATCCATGCTTCTGGCAAGTTCCCCGAGGATACAGATGCTGGTCTGGGAATCATGGCTCTGTGTATCACTGCTCAGGGTGTACTAGTGTATAACCTACCCTGCCATCCATACTGTCTTTGACTTTTGTCATCTTTGCTTGAATAAACAGTGGGTTTTATTCATTTTGCCTCCTAGCAGCTACAGTGGAGCATGTTCATAGGGTTTGTTCAGAGAGCAGATACTATTTAGATCAAATTAATAGCAAGGAGAAGATATTTAGCATGAACTAAATACTCAGTTAACACCAGATCTTATTTCTACTGTCCCATCCCCATTATTGTCCTGTGTGTTTATGGTTTTTTTTCTTCTTTCTTAAAATCTTATTTTATTCCTTCCTCTTCTCTTTTGAGCTCTTAAGTTTGATTGTAGTTTTGTTTTCTCTCTTCTTCCTGTATTATATCTGTTTTTGAGTTAAGGACAAATCAGGATGTGTGATTCAATTATGAGTTACCAGCCTTTGGATTCATGGCTTCAGAGCCAATCCAAGAAGGAAGGGACCTGAAACGAAGCATTGGATTACAGCAAGGATAAAGATCAGCCAGTTGGCAGTGTATATCTTAGTTCTCTAGGTATGTCTTCAACTGTGAGAATCACACTGAGTAAACGTGAGTCAAACTCAGGAAATATCCCTAATAGTGCTGATTTCCCTATATCTGGGCATTCATACAGGTTTCAACACTTTAGCCATGTAAAAGTCATGAAAAAAAAGATCTAAGAGGATTAAAAGGCATCCATTTGCCCAAACTCTCCAAGAATCCAGTCTTAGCTGTTTGAGATTTCTTTTATTAATTTTCTTTTTCTTTCTTTTCTTTCTTTTTTTGGAAGCCTGCCTACCTGTTAGCTTATTTTTAAAGCATTTCCTTTAACCAGACTTGTGAATGCCACTGGGGTGAAGGTGCCTCAGAGAGAGAAAGTTCTTGCACTGAATCCCAGGGTTCTTCCATAATGGATGACAGCTCTTCAGTATACAGTGTTCGCTTTCAGGTTCCATCCAGATGCCATTAGAGCAGCAAGCGGCATCTCCTTCCTCTTCCAGAATCCCCTGTCAACCCATTCTAGTGGCTCTGACCCATTTGGTGTTGGCCCCCATACCAAGTCATCTGCCAGGCTGTGAGGACCTGGGTCCATGGATTCCTCAAGTGAGCATTTGCAGTGAGCTGAGCATGAGTGGCTGGTGTCTGTTAGGAACTCCTGCCTCCCAAGGACAGCCTTTACTTGTCCAGTTCAGTGTGGGTGGTCATACCTTCTGTCTCTGTCTCCCCTGAAGATACGACATGCTTCTTTTTGTCCACTGGCCACTCTTCTTGTAGAGAGAACATCTGATGTCGTCTAGAGTTTTATTATTTTACAGATTATCTTCTCGAAGTCTTATTCTATCTGGACGCCCATATTGTCCTTCAGCCTTGCTACATTGTATGGACCGGGTATTCTGTTCCTCACAGGAACTTGGAATGCCACTTTTTTTTTTAAATTGGTTGTACAAATAGCAATAATAGCAACCAGTTCAATTCTAATTCTAAAACGACATTTAAATGGGCATTGACTATAAAGGATGAGGAATTGCTAGCTGCATATACCTTATATGTGACCATGCAGACAGTCTGAACCATCTAAGCACGTAGCTAGGTTTCTCATTCTAAGATAGATGTGGGGCAAGTATCTTATGCATCTTGGATTCACAGAAACCCTGTTATGCAAGCTATCACTTTTCTCTACTTTCTCATTGGAGCCAAAACAGTGCAGCTTTCTCTGTAAGATTTGAGGTGACTGTAGAAGGGATGAGAGATTGCGTCCCACCCAATTCTGGGTATGTACCACTGGACCTGGCCCCAGAATGGCATCTTCTCTACAAAAGAGCCTTGCTGAGAAAGAGGCTACAGGCTCAGCATGTCCCAAACCACAAGCTCATTTCAGAGCTAAGTGTGCTCGCCCAGGTAATTCCAAGCAAAATAAACTGGGCTCCAGGACTTAGCTCTGATTCTTCGTTCAAGTGAACCTTAAAGAACACATTTACTTGGCAGAGATCTTTTAGCTATGAATTAGGAGTTAAATTGGAACTCTTTGATCCTTAAACTTGAGACGTATTTGAAAATGTGCAGAAATAAGGCCCCATAAACTCCAGAACTGCCCCTCCCCCAGCAGTGTGGCATTATGTACACTTGGCTGTGAAAAAGTCGTCAGCTTTGTCAGCATTCTCCCTTCATTTGGGCTAAATTTACTCTTTATGTGAAATAGAAATCGGGAAAACACTGAAAATTATTTTAAGCAAAATATCAAAATCGAAATAAACCAACATATGTCTGTGAGACATGTATAACTCTCAATCAAAAATAAGTGCAACTTTCATAAATTTCTTAAAATACTCCAGCATGCAGAGTGTGATCAACTTAAGTGGATGGAGTTGTGGCAGAGCTGACTCTCCTTTCTGCTTAGTTCATCCTTTACTTAGTGATGAGATTTCCAACCACCAAAACCTTCACAGCCGGTGCCCTACACCATCTGTGGTCGCCAGGGAGGGAACCAAGGCGTGTGCGAGATCCTTGTAGCACATCTAAGTAAAGTCAATTAGTTCCAAATGGAAAGAGTCCTTCTCCTGTCCTCCTTCCCTGTATCTGTGTCTGTCTGTCCTGTTCCCCCTTCATTCCTCTAAAACATACCCATCAAGATTTAATCATTCTAAGCATCCCATGTTTTTGTTTCCCATATTCCTAACTTGACTTGTTGGTGAGAACTTTAGTGGAATTGATGTGTTAAATTCACATAAATTGTCTAGGACTTTGTACCAAAGATGTCTTCCCCTTCACCTTTATCCTTTACTTACAGACTTTTTCTCCAACACATTTCCTTATCACTTTAAATGTTAACATCATTGAGACCCTATAATACCAACTGATAATTTGCCCATGGAAGTTATTAAATTAATGCTACTCCCAATATGTTTTGATTTTGTTTTTGTGAGACAGGGTTTCTCTGTAGCTTTGGTGCCTGTCCTGGAGGAACTACCTCTTGTAGACCAGGCTGGCCTCAAACTCACAGATATCCACCAGCCTCTGCTGGGATTAAAGGTGTGTGCCACCACCACCCAGCCCACTATGTATTATTAATAAACTACAAACATGCATTTAAAAATTACCAACCTCTTACCTTTCTCTTATTCATGTCTAGGTAGTGAAATTTCTAAATAGTAATAATAATAATAATAATAATAATAATAATAATAATGTTACTTTATTTGGAATGATTTAGCACTAGTTAAATTCTGTGTCTCCTAGTTCTCTTTAAAAAGTATTTGGAAAACTCACTCAGCTTGGCATCACCCTACATGTTAACACTGGCCACTCATTTGGAAGTTGAAAAAGCTGGACAAATATTTAAGGATGTGTCTCATTGGCTTGATCTACCGGGCACTTGCTTTCCTCATCCTATATTCTTAGACTTCTTCTGTCTTCTTTTTCTGTCATATATCACTCTGATTTCTCTTGTTTGTTTCAATAGTTGTTGAAAGTTTCTTCCTTTCAAGTTCCTTCAATGTAGACCAATTTGGAAATAGAAAGTATGTTAATTTTTTTAATAAATCTTTAAGATACACATTACTATGTTTCTATTGATTGAGCCAGATGGCTCTCAGTGAGTTGTCTCTGACATAAGTAATCACAGAAACCAGTTTGGGACCAAAATCTGGTATGGAACGTGGCATGTATATGCTGTGGGAAAGATGCAATTCACATAAACATATGGGTATTTTTAGCAGCAGTATTTGCTACTGTTTGGATTGAATTTCATCTTTCTGTTAGCGAAGTACAGACTAATGGTTGTTTTTCTTCCCTCGTCTCAGGCATTTGGGGTCTTTCTCTATCACTAAAATTTGTTTTCTTTGCACAGTTTGAAGGATGCAAGAAGGCCTTTTCAAGACTTGAGAACCTCAAGATTCATTTGCGGAGCCACACAGGGGAGAAGCCATACCTGTGCCAGCACCCAGGCTGCCAGAAGGCTTTCAGCAACTCCAGTGACCGTGCCAAGCACCAGAGGACGCATCTTGACACTGTAAGGATGACAAGGGCTCGCCACCTTCCAGCCTCAGCTGTGCCTGCCAAAGGGCCCCTCTGATGGTAGAATGGTAGAGGCATTTGCTTTATGGCCTACAGGTCACAGGGGCAGTGCCAAGCACGGCAGAATACAGTGAAGTCCCCACAGAGGTGCCCTGTGTAGCTACTTCATTTTTTTTTAATGTTTGAGGTTATGAATTATGCTATATATTAGAACTTTCTGGGGTCAGGGGGTTCTTTAGTCCCTTCTCTGTAGCATTTCAGGGTCTATCATGCAGTAGATGTTGGCACACATAATGGGTACTAGAGATAATTAAAGTAATTTTTAATGCATCAGGCTGTACCAAAATAGACAGCGTTATGCAAGTGGGAGGACCATGACATACAGTGTTCATGTGTTGACCCTGGTTCCTGTCCTCCTGACCTAACTTCTCAGCCAGTGTGGTGTTAACATGAATCTGCTCTTGTGCTTCAGAGACCATCTGTGATTTTCACCTGCAAATGATCTGAAAAGACAGAACAGATCTTTCCCCGAGTTCATTTCATACATGCTTTTTCTGCGTTAGCAGCCACACATCCATTTTTATCAACCTTATGAGAACAATTGAGATTTTATTTTCACACCCTTAACTCCCTTAATGCTGCTTCATTTTGCTCCTCACGAATGCTGTTTCTCTGTAACTTTTGTCTTTTATTTCCCCCATTATGTAGATAACACTCCTTTGCGTTCTCAAGCTTTGATGCCATTTTCTTTATAGGAGGCCAGGTAGATGCTGTGTAATTTCACTTCACTTGACAAAGCTGTTGGGATAAATGTATTATACACATCACGAATCTCTTATCCCACGTTCTTGCAAATAATGTATTCATGACAGTACTTTCTCAGTGTTAACGTTCTGATGTCTATTATTAAACTACACCAGAGCATGAAGTTTGAAAAGATACTGTTATTTCTACACACCTTCTCATACATATTTAAGATTTTCCTGATGTTATAGTTGACATATTTATTACATTTTATATTAGTGTCTATTAGTCATATTTGTAGAAGTCATTTTAGCTATGTGTGTCATATAACCTTTCTAAACAGAATTGTCTAATATGCATAGATGGGATGGTTTGTTTGGTAAATACCTGAAACATAGTTAACACAATTCGGGCAAACGATAAACTTTTACTGCTTTAGCCAAATTAAACCCATCAATTTGTTCAGGACCAATTGAATAGAATATTACATAAATATATGAAGAGTGCTGAAATTTTTCAACATACCAAAAATACGAATAAATTATGTTAAATGTTCTATTTTGTTGTATCTGAAATGACCTTGGTACAATCCAGTATATTTTCCAGTTTGTCATGAAACCTCATCATAGAAGTGTGACCATTCATAAAACAAGATTGTCTTGAGGAATTGTTCCGGTTAGTGACTTCTCCGTAGTTTCAGAGTCGTCCTTGAGGAAATGTGTTGCTTTCAACAATACCCTTCTTTGGCACTCATTTTGGCTAATCAGACAGAACATTTTATAATGTAATTTCAGCAGTAAACATGTAGAGACCTTTAAAATCTTTTAAATAAAGCTGCATAAGACGATGATTTTATGAGCTGAACTCAGTGTAACATCTCTTCAAACTCGGTCATTTTATCTTGTTCAAAATGGTTTTCTCTATTTTACCTGTTAAAATTATCATTTTCCCTTAAGTTCCAAACTGTCTCCTATTCAAATGTTTACTTCCTTTACCATAGAGAAATGAAATGCCTGTTTTCCCAAGCAAACCAGCTGTCTGAAGAATTTATTACTTAAATTTAGGTTCCTGTCCATTAATGTCCTCCATATAGAAAAGCTGTCAGGATTTTAGGATAAAAGTATCTTTTTCAACTAAAGAGATTGACTCAGGAAAATAGTTCTCCCACAAAGATTATTCAGTTCATTATAATAACCCTGAAAGTTTTTGTTAATACATATGTCTATTAACATCTTAACTCTAAATAAGAGAAGTAATTGGCTCAGGACAGCTGGAAAATAATGAAACGCCTCTTTTGATGGAGTATAGTGTGCCACTTAAAGCTTGGGTAATCAGAGATAAAATGATAGGCTAGCACTTCTGTCCACATCCAGAGCCCGACAGCTGATTGGGCATCCTGGCCTCAAGTGGCGTACTCAGTGGGGAAGCCTCAAGGCCCGTTGGTAGAAATGGTGTATGTTAAGCTTTCTCCAAGGGTATTTTCAATCAGCCATTAGATGGCATTCCCAAGCCTGTTTACCGTAGCCTAGATTTCCAGAGCACACTGGTGTTCATAAGCCTTCTCCTTTTCAGTACCCTCTCATGCTCAAAGACTCAAGTGTGGGCTCACGCTGCAGCCACTCCGAAGGCTGGATATTGGCTACTTGCTCCTCTGAGGTGGAGGCAGAGTAGGGAAGGCTCGTTCAAGCAAGGCCAAATGAACTCAGAAAAGATTCCCAGGTTAAAGCAAAATCTTTGTTTTCTGATGGAATCTTAACAATTGCCTTTAGCTAATAATCACTCAACTTAAAAAAAAAAAAGTGAGCTAAGGGCCTGGTTCTTACTTATCCATCATTTGTTGTTAGCATTTCTTAGAATTTAATACAGTGTCCAGCACATTCTGGTAGCATAATCTTAGGTTATTCAGTCAGTCAAAAATAAGTCAAGACCAGTCAGTGAGTAATCAAATCCAATATTCAAATCAGACATTTCAAATGAAATGATATACTATGATTCTGTCTTTTTCTTGGAATGAGAAAAATGGCAAAATGTCAGTGAGTTCTAAATATTTCTTTCAGCAAACAAATAAGAAAGCCCACCTTCACCCAGGCAATGAAATTCACATGGAAACAAGAGCAGGGCAGAGTAAGAGCAGCCTTGGTATGCTCTTGTCCTTAGCATAGCAGGCGTCCAGAGAAGAATCCTACCAAGAGAAGATTCCAAATCTTCCTCTTTATTTTCCCATGCAGTCCCAGCTCTCATTGTTTACAGTAGATGATAATTAATTCATCTTGTCTATACAGTTAGTTACTCCTGGTTTTATTTTTTTAAGTTCTTGGAATAGACAGCAGATTTTGGTTTAGTTTGCAGCCAAAGTCATTGTCTCTCAACCCTTGATAAGTCAGTAATAGGTGATGATGCGGTGTTGGCGTCAGGATGGATTTGAGTTGTTCCTCCCCTCCCACCCAGGTCATGCATTCATTTCAACCTTAGGTGCCAAGCACTTGGGGACAGTCCTCAAGTTTCCATATACTGCCCATCTCTCTGCTGCACAGGGACTTAGACGGGGCAGATTTGCATCCTTGTTTCTCCACTAAGGGCTCATTCATGTCACTCAGCCTTGACTTCTCTGTGACTAATATTACTGACCGCTTATTCTGGCTGAGTTTTCATGTGTCTGTTGTTTGAGACCTACTGTTTCTTGCTCACTTTATACTAATTTTTCCTTCTTAATTCTTTCCCTCTTTCTGAATCAGGTACCCTCTGAACCATCCCCAGTCTTTTCTGGACTTTTCTACAGCTTCTTTACCTGAACCTTTAAAGAATCTGTTAACTATTTCTGACAGTACCAAAGATTTTCTCAGGGGAATCACTGTAAGTATACCTTCCACGTTAAAAATTCCTCAAGAGATTTTTATGGTCACACTGCAATGTAAGGTAATGTCTTCAAAACCAAGGCTGCTGATCTCCGTGGGGCATTTTGGAAGTTGACTGTTCTCATCCCTGTGATGCAGAATTCCTAATTAACATGCATGCGTATTACCCTGCATTTGACACCTGTCGTTTGGTAGCAGTTCATGCTCTGAGCAGTCTGAGTAAGCATGGCCTTGTTACCTTTATGATTTAACCACAGCTTGCTCTTTCTCTCTTTCTCATTCAGAAACCTTATGCTTGTCAAATTCCAGGATGTACAAAGCGCTACACCGACCCAAGCTCCCTAAGAAAGCACGTGAAAGCGCATTCTTCCAAAGAGCAACAGGCAAGGAAAAAGGTAAGATTCCAAGAGAACTATCCAGCCAGGAAAGGCATGTTTGAATTACTCTTGCAGTCACAGCGTTTTGGCAGGGCATTGGAACCCTTCGACTTTGAAGATATCCTGTGCTTGATACTGAGGAGGGACGTCTTCCCTGAGGCCTCAGCAAGGCTGTGGTTAGCACAACTAATACAGTCATGTAAAAATTTCTAGGGAAACTTGCAGAGAAAATTAATGCGAGCCACCAACTCCAGGAAATGTTAATAACAAAAAGCTTTTATGGAAATTTCTGGAAGCTCTTTCTGGAGAAATACTTTTTTATAATATTACTAGCCAGCTCAAGTAATTTCTGCTTTAATGAAGAACTTGGGTGACTCCCTAGGATTTGAAGAGAGTATTCCCCATGGTTGGCTTGAGGGTGGTTGATAGTCACAATGTATGAAATCAGGGCTGAAGGGGATAAAGTACTGAACCTAAATGGACTTTGACATCAGTGAGGGATTAATGCAAATTTCAAAATATGCAGGTATTATGATGTCACAGATTTAGCATAAATGTGAAAGGTCATCCAGCTAGCCTATTTTTCTTTTCCAGTTAGTACTTCAAGAATGTTCACTCAATCACGACTATTCTTCATTTATATGAGGCCAAAATACATTTTCATACAATGAAAGCCATTAACAATCTCTTAAAATACCCCATGTGTTCCCACACGTGTGAGCGTTATTGTTGTCTCCATAAGGGGACTAATAATATTTCATGCCATGACCGTAAGCTCTGTGAAGGTGCCTTCATCTTACATTATTAGTAAAACCTCACTTATTAGGGACAACTTGCAGAGAGAGAATTGTCAGGTTGAGAGTGAAAACCCTTTCTCACTTAGAAGACTAGGATTTTCCAAAATGAATATAATTTATTCCTTTGAATTTATAAGATACAGACAATGACAAAGTCAACAGGATCCATTTATGACCATGTGCTATCTTAAGAGGACACATTGTTCTTTCAATTTGATAATTATATTCACATTAAAGAAAATCCCTTTGCTTTCTTAACTTCAAGTCATATTCAAACCATGCCAAATGATTCTAGATAATAATTTATTTGTATTCCAAAATAAAGAGATTTAAATATATTTCTAGAGGAAAAATTGCAGGTGATTTACAAGACTGGTTTTGTAAGTAGTTAAGTGTATCTGTCAAACCCTTGCAGCTGAGTGTTTTCCTTTCTCAAAAGGAAGACTTGCTTAAGGACTTTCTGTATATAAGCCCTCAACTGGCAAGCTAGCAGCACCTCGAGACAGAAAAAAAATGTAGTATCCAAAACCTATAAAGAATTTCCCAACAGCAAATATCAAATCCCAAAAAAGTATGAAAAAATGCACTCTTGACTAGAAGCCAGTGACCATAAAATCCTTGTCACAGGTTAACACTCCCTTAATTTTGTTATAAAGTCCCTTATACGAGTCAGGTGACCAACTCAATACAAATGTAACACTGAACGAGCCAAGTTCAACACATATCTGCCATGGACAGAAGATCCTAGTTTGTTCCGCCTTTTCAAAGCTTGGGAACTGGGTAGAGCTCAGCGGTGAAGTGCTCACTGTGAGAGCGTAAGGACCAGAGTTCACACTGAGGAATAAACCATCCGTAGTGGCCTGTGCATATGTGTTGATAAGCTGCATGTGGTGGCATGCTCATGCGTGTGGTGGCATGCTCATGCGTGTGTTGGCATGTGCATTGGTGTTGCTAAGCCACCTGTGGTGGCATGTGCACGTGTGTGGTGGCATGCCCATGTATCTGGTGGCATGTGTATGTGTGTTCACTACTTGAGAGGTAGACATAAAATCTAAGTGGACAGCTCCTGAGGAAAATACTCGAGGCTGGCTTCTGGCCTCTCCCCACATGTGTGCACACATGTATACCCACCTACATATGGATATGTATGTGAGCCCACACCCACCACATAGCCCATAAAACTTCACCTATGAAATGACTTGGGAGATAGTATATTCCCTGTCTCAGAAGGTTTGGAAGGCCAGTCTGGCCAGCTAGTGACAGTATTGTGTGAAGTTCATAGAGCAAAGCAGAGAAAAATAGACCCTGAGACTTTAAGATATGATTGTGTTTACAGAGCTCTTGCAACTGCTGGCAAGCAGTCTAGTTAATAAAGGAGGGCTTTCAGAAGCCTGGCGATCTTGTGTCAGACGGATCTTTCCCCTCATTTTGATTTATGTAAAGTGAAGGAGCCCCTCGCTAATGTGCCCACCTGTTTTGTGCAAATGGAACAATCAAATTTGTTGAGCCCTCAGTAACAATTTACAGTGTTTACTTTCCAAAAAGTCTTTTCTCAATCTGTGATGGTTAATTCATGAAATTAAAATGATGGAAGTTTCTTCATTTAAGAAAAGAGGCAGTGTCATTCCCAAGAGAAGCGGCTGCTGATAGACCCAACTCAGTCTGCCCGTGCTGCTAAGTCTCATGTCGATGCCCCAGTGTGTTATATTTACACGGTACGATGTTGTCACTAGACCTTAGAGAGCTTCTAATTGCTCACTCACACCAGGACTTGGTATTTGAAATATTTCCTGGCATCAGTAATAAAAAAAAAAGAAAGAAACAATAAACCTTTTAAGGCAGAATTAAGATTATTTACGACTTTAATTAAAAATTGAAAACTGGCGTGATTTCAAAAAGGGCTTAACAAAAATGTGAATTCATCAAAAATAACCATAAAAATTCCAAGGTGATAAAGGCACAGTGGAGTAATGGGCCCAGCCGTAGGGAATTGTTCTGTTGAAAAGAGTGAAACTCTTTTCTGTCACACCCTGTTAGTCATGGACTTGTTTAATATCCCCTGCCTGCCCGCCTTCCTCTAATCCTCCTCTTAACCTCCCGCTAGACACTAAATGACATTATTTTGGTCTTAACGTAGCCAGCTTTATGAGGCCCGACTCTGAAATCAGGTCCAGTAACAAAGCACCCATGAGATAATGTATATCGGGAATGGCGTGTTGCTCTTGAATGATGCCCCAGCCACGAGCAGTCGGGCCTTCCACTCACATGACATATACCACTAAAAAATAAGAGGAACCTGGAATCTCATGCAAACGTTATTGAAGGCATATAAAGAAGAAAAAGGAAAAGAATAGGAACAGTTTGAACTGTTGCACTCAGAGAGTAGTTTTTGTGTTTGCATAAATCAAGTACACACACACACACACACACACACACACCCCTCTTCAGCCAACAGCCTTGTTCATCAGATGTGTGTTACAATTCTCCAGTTCACTGAAGCGAGGGCATGCTGATAAAACAAGTAGCAAAGTATTCAAGCCACCAGTAAAGGTCTCCACTGAGAATAAAATTTAGCCTCCAGAGCAAAAGTCACAAAGTCTGTCCTTCAATTCTTCCCGGTGCGTGAGCAAAATAAGAGAAGGCTAAGGCAATAGGCCACTTGAAATTCTTCTCAAGGCTGTGGGTTTTATTAGAATTTTTCATTTTCACCTTGGAAGTACCATGAACTGGGATTTCCTTCAACTCTAGCCTGTTGTCAAATTAAAAAACTTAAAAAAAAAATGAATACAAGCAACGCCTGGCCAAAAGTTAGAGGTGACCTGCATCTTTATCCATCCTGCACATCCCTAAAGACTGTGACCTTTGTGTGAGTTGCTAAATGTTAGACATTGACCCTTGATTGGCTGAACATCCTTGATAATTCGCTTTAGCGACCTCAGTACAAGCTGCTGTAATTATAAATGTTTATGTTTCATATTTAGAGACAAGTTTGATTGGCTTTCTGGCTGTGTGAGGGCAGTTTACTTAATGCTGCTGTCTCCAGGTGAAACTGGTAATTCTTCAGGCTGTTGAAAGCCGTCATCTTTCCTCAGAATCAGTGATCTCCTATCACTGTAAACTTCACTAGGGAACCCAAGGGTTCGCCTTGAAGTACGTAGTTCCTGGGACAGTGGCAAGGTGGTCGGGAGCTATACTTCCCTTTAAATTGGTGTGTACAGCAAAATAATGAATCAAAACCCATGAATTGTTTTTGTGGTCTGAACTGTTTGGCAGGTGGGTATGTGCTCAAGTGCCTCTCCAGGTTTCACAGTTCCCTTTATTATCTTCCCCTTGTTCCTCAACGGGACTCAGTTAAAATTACTAATGAAATATTAGGAAAAGGCCCGCACCATAGTCGTGACCAAAGAATGAGGGAGCCCACCTCTCCTGTCGCATGTCAGTAACACAACTGTGGTGAATGTGTGTGAGGATGGTTCTTCTGTTCCGGCAGTGAAATTCAAGGAGTGCAAAGCTGTCTTTTTAAACAACTCACAAACATCTGTACATTATCACATTGGTGATAAATGCCTAACATACACCTCAGAGTGTTGGTGAAACACATCTGGATCCCCATCCCCCTCAGCTGAGAGGAACTTAATTTCAAGGAAGTCTATGGGAAATGCTCTTGCAAGAAATGTTTTCAGTGAAAAATAGTGATGAAAGTAAATTATTATATGTTAATGAAAAACAACCTTGCATGTCACAGATTCAACCAGAATGATTGTTACTTGGAACAGGTTGTCTCCTGGCTCTTAGGATAACTTGGCCCAGTGTAATACCACTTGTATCTTTGAAGTGTGTTGATGCTGTGTGGTGATAGGGGTTATTTAGAAGTCACACGTGTAGGATTTAAGAAGGTTGTCGGTGAGAATGACAGAAGCATGTGTTCTCTTTGTCATCGGGGTTGCATTCAGCTTTGCAGGAACATACCTGCCACCGTCTCTGGGATGATAACCCACATGGTCTTAGCTGTGATGAAAGCTGTTCCCCGTGCACTGCTCTTGGAACAGAGTCCACGGGATGTTATTAGATGGTTTCATTTGTTTCGTGTTGTTATTCTTGTCTTTAGGTTTATTTTAGTTCGTGGGCATGAGTGCTTTTCCTGCATCTATGTCTGTGTATCATTCTGCCTAGTACCCCTAGAGGTCAGAAAGAGGCAACGGGTACCCTGGAGCTGGAGTTAGGATTGCTTGTGAGCCACCATGTGGGTAGTGGAAACTGAACCCAGGTCCTCTGCAAGAGCAACAAATACTCGTAACGGCCCTCGTGGCATGGTGCATGGACAAACAATGAAGGCTGTTAAGGAGTGAGGTTTTGTGTAGCAGGCTTTCTTTTGGGCCACCAACCAGTTCCCAAATCATGACACAGAGACTTATGAATGCCCAACCTAGCTTAGGCTTGTTTCTAGTTATCTCTTTTAAAGTAGTTAACTTATTTCTCTTTATCTACATTTTGCCTTGGGGCTTTTTACCCTCCCTCCCTCCCTCCCTCCCTTCCTCCCTTACTCCCTTTCTTCCTTCCTTCATGTCTTATTTTCCTGTGTCCTCCAGTGTCTTGGTGGCTGGCAGCTGCCAGACTTCTTACCCCAAGTGTGTCCCTCTCTTTCTCCCTCTTTCCGTCTTGCATTTTTCTTTCTCATTCCTAGATTTCTCATCCTGTACGTTGTTTCTGCCAACCCTGACTCTCCCTCTTCTGCCTAGCTATTGGCCATTCAGCTTTTTATAGGCCCAATCAGGTGTCTTAGAAAGGCAAGTTGAAACAAATGCAATACATCTATACATAATTAAACAAATGCAGTAGAAACAAATGTAATATACCTTCCCATAGTTAAAGTAATATTCCACAGTGTAAACAAATGTAACACATCTTTGCCTAGTTAAAGTAGTATTCCACAGCAGTCTTGTGACATGGTACATGGCATGCCTTTGGAGATGACAAAGACTGTTACAAAGTTAGGCCCTGTGTTTTGTTCCATGAAGCCGTTGTTCTTGATTACATCACAAAATTTTGCCATAGATAGAGAGTAAGGTCATCTTATTTCTATGCCCACTGAGAACTCTTACTTGGGACCGTGTGGAGAAGAATGGTGATCCTCTGGCAGGTGCTTACTGTGCAGTTTGCGGCAGCCCAGTGCCCAAGCACAGCTACCTTATGGAAATAATTGCTTTTCTTTTGATTGACTGACAGGAGATATTATGTTTCTTGTTCTTCTTCTTTTGCTTATGTTTTGGCATCCTTGATGAAAATAACTTGGAAAGAAGAGTGTTTACCACAGAGTCTTCGCAGCCTCAGTACTGTGTCTTGAGCTATCAGGAGGCAGCCCACGCTGCCCTTCTCAGGTGTCCCCTTCTTCCTCTCTGCTTCCAAAGCACTCACACCTCTACGAGGTTACTGTTCTCTCTACTAGCTGGTGCTTGTCTTCTGTTTTCAGCTTCGGCTGAACTCTCTCTTAGGTCTCCTGGGCGATACTTTCATGCTTGTTTGTATCTTGGCTCTTGAGGCTATGAGGATTGATTTTCAGGGTGACCTCACAGAAGGGCTTGGAGAGGCCCTGATGCAAATCTTTTCATGGTGCATATTGGGCAGGTGGCCTTGTCCCCAAAGTGTTTGGATTGGACACCGAGAGGTACAGCTTCTTTTAAATAGTGCCTCAAATTTCTTCATGACTTAACAAGTTGCATTCCCCCGTTTTTTCCATTTTCCTGTCTTTGCAACTAGTTTGAAAGGCAAACACTGGGACACAGAGGGGAAAGAGGATCTGTTTTCAGGAGGAAAGCAATGTTGTGCCATGGGGCAGCCATCCTCTGCAGCCCATTGCGACTGACAACAGATGAACAATGTCCTTGGGAACACTTTCCTCCTTGAGAATTGTGTGTTCTTGGAGGAGCCATCTCTCAGATATTGCTGCAGCCTGTCTTTCAGGAACATATGGCTGCTACAAAAATGGTTCATAAAAAGGAAAGGAAATGGACCCAAACCAGAGGGAATTAAAGTTTAGACCTGCAATGCCTGATTCTGTCCAAGGGATTTGCCTTGAGGGTTCATAGGCTATAGGCAAATAGTCTGTGGCTGGATGAAAATTGGTAGTTTTAGGAAGCTCAAGAATGTTCTCCCAAAGGTATGCAAAAGGTGGTTTTTACTCTAGAGAGGCTCCACAGATTTCACTGACACCTGAAATTAAGATTATAAGGCAAAAGCAAGACACCTAGTAAACAAATGTTTTCTTTGTATGACTTTGTTTCTAACTGCCATCCCTAAGATGGTTTGTATGACTTTGGTTAGAACTGCCTTTCCTAAGATGTTGCCCAAATAAGAATTTTTTTTTCCTTCTTTGCTCTTGAACATTGACTCCTCTGGCATTGAATTTTAAAATATTCAAATAATTCCATGAGTAATTTCTGAAGATTTCTGTGTGTCTGACCTATTACATGTTTGAGTACAAGAAATGGTAAGACACGTTCTTTTCCCTGGAGGCAGTCAGAGAGGCTGTCTGAGTTAGGGTTTCTATTGCTCTGATAAAACGTCATAACCAAAAGCAAATTGGGGAGTAAAGAATTGGTCCCAGCTCACAACTTTCAGATCACTGTAAAACAAAGTTAGGGTGAGAACTCAAGGCAGGAACCTGGAGGCAGAAACTGAAGTAGAGGCCATGGAAGAGTGCTGCTTATTTTCTTGCTCTTCTTGGCTTGATCAGCCTGCGTTTCTGTGTAGTCAAAGAGCATCTTCCCAGAGGTGGCACTGCCCAAAGTGAGCTAGCCCCTCCACACCAACCATAAATCATAAGTAGAAAATGTACCATAGGCATATTCACAGGCCCTTTGGTAGGGGACTTCTCTTCTAAAACGGTTCTACCTGTAAATGGAGTCTGCACTTTAGTTTCCTGGCCTCCCAGACCTGAATAATCGCACAGGAACTATATTAATTACATCACTGTTTGGTCAGCAGCTCAGGCATATTCTTAGCTCACTCTTATATCTTAAATTAACCCATTTCTGTTATTTTATATTTTACCACAAGACTCATGGTTTGTTACCTCACGTCATGCTTCTTAGGCGGCTACATGGCGTCTCTCTGACTCTCCCTTCTTTTCTCCTCTATCTCTGCTTGGATTTTCTACCTTGCTATATTACGCCCTACCATAGGCCAAAGCAGCTTCTTTCTTATACAACTGTAATAAAACATATTCACAGCATACAGAGAGGAATCCCATATCATGCCCTTATGTCAAGTTGCCACAGCCAGGACAGATATTCAAGGTGGACTTGGGGGATTGGTTGTTGTGTTGTTTGCTAACTGGAGACTATAAGCAATGACCAGAGTCAGGAGTCTGTGTCCTTTCAGGACAAGGAAGCAGTTTGGATTAAAATGAGACGAGGAAGTAGAGATGGGCTGAATGCACCTAGTGAGAGGAAGGCACAGAAAGGTGGAGTCCTGTTTTCCTTGGTTGATTGGCCAGGGGCGGGCAGGAACTGTCTCCACAGGCTTAACTTCTCTCAGGGAGGCTTCAGCTCTTAAATCTTTAAGATTGATTAGATCAGGCCCACAGGGATTATCAGATAATCTCTTTTACTTTAGAGTCATCTGACTGAAGATGCTAATCACATTTACATAATGTCTTCACAGCAATACTTAGATTTGTGGTGTTTTTTGTTGACAAGCATGGACTATAGGGTAGATTAGAGATATAAAACTGACCACCACTAGAATCCATTATGGTACATTTTAACTGACTTTTTAAATTTAAAGATAAGACTCGACAGTCATTGAAAAATGGAGCATTTTGAACTTTTAATGTCCTTTATATTTGTGCTAATTGACTATTTATTAGGAAAAGAGAAGGGAATTAATTATCAGATGTAACTAGTCTTACTCTCTTTAATTATAGCATTGTCTGTTCAGAATAAATATGTTCAAGTTAATTAATTTAGAAATATCATGCTGAGAGAATGAAAGATTATTATGCCTTAAGGGAGTAGGTCAACACTGTATTTTTGACATATATTGCATTGTAATATTGGAAATTAGGCAGCTATACAAATTTAGCATGATTTGTTAAAACTTATATGTCAATGATTTGTTATAAGTTTGTAATGCTTGTTAATGCTGTGTCTGTGCCATATTGAGATAATGACAGCAGAACGCTGAGAAAGGTGCCTGCCGTGTTTAATGTATATGCCCATTCAAAGCTGTTATTCTTATGGGAATTACGTCTTATCCATTACGGGGTTTTCCTAGAGAACATTAAGAGGTTGTTGAAATTTCAGTAAGCTAATAACAATGTGCTCCAGGTATCCCATTAATTAATTTTCCTCTTCAAGTGATCTTAGCTGCTTAAAAATAACTAATGGAAACAGATTATGATGTGATTATAAACTGATAATCTGTCGACTCTATTTTTCTCATCCCTCCCCCCCCAAGATCTAACTTGTCCTTTTTTTAAAAATGTGTTTTTGTAATCTCTGCCAGATAGTCTGACCATTAAAATGCCTGTTTTCAGAAATCCTTTGGCTCGGGTGTCGCTGCCTGACACCAGACCTTCCATTACCTTGCTGTGTGAATGGAAGAGATGTGGTTCTCAATTGCATATTAATGAATTTTACCTTGTGACCATTGTAGATGCTGGCTTTATTCTGAGTCGGTTTTATCTAAATCCACAGACTTATCAATTTGCTTACTGTTATATTTATTACTCATTTTATTTCCACTGTTTGGATTATCTGCTCTTTTTGGTATAGACTGCATCAAGAGCCTGACTGGATTCTGATCCGTCTGTCGCCAGCTTTAATGATAAAACCTTTGATCAATTGTCATTCTCTGATTGTCATAATGAGCAATGAGAAAATCCACACACAGCAATTGTTGCTGTCCTTCCCTCGGAGGGAGTCAGGCCTGGGAGGAGTCACGGGACCTTGGTGTGTGGTGGCAGCATGGGTTAGTATTGAGCTTGTCAATTCTCAGGAAAACACTTTGCTGTTCCATTTCTGTTGAGGAAACTGGCTTTAATAAGTGGACGAAGAGGTCAGAGTGAGGGGCTACATAGATAGCTCAGCATTTGAGCACTGGATGGTCTTCGAGAGAACCTAGACTAATTCCGGGCACCCACGTGAAGACACATAACCATTTGCAGCTCCGGTTCCAGGATGTCCAATGCTTTCTTCTGTCCACCGTGGGCATGGACACATAGGGCACATGTACGTGAGTGAAATTTGGAATTTATGCGCTGGCAATACATGGGCATGCATGGGCAGCCACACATGGTGGTTATGTTGAACTTGTCCATATTGGGTTTCATGGTCTAAGTTGATGATGACGACTGACCAGGTCTCTTCCTCAAGAGAGCACCAGATCTCATCAGAGATGGTTATGAGCCACCACGTGCTTGCTGGGAATTGAATTTAGGTTAAGTTCAATTAAGTGCTCTTGTACTGCCTACATGTACATACATGTAGGCAAAATACCTATACATATGAAAAAAACATAAAAGAGGCAAAAGTGAAATAAAGGAAGAACTTTCTAAGGAAAAAGCATTTTTTTCTTGCCCTACTGAGTTTTATTTTTGCTTAAGAAGTCATGTAGCTCATTTGAGGCCCTTCTGAAGCTACTATTTAAAGATCAGGTGAGATCCAGGCTCTGTGATTCAGAGGCTTCAATGGTCATCATGGCAGTAGTGATTAAGAAAGGGCTCGGGTCCCTGCAGCGGATGCTTCCACATTCCGGAGCCACTGTGAATGTATACATTATCTTATTTTATTTCTTTGGCCTTTAGACTCAGGATGAATTTTTTTATTACTATGTCTGTTCTCTCTGGTTTGTTCCTGAGAAGCAAAAGGCTTCGAAGTAGGAAGAGAGCCAAGTGTGATGGCAGAGATGCTGTGCTGCCTAACTGCAAGCCAAGAGGCCTGCAGAATCCGTGCCAGAGTTCGTTAATAGTGCCTAATGCAGGGCCATCCATTGAGTCTTGACACGCTGTTTGCAATCTTGGCATTCCGCAGAATGTTTCGGCAACAGAATTTTCTCCCACTTGGCAATCCAGAGTTCTCTTTACAAATGCTGGCAAGGCGTCCTGCGATGTCTGAACTGTTGACTGTTTCTTCTGTCGGTGGAGTAGCTTGAGTTAGCTGTTGAAGGATTACAGATAGTAGCTGCCTCTCTGAGGCTATTTATTCTTCAAGCCAGAATAGAAAGCTCATTTGTCTAAGTGGCTTTTGAGGATGGGGGTCTTTCTTCATCCACACTGCAGTGGCCTCCTAAGAGCAGAGCAGCCATGGTGGAACCATAGTTCACCAACATTAGAAGGTGCTTAAGTGTCACCTCCAGCCTGCTGCCCACTAGGGGAATCAAAATCAGAAAACCCCAAAATGGGCTAGGAAGATGGCTTTGTGGGTAAAGTGTGTATTGTGGGAGCGTGAAGACCTAAATCGAGACTGACATGAAAAAAAAAGCATAGAGGTAGCTTCTGGTGACCCGGTGCTGGGAGTGCAGTCACGTGGATCTGTCTAGCTGAAACGTGAGTCCAGCAAAAGATCCTGTCTCAAAAAGTAAGGTGGAGGCAAAGAGGACACCCAGCATTGATCTCTGGCTTCTGCACATGCCTGGACACCTGAGCAGATGTGACTGAGAGACAGAATTATGCTAACTTGTGCACGGGCATGCGTGCACGCACACACAAACACACCTAAAAGATAGTCAGAAAGCCTCTTTAAGTCATCTGAAGCATTCTGACTTTTAAAGGAATCCTTACTGTACCATTAGCAAGTCTTAAGTGTCTACACCTTCCTTATACGTAAAGCCAAAAGCCCGAGACACCCATTCATTACATACTCAGTTCTGTCTCCAAGGGAGGTTTGAGAGTGAACTTGCTGGTTTACATAGAAATGCTGCATTAATATTCCCAGTTTTCTACATTATTTTTTTGATCCTATGCTTTGTCAAATGGATCTCATGGAACTCTTTGAACTCCATTTCTCTGTTTGCTGGAGAATAGTTTCATCAATAGGTACATGAAAGTGACTGAGGCAAGCATTGAGGATGGGCAGGTTTGTAAGGGAACTGATGTTGATGGGTCTCCTCCGCCCTGCTCAGATGGCGCGTACACACGGTGGTCAGACCTGTGATTTAGGAAGATAGTCACGGTGCTAATGTGGGGAATGAATTAGTGATTTAGGGTGAAAGGAGGCAGGCAATTAGTCAGGTTGGCATATTTCCATTAATCACCATTCTTTAGATACTGTAGTTCATCCAACTGTGTCTACACCCAGCTGTGCAACCATCAATTCTAACTTTCTCCATCTTTCAAAATGCTGTCACGACAGCCTGCTAAATGTCCTCCTGGAATTGGTTTGTTGTATATGTGGTTTTCCCCTTATGGCATATAATCGAAGTGACTCTCTGGGTGTTCCCTGTGACTCCATCCTAGGTTCTGATGGCTTCCTTCCTTTACGGCTCAGTAACCTGTGCGTGTTTAGGCATGAAGCCTTAACCCCTCTGGTCATCTGCTATATTTCTTGGCTTGGTCTTTTTTATTTTACTAAAATTTGGGTGTAGATAGATCTTGATCCATTTTCTAGCTCTGCATATACTTCCTAGAGCGTACTTTGACAATTATGTTTACCAGCACTTTTCAGGTGGAGTCTGTGTAGACTTAGGTCCTATATTCCCTTGTTACCTCAGTTGGTTCCTCAGCTCTTCATTCTCTTTTCTCCCCTTCTCTCAGCAGTTTTGTTTCTCCTTTAACTTGCCCTCCATGAAAACTTACAAGCCACATAGTAACAGAGCTGTCTCATGATTTGTCATGCCCAGTAGAGTGTGTGCCTGAGGTCCGTAAGACCCTGCTTTCAAAACCCTCAACCCCTAGCATTGAGGGAAAGGGAAGAAGGAAAGAAAACCACATCTGCATTTTAAAATTACATAAGCAATTTGTATTTGTAAACACATACACTTTGATTGAAAGCAAGATACCATTGGGAAGAACATGCTTTGATTTCAGATATGTTAAATAATGTGTAAAAAAATAATGAATCATGATGACTTAGTACTGGTACATATCTGTCCGTGTTTGTTTCCATATTAAAAAAAATATGTACAAGCTGTATGTGGTGGCACATGCCTTTAATCCTCATACTTGGGAGACAGAGGCAGGTGAATCTCTGTCAATTCAAAGCCAACCTAGTCTACTTTGAGAGTTTTGAGACAGCCAGGGTCATAGAGAGACCCTATTTCAAAAACAAAAACAAAACAACTTGTATAGATCCATGTACACATATATACACATGGATATTAATATATGTATACATATATACATATATAAATATGAATCTCTGGTTTTATTCTTTTATTAAATAATATATAGCAATTATAGTGTTTTGTCAATATCCTTTTAAAGATTTATTTATTTTTATATTACATGGGTGTTTGTTATACCTACATTTATGTATGTGCACCACATTCACATCTAGTTTCTTCAGAGGTCAGAAGAGGGCATCAGATCTTCCTCAGCTGGAGTTTTGGATGGTTGTAAGCCACCATGTCGGTGCCAGCAAGGAACTGAACTCAGGTCCTCTGGAAGAGCAGCAAATGCTCCTAACTGGTGAACCATCTCTAGATGGCTCTATAGTAGTGTTTTTCTACCTTCCTAATGCTGTGACTCTTTAATACAGTTCCTCATGTAGTGGTACCTCCAACCATAGAATTGTTTGTGTTGCTGCTTTGTATCTGTACTTTTGCCACTATTATGAATCATAATGCAAGTATCTGATATGCAGGATTTCTGACATGAGAGCCCCGGGAAAGAGTCATTCAGCCCCAAGGGGTTGTGACTTATGGGTTGAGAACCTCTACTCTAGAGCCATGCCCTAGTAGCCATGGTCTTATTTGCTACGTTTTAAGATGCACTGCATTTGTCTTAATCAGTCTTCTACCTTCAGACATATAAGTTGTTAAGTTGTTAGGGTTTTTTTTTTTACTATTATTAACAATTAGATAATACATAGGAAAACATAAAGATCTTTGTGTATGTTGTTGAATAAATTCCTATCAACATACTGTTGACATGATTCAGTTGAATAATTTATTCAACTCTTTGTTAGGACTTTATGAAACCAAATTTTTCTTGTACTTTATAGATATGAGAAAAGGGGCAGAATTTGATGGATACTACTAGACATTAATTATTATACAAGTATCTTTTCCTGGGTTTTGGAAATTCAGTCATTTTTCAGCATTATTAATCATTTTGTATTTCTTTTCCATGAATGACAGTGATCTTTTCTAGCTTTCTACAGGGAGTTTTTATATTGATTTGAAGTACCTGTTTAGTAGCTACTCATGACATCATTGCATGTACTGCAGATGTTTGTATTGATTTGAAGTAGCTATTTAGTAGCTA
>JAQHUG010000021.1:6072558-6091887 GCA_028555095.1 Dicrostonyx torquatus
GGTAGCTATTTAGTAGCTACTCATGACATCGTGGAATGTACTCCAGATGTTTTCGGTGGTTTGCCATTTTTGAAACTTGATTTGCCATGTGGATATTTTACTCACATAAAATTTCCTACAGATGCATTTTATGGAATGATATTTCTAGATTTTTGCCTCTTTGGAAGGTTTCTGATGTGACCTCACTTTTACAAAGGCCACCCTGCTGTTCCACCATGCTGATTAAGCTCTGTTTTCATTAAGCACCCCACCCCCTGTTCATCCCGTGGCAGTCATCATTTTGACTCAGCTCTCATGAAAGAACAGGAAGGGCTTTGGAACTGAGTCTGAATCCCATCTCTATCCCTAGGGAAGATCCTTCCCCCCCAATCTGCCTGCTCACCTGTAAAGAACTGTCTCCCCAGCCCTGAGCTCTTGTGTGATCAAAGGAGATGCTGCCCCTCAGTAGACTTGGTAAATGTCTTGGTCTCTAGAATAGGAATGCTTCCTCCTTCCTCATTGGCAGTTTCGTTAAACACAAACACTGCTTCACTTTAAGTGACTTAGACAAAACCCTTGACTCTCCCCAGATTGGCATGCACATTGCAGGCAAGTATTGACCTCCTCATGCATCTTGAGAGAGTGACAGGCAGTTTCACTCTGTACAGTAAACTTGCAGCAGTTTCTTTTTTGATTTGGGGACATGCTATAAAAGCCCCCATGGCTTCTCCCTCACATCACTCATTTTTGGTGACTAAAAAGTCCAAATCACTACCACGAGTAGTTTTCTCATTCTGCATCCCCAAGGTCTTCGCTAGGCTCTGACAGCACAGAAGGCTGGTGAGGTGTGGTGGGCAAGAACTGTCTCCTAGCAGTGCCTGGACCAGCCCAGTACACAAGTGTTGCTGTCTGTCCTTGATAATCTGAATTTTGAGATGGCAGTGGGTGCAAGGAGCACCTTCATATTCCCTCATTTGTACAGAAGTAAATGCAAAAATCACATTTCATCTCCGAGTCAGAGGAACTAGCCTCCATTTTTTTTTGCAGGATTTTTATATTGCAGATATGTCCTGGCATAAATAAGCCCCATTTCTCATTTCTACCCCAAGTGTCATCTTCTTTTACCTGGAACATTAAGACTGAAGTTTGTCAGAGGACTCAAATAAACAAAAAGAAACGTGGCACCATTGGTGAAAGCAATGATGAACTTGCAATGAAAACATCACAGATAATGGGCACATGTACCCGTTCCCCTCTTCCCTTAAGATATACTGCTTCAACATAAAGGAGAATAATAGCCATCAAGCACTGTGTCTCCCACTCGTGTTTTCCTGATGACCTCTTAGGTCATCACAGCAGTTCTACAAGATTAATATTATATTACTTAGGCGTCTATTAGAGAATGTGGTGAAGTCCCATGCCTGCAGTCCTTTCCTAAGACTCTTAGGCCCCTCTAGGGCTGCCTGGTCCCTTTTCATTCTGTTGTGCAGATGGAAGACCTGAGATTCAGGGAAACATCATGGTTTCACCAAATACACTCTGCACACAGTTACCAGCCTCAAGCTGAGTTCTTCTGGCCTCACATACATAGTGTTCCTTTGATTTTTACCATTTTTTCTGTGGCTAATGTCATTTCTTAACATGGACAATTTGTCACTTGTCAACAATTTCTTGGTATATTGACAACTCCCATATGTTCGGTCATGGCTTATTTCTGTAGATGCAGAGACAAGCCAGTGTTTTGAAGACCTTCTGAAGAGCTAAGTATCTGTTTTGTTGACCAGGCCAACAGTACTATTCAGTGTAGGAGGAAGTTTCTGTCCCACAAGCTGTTCACAAGTAACCACATAGGTTTAATATTAATTGGTCAATAGCTCAGGTTTGTTACTACCTAACTCTTGCATTTAAATTGACCCATATTTCTTATCTATGCTTTGCCATATGACTTGGTACTTTTTCTCAGTATGGCTTGCCCATCTTCCTTTTCTCTACGCCTGCTCATGATTCCTGAGCATTCTTCCCAGCATTCTCAGTTTTGCTCTTCTGCCTAACCTTATCCTGTCCAGCTATTGGCCAGTCATCTTCTTTATTAAACCAATCACAGTGACATATATTCACACAGTATATAGGAATGTTCCACAATACAGGTGGGATACCCAGTGCTACATGTGTCCCAGCACGTGTACCAGCCACTAGTTTTCTCTTTCAGGGCCTAACCTCCAGCACTCAGCTTTGGAATATCCTGGGTCTCTGTAAGCATGCTCTAGTTCCAAAAGTGCAAGGAATGAGCAGACCCCTTCTCCTGCCATTGTGGCTCCCTTTAGCTGAGTCACTCAATATTAGACTCTAGAATGGTGTGGGAAGATGTATTTAGGTTGACAAGATGATTTTATAGACTCAAACCTCCTAGCCATCTCCCCAACATATTCATAGCCTAGAAATGACCTTGTAGATGGCAAAAGCTGCAGCTAGTGTTTACCCTTGGTATGAGGGAAAGCATGACCTGCTGCAGTTTTGTGGTTATCCTCCTGCCTCAGAGATGAAGTTCACATTCGTATTCACAAAGGAAGTAGCCAACTATGTCCATTTTCTTGGGCCTGTTTCTTAAGTCCTGATTCCTACAAGATAACATTGAAGAGGACCCTGTTGATAAAAGAAAATTCTGAGCTTGGAGAACTTGAATCTTTCCTAATGAACAAAGCATATACATATCATTTTTGTGTATATGTGTGTAATGCTGTGTGTGTGTGCACACATGTGCTTGTGTATGTGGATACCAGAATACAGTTGTGGGTGTTGTTCCTCACGTATCGCCTACCATGGTTTTTGAGACATGGTGTCTCATTAGCCTGTGATTCTTCAAGCAGGATAGATCATTCTGTCTCCCACTCCCCAAGACTGGAATAACTGGTGTGCCACCATACTTGGCCTTTACAAAATGGGTTCTGGGGGAGGGGTCTAGGTTCTTGCATTTTTACCAACTGACATTGTTCTTATCCCTACACATCTTCCTTTTGATTCAGAGAGAGACAGTCTTCTGGCTTCCCAAAGTTATCTTCTCAAAAGAACATATATGACCTGAAAGACCCCTGGAGAATCACCTCTTCTCAGTGAATCCCTCTATAAATATACAGGAACAGCCAAACAGTAACCCCTCCTTAACCAGGGTTAGAGAGATGTCTCTCTCTGCTATTAGGAACAGCTGCTTCTCTTGGAGAAAAGCTGACTTCAGTTCCCAGCACCTATAGGAGAGCCCACGAACATCTGTAACTCCAGTTCTAGGAAATTTAGTGCCCCCTTTTGGCCTCCATGGGCAGGAGACACATATATGGCACACATACATACATGCAGGCAAGCACTTGTATACAGTAAAAAGAAAACCAAACAGACATGAATAGAACTTAAGTATTATGTTTCATGTCCTCAGTTTTCTTTGGCCTTTTAAAGGAATGCCGGGATCACATTCTAAACTGAATGTCAGTGGAGTGTTTGTTAAAGAACAGCTCAGACACGCTTATGTTCACTTGCTTGGCAGTGCCACGCTTTCCTCTGAATTCCTTACGAGTCTTAGGGTACATACCCTGCTCAGGGAGACATCGCCTGCCCTGACAGCCTGCTCTCATTGGGACCACCTTTTGGCTACCCTCCTGTGAGCTGCTGATGCTAGGAACTGCAGGGCCTTGGGTAGAAAGCAGGGATATTTATGTTGGTTTGATGAAATTAACTGTGGCAGTGAAAACCTCAGCCCTTCATTTCCTGCCTGGTATTTGCAGTTTGGAATGGCAACACCGCATTTACGTGCCGTTTTGCTGTTTATGTGGTGTTGCAACATTTGAGAAATTCCCAGAGACACTTAATCTTCCTCCAAACACTGGTTTATAAGCAGGGGACCAAGTTATTATTGCTGAGTGATTTCTCTGTGGCCCGATGAATAATTCTGAGTTTGCATTGTTCCTCTTCAGATTGTATCCCTCCACTGCCTTTTAATTCGAGTTTCCTTCTTGAACCTACCAAGAAAAGGACAATGAAAAATAGACTTTTTTTTTTAAAAAAAAAAAAAGGAAAATTCTTTTAAGGGCTATTGAACTTAGAAATACTTTTTCTATTGTTTTTCATGAAGTCTCATTTAAAATATTTTATTAATGTGAAAAGACATGCATTCGAGGCTAAGGACCAGTGAACAGTAACCGTGGCAACCAAGAAGCCATTTGGGAAAAAGAAAAAAAATTCAGTGAAGAGTAAGTGTTTTAATCCTTAACTTTAATCCCTTTACTTCCTCTTCTCCAAATGAAATATAAATCAGGCACTGTGCAGCACTGCAATTTTTCTCTGAAAGGGATGTTGGCAAAAGAGGATTAGTAATGGACAGGCATGTTTAAGGAGTTTAATCATACAATTTGTTGTAAAACTTTTGAGACCACGAGTGACCGGCTCCTTTGAGTGGCGTCAATGAGAACCAACAAAACATACTTTGAAGCTGATTAGAGAGTTGGCATAGGGGGACACCCGTTTGGGCTGTGGTAATGACATGAGCGAGGGAGGAATTTGCTTGGTTCCTACAGGAGTGGGGGAGACGGCTGGGGGTGTTGCCCTGATAGAAAAGAAAGACTCTTTTGACCGTCATGGTCTGAGGGAAAAATTAAGTTGCTTGTCTTCCACATGCTGTCTTTTCTTGGTATTTGATTGCTGTGGGAGTTCTGCAAGGCCTGGCTGGCCCTTCCTTCTGTTGTCAGCAGACTTGGAGTTCCACTCAAAAGCTCAGACTTGAGTTTCTTTGTACAGTAAAGGAGCATCCGCAGGAAGATAGTGTATTCTTGGTTGTTTCGACTTAAAAAAATTGTGTGTGTGTATGTGTGTATGTATATGTGCATGTGTTCACATGTATGTATGAGCTTGTATGCCACGATATGACGTGCATATGAAATTTGGAATTGTTCCTTGCCTTCTACCGTATGTGGGTCCCAGGGACTGAACTCTGATAGTCAGGCTTGGCAGCAGACACCTACTCCTGATCTTCCCTAACAGTTGTCTCTACTTTTCAATGTTACTAGTATCTGAGATGAACTAAAATACATGGTCTGCTTATTTAAGTCAGATAAAAAGAAATTGGGCTCTCACACTGACTGGATTTGTTGGTTGTTTGACTCCCCAGTCTTCCTTCCTTCCACATTGCAGGATTGCTGGGGAAGAAAGGGCAGCGTGTCTTTTCGTGGCACTTCCCGTTCCTTTCCCACATAGATGAGTATTTCCTTGATAACATATATTTCTAGTGGTCTGAAAGTTTCCAGCACGCAGGGCGCTTTGCTGAGATCTAAAGTAGCTACAACTTCTGCTAGCTTCCTGTGGTGTCAGAATGTGAAATTACTTCCAATAATAGCCTCTTCCCAAGGGGGTGCTGATAATTATGACAGACAGCAACATGAGGCCTTGGAGCCCTGGAGAGCAGAGTTAGAGACGGCCGACCGCTGAGTTTAGAGTTCTTTGTAGCCTACATGCTAAAATCTGCCAGGGCCATGGCATGTGGATGGGGAAGGGAACTTGACTGGTATTCTCCAGAGTGGAGAACCTGTGCGGAACTGAGGATGCCGTTTCTGCTTCCCCTCCTTCATTGGGACATCTCTCCAGCTGTCCTACTGAGCCAGTGAGGTGGCCAGTGTCGCTTAAGACACTGACTCTGGGATTCCACCCTTACACTACCCGTGGCCCTTTGCAGCCCTTATCATCTTTCCCATCCTTGCTTTGCATGTGTGCTTCTTTAGTCAGCATTTCTGGGATGCAGTTATTTTATTGATGTAATATTTTTGGGGGGGGAAGAGATTGAACTGTTGGCAAGCGGTGGGTGAATGATAAAGAAGAAAGATAAAATGGCATCATCCTCTTCCGAAGCAAAGTAGATTCTTAGCATGGACATGGCTTAGCAGGGGCCGTACAGACAAGAAGGCTCTAGAGGCATTTTAGTCCCTGCCTGGGTTCCACCCTGAGATTACTGTCTGTGCCAGGCCTCATTTCAGAAGGTCTAATGCAAAAGACAGTCCTCAGACGAGAGCATGGAAGGTGGGAAGCTGTGGTACAGCACTTGCCTAGCAGACATGGTATTTTTAGCAAAATGTGTCTATCCGTTCACGGCAATGACACCAGTGAAGTTCTTCCTTTGACAGTGTGACCTCCAGGGTGGAGGTTAGGTAGCTGGAGAATTTCAAAGGCTGAGCCCGTGGCTTTAGCTCCTAGGAATATGGCCCTGTCCCTTACTCAGAGTCAGATCCTCAGCTGGGTAGATTGTCAGAAAAGGGGCTAGAATTTAGAGTTTGGATCACCCTTTCCTTAGTCCATGTGTTGTTCTTATCAAACATGTGCTAGACTCTTTTAAAGCAGGGTAGACAATTGGATTCGCTCCCAGCCCCTTGAGGTGAGAGATATGAAGTACCCCTATAAATGTAATGGCTTAACATTTCCTATTTCAGAGATTGCTCATTTGCACAATCTGAGAGGCAACAGATAGATTTGTGTAGTGAAATTGTATATTGAATTTTGATGACTTCAAATATCTAGTAAAATTTGGCATGAATGAAAATTGACTAATGATGGGGAAAACACTTCCCAAATACCTGGATTTTTGAAAGTTTAATTTTTGTTAAGATTTCAATTGATTATTTCCTAATACATTCTCAATTGATTATTGAAGGACTTTTGCCCTGCCTTGCCCTTTGGGGTATATAAATTCCTGGTTCAGGCAGCCTTTGTGGTCTGCCCTAAAGAATGAGCATAGATTAACAACCCTTAACAGCCATCGACAGATTTGTTATCCACTCATTGATTTGCATGTTTCTTCCCCAAACATTGTTCTAGAACACTCTGTATATTTGGGGGGAAATGATAGTACCAATAGACTCTGCATATACAATAACTTTTTGTCTTCCGTGTTGTTTAACTGCATTACATGTGACGCGTGCACACACACACAATACACACACACACACACACACACACACACACACACACTTTGAAATGCAGCAAAAGTGCCCTCACCAAGACAAAAGGAAATTGCTGTTAGAATGGAAAGATCCAGAAAAATTAAAAGGGAGAAAAGACATGGAATCTGAATATGCAAAGTATCTGTGTAAGAGCTTGCAGAGAAAGGGACTGTGCCCTAGGAAAGTGAGCAGGATCATAGGGAGGACCATCTCTGTGTGGCCCAGATCATGAGACAGGAGGCAGCATTGGTAGGGAGAGCCGCTCAGTAGAACACATGGGTTTGGGTTATAGGTAATGTTTGGGAGGAAAATTACTAAGGGACTTATCAGTGCTGGGGAAATTTAAACTGGGGAGCAGAAAGCAAGTGTTCTCCGCTGAAATGACAGCCTTCGATTTTTAGAAGTAGGCATTTGAAAATTACCCAAACACTCATGCACATCATAAATCTGCCTTAGATCCTTTGCAGCCTCTGCTTTTTTATTACATGAAAGGAAGGGGGAGGGAAACGCTCAGGACCCTAGGATCTTTGCAGCTGCTCCCTCCCCACACTTCCTAAACTAGCTCAGGCGGGGGCTGTAGTCAAAAATCAATTCAAGGGAAGACAATACAGAGCTGGAAAGATGGACAGGGGAAGTAATTACTAGATAATGGGTTGTTTTAATTAAGCTCTGAGAATACTTGAACGGAAAGAAAACACTACACTTGAACAGAGGAGATAGACTGTGTGTGGTCACATTAATGCAGTGAGCCAGTGTGAGAGGGATTTATCAAGCTATGGCCGTATGGCGGAAGTAATCCCTACTTCTGCCGCCAAGCCTGAAGGCTGCAAGAGGATGTTGCAATAACAAATTCCATATTAATACTTCCCTGTTTATGTAATAAAGAATCCAGCAACTTTCAGCTCAGTGTTTTGTGTTTGAGATATGCCGGATGGAGAAGCTTGACTTGAACTGTGAGGCATACCTTGGACAGTGCCCATTTTTGAGTAACATCTTTTTTGTCTCAGTTAGAAAAATATTGACTCAGGAGGAAATGTATTTACAAATGTAGCAATGCAGGGAAAGGCCCAGGAGCTCCATGCTTCTGTGACTGAGACATCTGTCTGAACTTCACCTTCCCATCTCCGTGTAGGACAGTAGAAGACAGTTAATAGACAGACAGTAGTAGATCGCACAGGTTTTCATAGGAGAGGATGTGAGTCCCATACTGCTAACATCCCCAGACTGTTTTGGACAGATGAGGTACAGGATTTAGTTTCTCAGATGTTTTTTAATCTCTTCCGAGAGAATGAAGACTAGCTACATTCTCTGAGGCTGAATCAGCTAGGGTGGTATTGATCCTCAACAATAGTGCTCACATCTTGATTGGACACTCTAGCCTCGGACTGGGTCTGAGGCTAAGACCCCAGTGTTTGGAAACACGGGTATGGCTCTTAACAGTCATAATAGCTTCCTCTTCCTCCTCTTCTTGAGCAAAAACTGTAAACAGCTGTAAACAACTCTAGCAGTTGTAGGAAGGTTTCTTCTGTCACACTGTAATAATCCTTCAGAATTAGTGTCATCACCCCCAAGAGCAGAGCGAAGTCCTGAAGCCTTGGGAGGTTAAGTCTCTGGCCAAAGGTGGACAGAACTGAGATCTCAACTTGGATTTGTTTGACCTAGAGTTTCTGCTATTTCTCTTTGTCGTGGAACTACACTATTGGAAAAGGAAGACAGATAAGCAGGAAAAAGATTCAGAAACTAAATAAGGGAGGATTAAAAAGGAACTTTACAGAGTCTCTCAGTACATGTTAATGAAAACATCATAATTAAAATAACAATTAACGCATGTTAACATTGGTTATAGGCCATTCATTTGTGAAGGGCTCCTATGTGTGTTGCCCCTGTTAAGAGGTTAATAAACTGGGCCTTGGGCTGGTGGGCTAACTCACAGGGAAAGACACTCCCAACTAAGCCTGACTATCCGAGATTGATCCCAGAACCTCCGTGATGGAAACAAAGAGCCTGCTCCACAACCTTGTCTTCTGACCTCTGTGGCATCCTGTGGCACCTGCACACACAGCACACAAAACAAATGCACCTAAACTAGGTTTCCTGACGATCTGTATCATATGAAGAAAGTTAATCTTAAAAGATATCAAATAATCTTTCCACAATTCTCAGGCATTTCATTAGGAAGAATATAAAAGTTCATTCTGGTTCCAGACCCCCACGTTCTGGTTTAGAGTTGATACAGGAAACTAATGTTTATTTTAGTGATTACTGATGGTAAAATGTTGTTCATTGGGCATAGGCAGTTTTTTGTAGATAATTTGGTCTTGGTCAGAGATATGGCATCATTGTTCATTCCAGAAAACCAGTGTATTCTGCAAATGGCAGTGGAAGGGGGGCATCTGGTAGGCTGTTGAGTTTAGTGAAACAAAACTGATGCTGTAGATGAGCAAACAGCAGTGGAGCTCCAGCATGTTTGCTTTCCAATGCTCAGAAACAAGGACTGTGATATTGAAGGAAAGGCCCAGCGTGTATGCTCTGCCTCACCATACCAGAAGCTCGGCAGGCAGGGGGCTGGCTCAGATTATGCACTCATCTCTTAGACTCCGCTCAGCTCTAGGTACAAGGTAACAACTCAGTGAAAATCTGAAGAGTTAGTGTGCAAAGGCATAGTAAGACATGGCTTTTAAAGGCTGTTGACTTTTTAGACCATTTTAACAGAAGAAAGAGAAAATGGAGGAAGTCAGGAACAAGGGCTACATTGATTCCCTGTATCTCTCCTGGTCAGATAGCCGATTCGCTGTTAGTGCTTGCTATTATTTTCACAGAGAGATCCAGTTTTAAGAATAATTAGATGTTGAAAGGGATGATATGCCGCATGGAGGAGCCAGTACTGACATTTGGGTCCCTCACAGCGTTAGACACCTTCTGTATCTGTCTAGTAAAGCAATGTCTACAGCTAGTAAAGCAATGCAGAGGCAGCTATGGCATTCTCCTGTACACAGAAACAATTGAATTCGCTGACTCTACCTCCATACGGCTCTCCCAGCCATCGGACCATGGTTTGTTAAGCCACAAGGCTCCATCATTGCGTACTTAACTATCCTTTCATCCTTATTTAGAAAAGAAAAGTCCTGTTCAGCCTGTAGAAAATAGATTAAGGGACTGGTTGACATTGAAGCTTGAGCACAGCCCCTGTCGGGCCCGAACCCTCCCATCCTATATGGCATTTTGATGCCTCTCAAATACTAGAAGAACTATAAAAGCAGACTGTGGGCAAAGTCATTCTGTGTGGTCTGGAGGCCAAGGGAAAGAATAGTGCAAGTAAAATTCATATTCTCTTTTCCTCCCCACTCCTCCTCCCTCCTTCCCTTCCTTCTTCCCTCCCTCCCTTCCTCCCTGTCTGTCTGTCTGTCTCTCTCTCTCTCTCTCTGTCTCTTTCTCTCATTCTGCTCCCTCCTCCTCTTGTAAGCAGAGGCTCTGCTTTTGTTTCCCAACTGCCCAGACCCAGATAACCACACAGTAACTATATTAATTATAACACTTCTTGGCCTATTAGCTCGGCTTCTTATTAACTAACTCTTACATCTTAAATTAACCCATTCCTATTAATCTGCGTATTGGCAAGAGGCAATGGCTTATTGGTAAGAGTCCAGCATCTGTCTCCTTCGGCAGCTACATGGCGTCTCCCTGACTCCACCTACTCTGTCTGTATATCTCTTCTAGCCTGACTATATTCTGCCCTGCCATAGGCCAAAGCAGCTTTATTCATTAACCAATAAGAGCAACACATATACAGAAGGACATCCCACATAGTCCTCTCTTATTAATGTTTTTATGTTAGCTTATTAAGTAATATGTTTTGTTGTGACCTTTTAAGTACACGTGCGTTCCTCTGCTCTGATTCACCCCCTTCCCTTTGCCCTTCCTCAGTGTCCCCTTAATATATTTCCCCTCATCTCTGTCTGGCTCCCTTCTTCACTTCTACGTTCATTTCAGATACCTGTCCTTGCCCATTGCCACATTTTTCTCCTCTCCCTTAAGGTCAGTTCCTCCTCTCTCTATGATCCCTTTTCTAATTCCATGACCTATACACATGTAAACACAGGTATGCACACACACACTCCTAATGAGTGGGCCTGTTTATCAGCAGAGGATGCTGGGAAGATGCTGAGTAGTAAGGAAATGAATCTAAACCTTCCAGATTGCACTTGCATCAGAAGGATATAGACAGAGGCTTAATTGATTGATGCTGTGGGAGGCAGTAGTACTTTTCAGTTTAGTACTGTACATGGAAATTTAATTTCAATTGAATCATAGAATCAGTTTCTTAGTTGTACTGGCCACATTTCAAGTGTCTACTACTCACATTGGGCCAGTGAGGTGATATAGAGTTTTTGGCACCAGTAGAGAGATAACAGGATCACGCGAACCCAGATCCATGACCTCTGAAATTTTATGTTTCTATATACAGTTTCAATCAGCCATTAATTAAAGAAATAACTGTTGTTTTGTATATATATTGGAAATGTTTTTCATGGCATTATTAAGATATATACCTAGTCATTTATTTTGGTATGTCCATCTACAAGTGATAAATACAATTTGGGGCATTAATAGTCATTGCCAACCAAAGCTTGGGATACCTAGCTGGGCAGTCCTGTCTCTTGCGGTACCATTTCCTAAGACTTCACTCTTAACTTCTTCTTCTCCTTGCAAATTGGTCATTCCCAAAGGAAACAAATTTGATAGCAGATTGTTGGAAATTAATTACCTATGATACACAGAGACACTTCATAAATGTCAGTCCTGAGGAATCCCCTAGAGTATGAAATTCTTACATTCGACTGAAAATTAATTGTAATTAATATAATAGGTTAATTCATTGTAATTATTTTTAAGCCTTTTGGCAATGAGTTAATTCCCTGAGATCCATGTTGCTCGGAGTGTCATAGAGAACACTTGGTAAGAATGTTCTGGTAATAAACCTTAAGCCTCTAGGAGGAAAAAAACTGTCTTTCCTTCTGGCTGGGTTTCTTCAGAAACATATTTTGGTGACATTTGATTTCTAAGAACAAAGGAATCCTGACAAGGTGATCCTTAAATATGAACTGGCTCACGTGGACTCTACTCACTGGAGAAGAACACAAAAAGCCTTTGATTGTGCCTAGTTTTCTTTGGAAGTGGATCTGCTCCGGACTCACAGAACTGCCTTTGCTCCCGGGATAAAATGTAGTGGAACTGCAAATGACAGCATCTGGCCCTTTTCCCCCGCCCTGATTATTTCCACTTGATTCACTTAATCTTGGATGATTATTCAATCATGTCTGAAACAAACAAAAGAAACGACGGGAGTAGGAATTCCTGTCCGGCCTCAAGAGCTCATAAACATTAACAGAAGAGTCTCGGACAGAAAAACAAGCACAAATCACAAGTGACGCTGCCTTGCTTTTATGATTAGGAGAAGTGACTGTGTTGTGAGGGAAGCAGCTCCAGTTCCCACACGCAGGAAGCTTGTCAGGCTGTGATGGCTGACTTCATTATTAAAGTTGAAAAACAATCGCTTGGAACAAGTACTTCATAACGTGAGACCATACAGGAGCTACCGAGCCATTGTGTTTGCTTGTGCTGGGGAAATCCAAAAAAATAAACCCGAAAGTGGTTTGCTGAAGGTGGACTCTTTAACACCCAGGGACTCACAGATCGGCCAGACAGGCTCAGAGCTGTCCTGTGTCGTCCTCGTCTGTCCACAAGCCTGACTCCAGGTTTCCAAGAAGCAGGATACAGACAGCTCTGCCCGTTGCTGAGAGATGGGTCAGGGATGAAAACAAACAAACCCTTTCTTCTAGCCAGGGTGTAGTTGCCCCTTGGATAATGTATCAGTGACAGCTACAGACCTGTTACTTTTGGTTTTGTTTTAAATTTAGTCTCTTTTATGCTTTTACTTATTCACAGTGACCTAGAAATAGCCCAGAGACAGTAGCCTTCTGGTTTCCATATTGTCATGGCTTAAATGAGTGTTCCCCAAAGGCCCATGCTAAAAGCGCCACTTGGAGGTCCTATCAAGAAGAAGAGGGAGATGGATCTATGCCAGCTTCTGGCTGTTGGTCCACAGAAGCTGAGAGATGCTTACAGCACAGCATGGTGGGGTGAGGGGAGGCAGCACATTGCCAGGCACAGAAGGGGTTTGAGTAGACTGGCAGTAGTCTCACCACCATGCTTAGTTTCATGAAAATCTTTGAAAACTTTCCATTTCCATCATGTGGTCTATTCTTAACATCACACATCAGTAGATATAGTCACTTCTTTTAGAGTATTGAGGCACATGCTCACCAATCCAGTTGACAGTCAGTGGCTGATTTTGCACAATGTTGATGACACATTGTCCTGTGCTGAGGGTGTAGGAAGCTTGTCAGCAAAACCCTTTGGAGAGTGAGCTGGACAGACTCCATTCATATCAAGACACAAAACCCCTGTATACAATCCAGTCCCATGATTATGGACTGCAGATGCTACAGCTCTCCCTCGTCCCGTGGGTGTTTGGTGTTGACTGGCCTGGTCAGGGGAGGTTTCATTCTGAAGAATCGTATTCTGGATCTTAGAAGGAAGGTACTGGGAGAAGGGGCATACTGTGGCAGACAGAGCAGCAGCAGTGTCCGCTGGCTGTTTGCAGACAGCAAACCAGGCCATTGTGGGAACTTAGAGGGCATGTTCTTCCAGGAAATGGGGAGGTCACAGGATGTAGGCTCCTAATGTCTTAATCTTTGGGACTCTTTCTCTGAAGTGTCCAGAAAGACTCGTGTTTCTTAAATACGGGGTAGCAAATGCTAATTTATGTTAGTCCATCCCAAGTGTATGGACTGGGGATGTTCTCTAAGTGGTCCAGACCCATCTTGTCCTGGGAATCAGCCCCACGTGCAGATGCCTGCAAGTTCTCTCTGTCTGGTGTCCAGGAATCACCTGAGTTAACATCTCCAAACTGCTGATTTGTTTCTGGTGTGTTCCATGTATCCCAACACCAAAGTATGTTAAGTCTCATTGGTAGGGAGAGATGATAGAGTATATAGAAAATTACAAAGGGACTTTGCAAGAATGGCTTTCAACTAATAGGAACAGAGTTATCTTGATCGTGGCCATTTGCACACTGGAAAAGCTGAGAACCACATAGTTGCCCAGGCCACAGAATTGGATGCCTCAGAAGTCCCATCCTGGCACTGACAACCTGGAAGATTCCTGAAGAGCCACTGGTTTTCATTCAGTGTTGGAATTCAGAGAAGCTGGAGTCTGGTAGGAGCGGATTTTCCAGCAGTGCTTGCGTGCATGCTGCTTTCTCCTTAGACCTCTGTGTTACTCTTGCTTTGGTGAGAAGTGCCACCCACTCGAAAGGAGGGTCTTAGATCTTTAGTTAATCCTTCTGGGAAATGTCCTCATAGACCTGCCCAGGTTCATGGTCAAGATTATCCATCACAGGTCCGATCCTGGATTCCCCATCCTCTCTCATACTCTGTATCAAATTCAGTTCTACCTTCCAAATAGAAGCTGACCACTTCTCAACACCTCTGGCTCCAGCCCTTCTCCCTTTGGAGAGGATGTAACGACTCCTCCCTCCATGGTTCTGTCTGTTCTCCACACAGTTTTCTACAGTACAGGACAAAGCCCCTTGCCTGACTGCTTGCCCTCTGCCCTTGCCTTGCCATAGCCACAACAACAAACCAACACTGAAACTTCATGTCTCTGTAGGCCTTTGCCTGTTGAACCCTGGCCAGTTCTCTGGCCCTATTTCATATATGCTTCTTACTCAATTGCTCACGTATTTCTTATGGCTGTTTCGAGAACCTGTCAACATATTCCTTCTGCATGAATATTCAGATGTACATCTGACTTTCTTACTGCATTCAGGACTCTGTTCATAATGACCCTGCCTCTTAGAAGTTGTCTCACACCACCACAGTAGGAAATTGGGAAATGCAGATGTGAGTGCTGTCCCTGTTGACTTGGAGTGGTTCTCCAGAGCTGGAGGGAGGGCATGGAAAGAGGAGGGAAAGCCGAGTGAGTGCCAGAAGAAGACAGAAAAGAGACATTCTTAAGACATGTCTGGGTCAAGATCTTCTTATTTCAAGATCAGAATGTCAACATAATAGTGCCTCTATCGCAAGAACCAGGGCAGTCATCCATGAGGAAGAGTTAGTACCCTCGGAAGGGCTGCTGTGTGTGTACTTAGGATGGCAAGAGTCAAGCTTCATAACACTTGTTATAGACCATAGCCAAAGCAGGGAGGAAACAAGGAAAACTGAGCAGAAGTGGTCCATTCTGTTTGTCACCTCTTTCTCTAGTCCAAGACAGGATCCTTTTGCCTACTGAGCATGATGTCAGAAATACACACGAGTAAGAAAATACGCCTAGGACATTGCTAGAAAGCCTTGCAGCAAAATCTGCTGATGGGGTCCTGGATAAACTAGAAGAGAATGACCAGATGAAGGCAGACTGTGAGACTACACTGTGTAGTAAGCGAAGAAGAGAAGGTTCCGAGAGGCTGGCTTATGCAAGTGTGCATCCTGGCAAGAAAGGAGTTGGAAAGGAAGGTTGGCAACATGGACATTCACAGACAGGAGTGGATGCCACACTTCAGTGGCAGAGTGCCATCTTTAAGCCTACAGTTCCTCCTCATCCAGTGAAACCTGATTATTTCTGCTCTTTCACTGATTGGTGCACTCAGGTTGTAGGAGATAGTCTCTTTCCTGAAGGTCACCTGTCTGTGGACATTGACCACATCTGCACAGTCCCTTCATGGTATCTATTAGATATGTGCAGGATGGAAAAACTAGGGCTATAGCCAAGTCAGGTTGGCACACAGCACTGACTGTCAAGTATCCCTGCCTCACAGAACCTGTGAAATCTCAAAGGAAAGCCGTGGAGACTCCAGATACAAAAACGAGAAGCTGAGCTAAGTGCCTAAGCACAAAGTGACAGAAACTTTGCCAGGCACCTCCATCCTATTAACAGAAGCTAAAACATTGGTGAGGTTTGGCGTGACTAAGCCAGGTCATGACCATCCTCAGGCCTTTCCAGTTCTCCCACATACCCACCCCCAACTGCACTGGCATCCTCTCCCAGAGCTCTTAACTACATTCCCTACGATTTATTTTTAGTTTACTATTTATCAAGTTCCTGATCTAGAGCGCAAACCCTTCAGTAAGTGTCTTCTGATGGTTGCTGTGTTTCAAGTCCCTAATACAGCACCTGGCATATGTTTGAGGCCAAAGAAAGGTCTGTATGGTGAATGAGAAAGGCTACCAAACAGTGGCGGTGTTCTGGAACCCGTGTTGTGTGGTGGGGGAAGCTGAAGGCAATACTTCCAGGAGAACCAGTCCTATTGTCCATCCAACACAGCAGCCCTCTCACAGAGAATTGAAGATGAGTGGCTTCAGATCCCTCCTCTATCCAAAGAGCAATGAAGACCCTGCTGGGGGTGGGGGGTGCTGTTCTTTGCTCTTTCTTAAGAGCGACCTTACGCTTTGTAGAAGGTTTTATTTTTTTGTTGTTGTTCATGTGAAGAAATATGAATCTAAACTGTTTTGAGAATTGAGCCTCCTGCAACCATTTATCTATGTGAGTTTTACAGAGAGGAGGATACATATGTGGGAAACTTAAGATTCTTTTTTATGATAATTAGTACTTAGGATGCTGGAATTAATGATTACTTTCCACTGGAGATAACACCAAGCTTTTATAGTCCAAAGGTCTCGGGGAGGCTTCTCATAAATCTGTCAAGGTGTTTTGTAAGATGCAAAGCCCAGAATCCCCTCATGTTGGTTGAACTATTTTCATAGCATCTGCCTATCCAGTGACCAGAAAACTTGCCCATCTATGTCTTTATCTTCTCTTCCCATGGCCTTTCCTGAAACCTGCTAATTAGAGGTCTCACGCTTGTGTCTCAGTGAAAAAATACCACGTTTCTAAATCATAGCTAATCAGAGAAGATACAGTAATTTTAACTTCTATATGAAAAGAATATTATATTTTGATGAGCCTCTGTCTCCACAGTACATTTCCTCTCTCCATAGCCAGAAAAATCCCTAGTTCTGCCCATTGGGATTCTTAGAGACCAGCAATTCTGAAAGGATCTTCTGCAGACCCCAGCATCCAGCCCCACCCGGGAACTTGGGAATGCCCCTCGGGAATCTCTGACGTGTGCCAAGTCAGAGAAGGACATTCATAGATGATCCTGACCTAATTAAACTTTGCCCTGTCTCTTTTCCATGAATCCCTAGCAGCTAAGCTGTTGTTGAGATTAACAATAGGAAGTTATTTCTTATAAATACTTAGATTTCTCATTCCCACCTACAGCTGTGTTATATTGAAAGATACCCCTCCAGGAGATTTGACTATGCCTTCTGCCTCACTTCTTTCCACTTGGAGGACCCGTTCCTAGGCTGTTGGTCTGGGACGGGTATGTAGTGTTCCTCTGGAAATTCTGCAGAAGGTTCTAAGGCTTGATTAATTTAAGAAGCACTTTTAAGAACCATGCCTAATCCTAGAGAAAACTAAATTAACTCTCACCACAAAGTCGTATAGAATCACACTGCTGGAAAACATGAATGCCTGTTGAAGCTAGGGAAGATTGCCTGTGTTTGATGCCAGGATTAGCCGTGGCCATGAAATTCCTTGGAACAATCTCGCTGGTACTGATAACTGAAAACCCTAGAGTGGTGGGTAATCGAAAGCAGAGAAGCATTCATTTCTGCCCTTAGTAGAACATGTGCACCCCAGATCGCATTTTAATGATGAAAGATAAATTAAAAGTGATCACCAGAACTCATTCTAAGCCTTGGATTCCCCCCCCCCAGTTTTTCTTAAGCAGCATCTGTTAGGTTCATAAGAACATAGCAAACATATCTTTCAAAGGTCCAGAGAGGACTAGGCATAAACGTAGGCAGTCATGGTCAGAAAGTTCAGTATGCCAAAGCCGAGGGAGCTGTGATGATCTCCTTGCTATGTGAGCCAAATGGTCCTTCTGTTGCCTACTTCCCTCTGCTGTTTTCATACTCACTCCAAGGTATGGTATAGGTTTAATCTCATTTGAGATCCAAGAAGTGCCATTTTTTTGCTGCTGTTGTTTGTGTGTCCCTTCATTTTTCAATGTTATAAAAATTAACCTGAGGCAGGGAACCTTAGAAGAAAAGAGGTTCACTTAGCTCACTGCTTTTGAGGCCTTAAAGTTCAAACACTGTGGTGGCCAAGCGAGCACCCCAAGGCCATCACATAGATGATGTCATAGTGGGACCACATGTTAAAAGGGTAGACAAAATTCAGTGTGACTCCAGGTTAGGCTTCTCTTCATCATCTTGAAGATTAACCTCGGGTCCCCCAGGATCTACCTTGATCCGTTTTGAGGACACCATTCATGGCCTAACCAACTCCTAGTAGGCTCCATCTTTGAGTGGTCCCTCCAGCTCTCCTCTGCTTCCCACCAGGAACCTGGCTCTGAACTGTGGGCTTATGGGGGAATAAACAATAGTCCATCCAAGGCAGTCTGTCCTCGGGTTTGATCAGAGTACAGTTCATATATAAACAATAAATAGTCCATGTGAGGCAGGCTGTCCTTGGGTTTGATCAGAGTGCAGTTCATATCAGTAGTGGTCTCATGAGACTTAGCATCCCGAACTACAGGTAAGAAACCTTAGTGGAGAGCAGTTTCCAGTTCCCATAGTGCAAATGTTTTCACCAGGACCAGTTTCAAATGATCTAAGGGGCACACACACACACAGGCACTGTTAGATTAGCACGTGGCAGTTCTAGTTCACCACTGGAATGTAGGGTATTTGGAAAAGGAAAAGGAATTTCATTTTATCTGAGCTGGATGTTATTTTTAACATTTTGTATATAAAATTGTGTTTTGCCATCATTATGAACATAGTATTCCAGTTACTTAATGTATGGACATTTAAGAGCTTTTTCTAATTTTGAGTATTGCTATAATTCATGCTATTTATCACTAGAAGAATGCATCCATAGGTCTTTGGATTTTCATTGTCCTTCATATTTCTGGGTATTTCCTTAAGTCAAGATTCAAGAAGCAAATTATTTCGATTATGGGTCTAAAAAGCTGTTCCCTGATGCTCTCTAGAAATTTCATACCAACATACTCACCTACTAAAAAATACATGAATTTCTACCTGTGACATCACTACCACAGATAGTTTTGTAAAGGTTTAGATAATTTGATAAATTATTTTTAATATTTTTTATTTATTTATCTTGCATGTGTGAATGTTTTGTATGGACCACATGTAAACTTGGTACTCACAGAGGTCAGAAGATGGCATCAGATCCCATGGGACTAGAGTTACTTTTGTAAAGATTTAGATAATTTGATAAATTATTTTTA
>JAQHUG010000021.1:6092427-6117534 GCA_028555095.1 Dicrostonyx torquatus
TTTTTTTTTCAAATTTATGGTGTGCCCTTCCCTGGAGAAGACTGTTGTGCCCATTCTCCACAGTCCTTAGCTACCTGTAGCCTCGGCTTGGCCCCACCCGCTTTGGCTTGTTTTTATGGTTGTTTCTCTTGTTCAGCTCATGTTTAGACAGTTCTGTTGGTGAGACTTGTGTGGATTTAATAGGAAGCACAGTCTCACAGCAGAGTCCCTGGTCTGCACCCTCTTCCGCAGTGTTCCCTGAGCCTTAGATGTAGGATGTTTCATAGATGCGTCCTTTGGGACTGGGCTCCACAACTGCATTTTGGTTGGTTGTGGTTTTCCAGGATGGCCTCTGTCTGTTGCAAAGAGAAGTTCCTTTGATGGGACATGAGGCCTATACTTACCTGTAGGTGTAATGACAAGTATTTAGATTGTTGTTAGGGATTATGCTGGTTTAGCAAAGGGGTGGTTGCAGGTTCTCCTCCATCTGTGACCTCACCAGCACTGAGTACTTGGTTTCCGGCATCAGGCATGTCACCCCTCTTGTTGAGCGGCTCTTAAGTCCACATAGGGAGCTGTTGCTTACTGCCACTGTACCCCTAGGGTTATCGTGGCATGCAGTTGTTACATGTGCATTACCATTTTTAAAACTGAGAAGTTCATACGTGAAAACCACATTTGCATCATTTCCACCCCCAACTCCTCCCATGTCCCGTTTACCTGCCCCCTTGAAGCCATGGCCTCTGCCTCTGCAATTATTGCTGTGTGTGCATTACCATGTTTAATTCTCCCTTTCAACCCACTCAGATAAAGGAGCTGCAGTTTGTAGTAACTGCCCATGGCAGGATTTTGTTCTCTTTCTTCCCAGCTCCTTTTACATCTTATGTCTCTGTTCCTTAGGCTTCATGTCCCATCGTCCCATACTGTGCCAGCCATACCATTCCACTGATCATTTTTCATGGCAGACAGGCTCTCCCAGCCTCTGACTCTCACTGTCTGGGACATCTTGCTACAATTCTTCTCAGACTTGTTACCAGTTTTAGCCCCCAAGCTGCAGTCCCAGACTACTATCCCAAACTAACCCCTGACCCCCACATGCCCTAATGACCTCGTTTCGGAACATCACTTTCTAGCACTTAGCTTTGCTCGTTTGTAGTTTAGTTGTTCAGCTTCACAGAGAGTCAGAGTTTTGCAAAGACAGTGGATCCTCCTGGAGTCAAGAGGGCCATGGGACATTTGTCAAAGAACAAGAATACTGTGGCCCTGTATCTAAAGGCTTAATGTCTGTATAAAGCCAGTTCATATACAGTTTTAAATGCTGAAGATAAGCATTTGTGATATTTCTAAGAAATACATTTTATACTTTTATAATACCATGTTTTAACACAATTAGGCTAATATGTTTATGTCACCAAATGTTCCGTTGTAATTTTTCATTCAAGTTACATTTACAAAATTTGTGTTTCTAAAGATGTTGGAGCTGTGGGTGACTCCGTTGATAAACTGATTGCTTTGTAAGCAGAGAGGACTTGAGTTCAACCCTCAGTAGCTACCTAAACACCTGTAATTATAGTACTGAAGTAAAGACAGGAGAGTTCTGGGTCTCACTGGTCAGCCAATCCACTCTAATTGGTGGGCTGTGAGCCAATGACCCTGGTTTAGAGGTGGCCGGTGATACCCCGAAGATGACACCAAGACTTTTTCTCCAGCCTACACACATGTATAGACACATGCACATTCCCACACAGACATACACACAAGCTCTCATTCACACACACATACACACATTCTCACAGACACAGATGCTCACACATATGTGCATACACAAGCCCAAGCCCTTGCATAAATGAACACCCACATGCAATTAAATGAATCAGGTAAATTTTTACTTATACATTTTAACTCCATTTTGGTTTAATTTTTACGTGCGACTCATGTATAAAATTAATTGTGTGTGACTAAATGAAGATGTAGTATGTAGTGACATAGCATTGGGGTTTATTATTTTTGCTGTTAGGAGTTTAATTTAATCATTTTCTATATTTTAAATTTTATTCCAAGTATGTCTCTCTCATGTAAAATTTCTAAGCACCATACACCAGTGGAGATTCCTGAATTTTCTCCCGGATAGCTTATGTACCAGTATCCCTGCTCTTTACAGTGGGAACAGTGTGGACAAAGTCTTTCTGATTTCATTTGTGTCGTCGCTACAACTTCTGATTAGAGACCGAGTGAGCAAATAAATGGAAGTAGGGCTACCAGTGTCTGGAGTCAAACCTGCTTGCAGCCACTTGCTTCCTGAAGCACCTGCCAGGTGTGGAGAACCGGCCCTCCTTTTGGTGCTGTTGCACTCACGCCTGCCTCTCCATGGCTGCTTGATAAATATCTGTGGGCTGAACTGCATCCACCTTTGGGGCACCAGGTCTTTCCAGGCGGGTGTTCTAAGGACCAGCTTTTTCCATCTCTTCTCTCTTCTCCTTTCAGCTGCGGTCTAGCGCTGAGCTCCATCCAGATCTCCTCACCGACTGTCTCGCTGTGCAGCCCCTGCAGCCAGCCACTTCCCCCAGAGATGCTGCTGCTGATGGCGCAGTGGGACGCTCCCCAGGGCCAGGTCCTGGGCCTGAACTCTATCCAGGTAAGAATGTAACAGCAAATCCCTTTCTCCTGAGAATTCATCCATGATCGTCTGTGCTTGCAGTCAGTAGTCTGCAGCTGTTCTCCTGTGTCGGGTTGGCTAAGCAGACCTTCCTGTTTCTCATAAAGACACAAGGCCAAATAACACATTAGTTCATCTGGTTCTGGGCTTCTGCCAGAGGTTTGGTGCACTAAGCCCTCCCAGGAATCTTAAACTTAGTGATCGGGACTCAGAGGAAATGGTTGGCCCTGAAGCATACAGCAGACTACATGTGGATTCTAAATGGCGCAGTCTTCATCATCTTTCCGATTTAAGTGGAAGCTCCAGGTTGCTACAGAAAACCTTTCATATTTGTAAACCAACTTGTAAGAATATCCATGAATGTCCCTAAACCAAAGGGAGAAGAAGGAAAGGTGCTTTAGATCTCTTTTCCACCTTGGTTTGAATCATAGATGACCCTGTATTCAAGAAAAGTGAAGGTTGCTACAAAAAAAGGAAAGACTAGTCTAACACAGTAAGAGGGCTCATCGTTTTTCTTTGATTGCATTACCTTGCTGTTTGGGTGCATTTTCAAGTCTCTATGATGGTGGAGGACTTGAGCAAGCATAATTAGTTTTAGTACTTCATACACGGAAAGTTCTTGCTGCAAGCCATCTGAAAGCAAGTTGCACTAGCACCCTATTTCAGACAAGGAGACTTTTCCATTTTCAGTGATTTGCAACTCTCACTCCCATCTGCATCCAATCCCACAGCCAGGTTGGCAGCATGCTATTTTTTTTTCTTTTGAGAAGTGCTAATAAGCCTTAGAGAATGAAAGATGTACTGATGCATTGCAGTGGAATAGGAGAAAGACATGCTTGTGTGGCTTTTTAAGCTTGACGGTTCTCAAGACGATCCCGTGCAGAAGAAAAGGGCGTTAAAGCAGTCATTTCTGGAACATCTGTCATCAAGACATTCTTAATCACGGTGGGCCAGCATCGAGGAACCTTTAGCAGTTGCTTAGGGACTTATTCATTGAAACAGCATAGCTTCATCTCCTCCAGATCCAGAGATAAAGATTAAAACTTAACTTGAATGGCTGACCAAATCTCAAAGAGATACATAGACACTTCATCACATGTATAGGACTGCTGTATAACACTACTGAAACACTTTATATTAGACATGAGTGAGGAGACATGGAGAGCTTTTGTTTACATAGAAGCTGTTGGTTTGCAAATTGATGACACATGAACATTTATCTAGCACACTAAATGAGTCAACAATTAGGTAAAAACAACCTATGAGACATCCCTCTACTTTCTCAGGCAATGAACATACCTTACTAAAGATCTGGAACTCCGAGGTTAAGATCGAAGCTAATTAGAAGCGAGGCGACTGAGAAAATAGCACACAATAGCAGCAGTTTGCAAGGAGTGGCTAGTCTTGTCCCAAATCTTGGACATGCTGACATGTGCCACTATAGAAAATGTCTGTATTGTATGCGTATAACATACAATTCATTTTCAGCAGTCGCATTGTACTGGGTATGCATTTTTACATGTCAAATAGTATTTTTAAAGTTTTGGAGTTTTCAACTTTTTAAGGTATAGTTTTAGTTTGAAATGACTTTGTCATGCCAAATAGACTTCCACTTTTATTCTTGATGCTTTTATATACTTGGTTCTCAAAAAGATCTTGAGCCCTTGCCTTGGAGCCTCCAGCTGTAGCAGAAGCTCTGTAGCACAGGCAAGGAAGCTTAAGTTGCCACAGCTGTCCACATAGCATCTTGAGGTGAAAGGCATTTTCTGCTCTGAAATGACCTGAACTAGGCAGGTGGCCACCCCACCAGCATTTCCCTGGGGTTTCATCTCTCCAGGCCGCTTGCAAGTGCCGGAGTTTATTCTTCTCACTTTCTGTCCATTTCCCTTGGGTGCTGTTGTACTTTCTTGGCCTCTGGATTATTTTTAAATAATTGATTATACCTTTTGATTTGCTGAGTAGGCAGCAAACCCAGAGGCAAAATCAGACATGGAGAAAAACTCTAAAACCAAACTTGCATGCCTTCTTTGTTAAGCTCTAGAAAGGCACACATGTGGAGTGCCTGTGCACAGCAGCTGCACATGGGCTAAAGGTCTGCAGGCACATATCAGCCCATGCATGGCACATGCCAAAGGCATGCTGGAAACTCTCCATTAATTAGGTAAAGGTGCAATCTGGATTTTCAAGTCTATTTGATGGAGGGTAAGAAGTGCTTGGAGATGGGCTGGGATGTGGTTCAGTGGCAGAGGGCTTGTGGAGCATGTTTGAGACATGGATTCCGTCTTTAGCGTAGCACAGAGCACTTGGTTGTTCCCTTTAAATTATGTTAAAAATATCAGGGAGATACAGTAAATGAAGAAAATATTTCTTTAATGATTATATGCCTTTTGTTGCTAGGAACAGGTCCATGGAAATCTGCTGAGTATATGTGAGCGTAGGAAGGGAAACCCTTAAATGTGACTTTGAGCACAACCATCCCTTAGATGTCACAGGATTCAGGACCCAGCAGGATCATTTGTACAGCAGGGAAGAAATCATACACATGTCTACTTCATTTATTGAAGCAGATTTCTGAGATTGGTAAGAGAGTGATTGATTGGAATGGATTGCCTGAAAAGATTTTCATTTCTGTCGACCATGCTGAGGATGATTTTAAATTGTGGTGTTTACTTTCACACTGTTGGAAGATCCTGGGCTCCCAGCAACTTAGTGGGCCCCCAAGGCAGGGGTGGCGGTGAAAAGGCCCCGAGACTGAACCACTTCTAGTTTCTTTTCTGAGACTATGCCCCACATCATGGTCCAGGTCAGTGTGGGAATTCCAGGTGATTTACTGAGACTTTGAGAGAGAGGGTTTCACAGTAGATCAAGTATGAGCTCCACTTTCAGGGCTTTAGGACTAGTCCAGTATAAATCTGAGCTCATAGAATGAACTGATGGAGTAGGCAAGTCTAAATTTAGTGAGGGTGCAGCAGCACGGACCACTGGACCAGTGCCTGGTCTTGGCAGAAGATCCATACGCTAGCAACAGATGCCTCGGGCAAATGATCTGTCCCATATGTGGCCACAAAAGTAATGGCTCCCTCTGAGCCACAGCTGTAACTGTGGACTCAATATGAGGTGACTTTAGTAAGCCTGTGACCTCGGTCATGAAGACTTGTTGCTAGACACTAGAATAAGCATCTTGTAGAAACCCAGTCCCTGGGGCTGTCTGATCAGTAGGGGTAGGCTGCAAGTAAAAGCTGTCGGATAACCCAAGAGGAGATGAGCCTGCTCCACCCTCACTCATCCTTCAGTCTGACGTGGTGGATAGACCCCCAAGAAAGAGACGGTCCAGGCCTCTCATGGGAAGGGTTGAGATGTTTGAGTCCCACAGAAACTTCTGTGAGATGGAGTGCTAATGCAGCAGAAATGAGAGACCTTCAAGAATGGTGTGTGTGGGGGTGGGTATTGATATGGTTTCCCTTAGGTTATAAAGTAATCCTTATGTTTAGATCTAGTAAGTCCTGTTGAACTATTTATATTTCAATGTAGCTTTAAGCTTTTCAAGGAAAAAGGGTTCTCTTTTTGTTCCGCTGTCTTACATGAGCATAAGAGGAAATCAAACGTTTTATGATGCCATTAGCTCTCCAGCCCATTGCTGGGAGAAGGGAGCTTTTCCCCCTGCAATAATACCAGTTTTGTAATAAATAGCACCGTGTTAACATGCTTTATGAATAGTGTTTCATTTTAGTTTAATCTCATGTTATATGTTTCAATGTATTCTCTACATTCTTAAATTGAGTATATTTGCTGTCTTTGGACAGCTTCTTAGAAAGTTGTAAACGTTGGCTCTAATTTTCTGTGAAAGTGCCTCCTGTGGTCTCTTCTGAAAAACTGGCTGCTAATTTAGGGGGTGGCCATTAGAGACCTCTAAATTGACACACAATTTCCCAGGAGATGAGATTTTACAGGGGAAACTGTAAAAGACAAGCATAGCCTACATTAAAGTCTTCAGAAAGACATAGAACATTGTGAAACACATGAATATCTCTTGCACTGTCTTCAAAAGCACTGTTTTGCTTGGAATTTACAAAAGGGAGAAAGCAACTGAGAAATAGGGGTAGGCAGAGGGAATGGAGACAAAAGGAGTTTGAAGGAAATACCTGACGGTGTTCTCATGATGCCTCCCCTGGTAGTGTGTCTCAAGCTGTCATCAGACCTTTGAAGGTCAAATGACCTTCCCACAGGAGTCTCGTATCAGTCATCCTGCATATCGGAAAACTGAGATTCATAGCAGTAGCAATATTACAGTTATGAAGTAGCAATGGAAATGGTGTTACGGTTGGGACCCAGAGCATAAAGAACTGTATTAAGGGGTTGCAGCATTAGGAAGGTTGACAACCCATGTTTAGAGCAGTTCCTGTCCTTCAGTGATTCCCCGTTAACTTGAACTGAAGTCAGCGACAGTAAGAACAAGCCCCATGTCCCCTACTGTGGGTGCTAGCATCCCTAATACACAGTTTTAAACTTGAGCCCATCCAGCAGTGTGTATAATGTCAGCAGATGGCCTTATGAAAGTGCAGTTTTCTGAGCTCACCCCTGGAGTTCCCGATTCAGTAGTTGTGAATGTGGCTTCTAATAAACACCATTTGAATTTTATCGAGGGTGACTAGAGTATGGGTCACTGTGCAGAACACATACATGTTACTCACTGTAGAAGTCTGTAGAAGGCTTACATTTTGTTTGTTTTTAAATTAACAGTGAGCTTTTATTATGCACGCTCTATTAAAGCAAATTAAAATGTTGGTTCTCAGGCAGCACAGGCCCCACTGACACGTGTGGAGCAGTTTCAGCTGTTCCTACCTTTATATATTTGCAGACTGACAAATTGGACGCTTCAGTTTGTCCTTGTGTACGTATTCCCTTGTACTCTTGCTGGCTTTTCATGCAAGATTAAACTGAAGTTTTCTGTAACACACGTTGTTGCTATAAGAACATTTTTTGGGGCAAGCAAGAAACGTTCCACACCTCATCAGAAAGGAGACAAAGGAGTAAGGCTTGCCAGCTGTGGCTTTGTCCCCACCGGGGAAGGACTTGGTTGTCTTTGTGTTGTCATTTGTCCCCCACCCCATGCTCATTTAATACTATTTTGTCAGTAGGATAGAAGAAGGGCCATTTGGAGCTTTGTAGTTGGTCTCAAGCAGGTCTCAAGAGGCCGATGGGTGGCAGGGTGGAATTCAGGCTAGAACTTACCAACTGAAACACTTCATACCTAGTGTGGCTGTGGAAATGAACCAAACATGGGTCCAAAGTTCTGATTTTCTACTTCCACTGAATTTAGGCTCCAAGGGAAAAAAGGAATAGAAAGTTAGTCTCTTCTGACTGAATCACAAATGGCTTTTTCTTAAGAACTGCTTATTTTCGGGTGTTTGTAGTCATAGTGAGAGTTCCTTTTTATTGTTGTATGGACACTATAAAGAAAGGTTAAGCATGACATGGGGATATAAGATACAGGACATTTCTGGATTAACTCACATGAAACAAGATGTTTTCCAGTAATAAGAGAGTAGCGTCAGGTTTAGATTGACTATGGTGACATCTACCCATGCCATGTTAACCAAAGTCTCTGTCTTGGCGATTGTCATTTATAGTGTCTTCCTTGTTATTGTCATAGACGTTCAGCCCCATTCATGTTCCTCAACCATGCCTTGAACCACTGCTACCCTTCCAACCCACACTGGTGGTCACAGGTACCTCTCTAGAGGCTTGATCTTCTTCCTAAGTTAAGTCTGCATTTGCATCACTTCCATGAATGTTTCTAGCTGGAGTTTGGCTATCTGATTGCTTGCTAATCCAGTTCTGTCTCAACGTGGTTGCTCATGATTCCTATCTGTCTTGTTACCATCTGTCATCTACTACCTACATATGTATATATGCATCTGTCTGTCTATCTTATCATCTGTCTGACTGTCTTACCTATCTGTTGGCCTTGGACTACAGAGTTGCATTTTACTCTAATGTTTCTGTAAATTCCCAATCGTATCCTAATAATAGGTTTTGTGCCACTGGATCCTTTCCTCTGAAAGTGTAGAGAGAGTCTTATCACTTCCACCTTGTAGGAGTGAGAAGCTGCAGAAAGTAACTGATTACTGTTAAAGGGGACAAGCTATCATAATTCTACATAGGAAATTGTTCCTCAGGCTAGTCCATACCAAACTTTTTAAATCTTTTTTTCCCTTCCATTTTAAAGATTTTTTTTTTGCTATGTAACCCTGGCTGGCTTAGAACTCACTGTGTAAACCATACTGGCAACTTATAGAAATCCTCCTGCCTCTGCCTTACCAGGTATGTGTCATCATGCCTGACTTTTACATCAAGCATTTCTAAGGAATGGATATGCACTTTGAGAAGTGCTGTGTACCTGCTGGCCAGTGCTAACAGGGGATAAGTGTCCTTAGATCCATGTGCTCAGATGCTCGGGTGGTTGATAGCTATATAAATAAACATTAAGAGTGAGCAGTGTTCCATGTTCCCTTGGAAAGTGAGATATTGTATATCATTAGTGACCATGTTTTACACAAGTCTCTCTTACTGTCCATGAAGCCAGTCTGCTCAAACACAATGTTTACAAATGGAAACACTTCCTTGCCTCCAACTGAGACTTTCCCCTTACTGAGATTGATTACTGGATTTAATGACATTAAGAGTTCTTAGGAGGCAGTAAGTGCTCAACATCTGTTAGTGCTAATTATTGCTGTGTTCAAATACTAGTAAATGTATATTACAGTCCTGAGCAAAATTACCTGCCACCCTGGTGTTCTTTACTGTTGTTTTTAGAAATGGGTGGGGTGGGGGCTAAAGAAATTAGAGTTTAAATCAGCATCATTTAGTAGACTAAAAGAAAAATAAAATAGAATTCTTTAGATTTTCTAACACTATACTATGCGTAGTAGTTGACATTGTGTTTTTAATGCAGGAGATCTACTGTGTTGCTTTAAAGATAAAATTGGAATCAGAAGCTCACCACTTAGGTGTATGCAGCCCCAAACTCACAATGTCAAAATTATGTTTTGATGGCTACTAGGGTTTGGATGCAAAAATAGTGCTTTGGTTGTTGTTTTGTTTTGTTTTAATGACAGAGTGTCATGCAGAAAGATTGTGGGACTAAATCTAAAGCCCCATCTTGGCTCTCTGCCTATTGGGTGTTGTGTTTAGCCACTTTCCCTTTAGAGTAGGTGCTGATAGGAATCCCATAGGGCTGTCGTGAGAACAAAACATATAAAGGAAGCCAGTGGGCTCGCTGTCAGCTTGCAAGTTCTCAGTGATTCTCTTTCCTTTCCTTCCTCACTTCTTCCCTCCTTTCCCTCCCCCTCCCTCTTTGTTTCTAGGACTGTTGATAAGCCAAGTTGAGCTCTGTGACAGACACAGGCTCCCCTTTTGTCCTCTCCTTCTATCCTAGGTAGCGATGCAGAGAATTCACAGGCAGTTTCTTCCAAGAAGGCAAGACAAGATTGGACCGTGGAGCTTGTAGACCTAAGTCCCACTTTCAAATCTCTGTGTGAGACTTTTTTCCGTTGCCACAAAGAGACTGAGGCTGAGTCTTGTGAGACTGGCTTTGCAGAGTGCCCCCACCATGCCTGCTTGAAAAATGAGCTTAATGAACAGTGAACCTGTGAGGTGAAGCAGGTGCAGGAAAGAGGCAATCGTATTGATGGCCTGGGCCGGTGCAATTTCATGCAGCCATTGAGATGGCATTGCTCAGGTATATATAGCCTTGGTCTCTCCTGGTGTCATTTTGTAAATGGTCTCTTCCAGGCTCCATCATTTTCCTCAAAATACAGTCCACAGTGCCTATAAAACTATTTTTGGCTATTTTCTTACCTCAATTTATTTATTATAATTCATATTTCTCTAATCTTACTGTGATGGTATTCTCTTTGTAACAATTATACAACAGGTAATTGCTATACCAGAGATCAGCAGACCACCCACAGGCTGTATCTGGCCTGCCTCCTGTTTTCATTATGGCCAATGATGATGGTTTTAAGAATTCTAAAGGTAAATTAAAAAAATAAGTTATTAGGCTTTGTGTGAGAATAACTGTTTAAATAACTCAGGGTATTCTTGCCTACAAAACCTAAAACTCTGGTCCTTTCCAAAAACAATTTAGTGACCTTAGCTTCAGACTTCCTCTGAAACATTTGTCAATGACCAAATGAAATCAAGGAAGCCATAAATTGAATTAAGTAAAATAAATTAATTAAAGAAGAGAATGCATTATAAGAGTTAAGAACACATAATGCATAGGAATTTGGCTGGGCCTATAGTCTTTTAGATTTAGAAGATACTTAGGAAGTCCCCTAGCCCATGGCCTTGCAGAGGTTTTTATGAGACCCAGCAATGAAGGCAGATGGTAACAGTCTCCCTGTAAGGGTACCAGGCCATGTTTTACTTCTGTTTATCTTCCCTGGGATGATGCTCTCGGAGCCCTAAGACTAGAAACCCTCAAATAGAGGGATCCTTGAAGTCATCAGCTAGCAAGAAGATCTACAGAGGCAGCCTGCAGTGGGATGCCCTGGTGGACATGGTTCTCTCATCCAGGAAGAAGCTGCCAGCGAGAAAAAAAACTGGGTTTTGGGATGATGAGCCAGAGGCAGGCAGCGAGATCCAGGAACCATCATGGTTTTCCTCTGTCTGGGGGAGTAGAGTACCACAGACTGTTTTCTAAAGTCAAAGCCTCTCTGAGATGTACATACCAATCCTCAGAAATAAAGCAAGATGTTGAAATACCAAGCTTGAGGGGCCCACTTGCTCATATTCCAACAAGGAAGATACTTGCTTCCTCAAAATGTATTGTGTGTCACAGTAGACCTCGAAATCGGCATAACTGAAGACTGAAGCCTGTGTCCCAAATAGAGAAAAATATTTAATTAAAACTCCTTCCAAAATGTCATATATGAACATAATTTCATGCTAAAGCATGAATGTCTGCTTGGAAGTCAAGTAAACTCAAAGGTAAAGAAAGTCTGTGAGGACGGAAAAAGGGGTCACAACACAACCAACTTGGGTGTCTGTGCAGTTTTGACTTAGCTTAGTGGTAATTGAAGACTGGTTCCTTACTCTGCCCCACAGGCCCTGCAAAGGACTGTTGTCACCAACCTTTCCACATCTAGGAAGAGAGGTCTCCTCAGGGTCCACAGATCAGCATTTCTTTCTACTAGAAGAACATGGCAGTCAAAACCAGGTTGGCTGTCCTTGCTAAAGATATGTTTGCAAGCAGCCTCCACTGCAACCGGTTTCAGAGTTCAGGCAGAAACACAGCCGGTGGGATCATAGATCCTACCTTTGCTAGTATAGCTGTGGAATACACAGTAAGGGTCAGAGACCTAGTGTGTTTACTAAAATGGTTATTATTTCTTATGAATAAGTTGTACTTTGCTACAAAGACAGAACTGAGGAGAAATTTCCCAAACAGAAGCTAATTACACCTGGTATTTCAGGATGTTTAATGGCAACCTTTGGCATTCGTGTGGGTGACATATCTTCTAGCTGGACCATGGTAGATTCCAGAAAGACGTGAGAGCATGTGTACACTCCCAAACAGTAATGACGTCTTCCCTGGTGGTAAATCTAGCTGCATGAGCTGGAAATGTAATTGGGCTGCCTACACTGAAGTTTGGTGCTCTTGGGAGACATCTGTTTGTAAGAGAACCTGAATATTCATCTAACTATCCAGACATCAATAAATTCTTACTTTATTTATTTCTGTTCCCCAGTGAACAGCAGCACTATTAAGCACAAAGCTAATAGGTACATTCTTTAGAGCGGTATCCTTACTTACCTTACCCGGCAGCCTCCTAACACAGCGGTTTATCCCTAGCTTTCCTGTCAGGAGACACATGTATGTTTTCTTTGTCCTAGAGCATTGGAGACAGTTGCCATCAATTAGCTGAGGGTAGCATGTCAGGGCTGGACGGGTATTGTCATTTTAGTCTGACAGCCACCCGATGTGCTTGAGAGGGAACTGCTTCATTACGCTGTTATCGGGGCTGCTGGATAATGATACTCCGCATTGCAAGGGGGGGTGATGGTGAGACAGGCAGGAAGAATGGATTTTCAGTCATTGGCAATATTAAAATTATTCATGCCGGAAGGAGAGGGGAAAGATCAGAGGGATGGATGTGCAGACCCTTAAGAGCGGCTTCCTCCTAACACAGGTGGTATGTGGGTACAGAACGACACCCTGCTTGACGGAGAGGCAGGCGGGCAGTGCCCTGACATTAGGTGGGAAGGTAAAAAGGAACAGCCCCTTCTCCTCTGCAACAAGGATTAGCATAAACTGGGGTCTCCTCCATTCTCCAATTAACTTTAGAATTAAATTCAGGCTCCCTAGCAGATTGCCCTGGCAGGCATTTTCCTTGCTAGGAAACTCTCTCTGGTGTGCGAATTTAGGTCAAGAAGGTGTTTTCCATTGGATGACAGTGCAGTTAAATTGCTTTGAGGTGTTCTGTGAAGAACAGCAGATGGTATTAGACTTAAATTTTCACTTTTGGGGACTAAGTTTCTAGATGCCTCCAATATTGGTCATTTTCCTCAGAACATCTACAGGGAAACCTTTCCTTAAATTCTGAAAATTAACCAAAGCGGAATTCGTATGCTCTTGGAGAGGAGAAACAAACAAGAAGCACTGAAAATGTAAAAATACTTCAAGATAAACTAAGCTTCAAGAGGGACAATTGTGTTGACATTTTAGTAACAGCCCATTTTCACTCCTTAGTGAAGTGCAGTCATGCATGAAAATGACTTGTTATCTTCTAAACTGAAATGTTTTATGGGCTGTATCTCAAAGGTGTGTATTACTCCTTCAAAGTAAAGGACAACATTTTAACCCTATGAGGTTTTGTTCTAGGCCTCAAATACTTTGTGGCACTTGCATAAAAATACTGAACAATAAAAAGCTGATTGAGTATGATGCATAAACTGCTCCACAGTGACGAATTCCAGTGCATAGTTATATTGCAGTTTTTTTTACCTGGGCTTTTAAAAAGAAAGCTTAATTGGATGTTTACCATTTTGGGGCAATGTATGTTTTTGTCATTCCCTAATCATATTAAAATTGCATTAATTACAATAATATACTCCAATGATAAGAGCATTTTGTGAGTGTATAACCAGAGTTCAGCCTTTGTGCTGTGTGTTTTAAGTTTTTAATCGTATTTTATTTTCTGTATATCAGTGTTTTGACTGCATGTATGTCTGTAGACTGTGTACCACATGTGCAGTGTTCACAAAGGCCAGGCTGCAAGAGGGCATCTATCCGCTGGAACTGGAGTTACAGGCATTTGTATGCTCCCAGGCAGGCAATAGGAACCAAACCTGGCCTTCTTCAGGAGTAGGACCTGGTGTGAACTGCTGAGCCATCTCTCCAGCCCCTAGTTAGGTTTTTAATATATTATATATTTATATTTTTCCATGCAATCCTGTGAAGTATTATCCTTTTGAAGATGAAGAAACATTAGGCAATCACTAAGCCTCAACTCCAGGCCCATGTGACTCCCATTGTGTCCACTCTCTTCTGTTCTTAACCATGCTGACACTGTCTGTCCTCAGCGCCTGATTTCTGATGGGGCCAACAGAGCCAAAATCGCCACTGCAGTTAAATGGATTATTGAACTCCTCCCAGGTCTAAATTTCTCCTCTTGGGAGAGACACAGAGAGACAAGATTAAGATCACCTTTCATGTGGACCCTCTAATTCTTGTTAATGTCTACTTGAGAGCCAATTTACTTTGGGCTCATCGATTAGTTTGCTCCTCTGAGCCTTGACCCTTGAAATTCTGCCTGAGAGATGAATGGCCAGCCTAGACTTCTTTCCTTATGCTAGCCACCAAGCAATTAATGTCATTTCTCAGGAGCCCAACATGGCTGTGACATTCCTTACAAGTGAGAGTCACCGTCTTCAAATGAGTTGGATTTCCTTTCCCATGAGGACAAGTCAGAGCAGGGCTGGGGCTTCTCAGCAGCCATGAATGCCCTGAAGCACGGACTACACGGTAATTCTCCTCTAGGCTCACCATGGACAGCCCAGGACATGCTGCTGGCTGCAGGAAAGGCGCCTGTAGCAGATTGCTCCCAAATCGCCCCGCAGGCCCCACTCCTTCCCTTGCCTGTGGATCAATATGTGTCTGACATGGATCTGAAATCTTTATTTGGGAAAAAAGCACATTTCTTACCAGCTGTTTGTTTTCGCAATGGAATAATTCAGTTAATTTCTTGTCTGGATTAAATTTCCTTATCAAGGTTGAGAACGGGTTGGAACAAAGAGTTGTTTTTTTTGACTGTCTGAGGATCTTGCAGCCACAAGAACCTGTGTGCCTCTACTCCAAGATAACTTTTCAGATGCAGTGCTAGATATGAGTGCACTTTGTTTTGAAGCCATCAGGCCCTTGATGGTGTGGCAGCAGGGGTGGTGGCTAGGGCCGTGTGACCTGAAATCTCACTTTGAATTTTGCCTTCACTGTTTGGTCACCAAGTGACCATAGCCATCTCATCTAACCAGGAGCCAGATTAGGCCTCAAGCCTAATCAATAAATAGCAAATGTCCTTGGCGAAACATCTCTGGCACATGGCAGGTATTCAATCAATCATAGCTGTGAGTTCCCCAATATGGAGAAGGGAGTTTAATGAAGCTGAGACCTAGGCTACCCCCTGCTACTCCGTGTGTGTATCTGGACCATTTTGAGAGTCATAAGAAGTTTAGAATCTCAGCATGCCTCAGGCTAAGACCTAGGGTATCAGAAAGTATGTTTTACTTCCATAGCTTTTCTGGGTTATTGGATTATTTAATATCAAAGAACAGAAGTGTAGCTTCTCACACCATTTTGAACAGGAAAACATACTAGCTATTCTTCACTGCCCTGGGGGCTGAACCTAGTTCTGCACATGCCAGCCCAGGACTTTCCCAATGAGCTATATCCATAACTCCTTTGGTCTTTTGTTTGAGGCAGTCTCACTAAATTGCCCAGGCAGGCCTTGAACTTGAAATCTCTTGCTTATTATCCAGGATTACAGGTTTACTCCATCAGGCCTATCTATTCTAGGTACTTTTTTAGTGCCTCTGACTGACAGGAGAGTCTTTGTGCCAACCCCCTGAATGGATGGAAACAGTCACCAAATGATGTGGCTAGTAGCCTACAGCAGACCTGGGATGGCAAGGCAAGTAGCTTTATTTGAGGTCCCTAAAGTACTCCTTGCATCCTCTGTTCACATGGTGAATACTTCACAAGGGAAGTATCTCCAAAGGTGACTGTTCATTAGAAATAATACATTAATTGTTATACATTAATAAATTATAACACTATAATATTATTGCATGATAATATGCTATAATAATTATCTTAATGTAACTATTACTAATAATATATTAATAATGAATAATATATTGATAGTTATAATAGAGATATGTTGATTGACATTAACTGAAATAGTCACGAGACTTTCATGGCTCCAGCAGCCTTTGAGATATCTTATAGGAGCCACATGGATCACGGAGCCACCTCTGCCTGTCACTGCCGTAAGCCAGGCCCCATGAGAAAGAGTCCATAGCAGTAGGGAAGAGAGCTCATGGCTCTGGGCAGCAGGCAGAGTTCATGCATTTCATTGGTTGTCCAAGCTTTATTTCCTTGGGGAGTTCACCATCTCTTAATCACAAAGGCAGTAAGGGTTTCTAGTTTGTTCCTTTGCTGTGCCTAATCAGTTGTTCCAGCTGCCAGTCACCAACCCTGTCTGGAAGTTCAGTGAAAAGCCCCCTTGGAGCTTTGGAGACAGCACTGACCCCCAAGGTGACACCAACAATGAAAGCTGCCCCCAGGGGCAGTCTGTGTCTGGTTGATTTGGTCTCAACAGTTTTGTTAATATTGTGCTGCGTTCTGGAGGGATCCATTTTCTTCTTGAGGCTTTGATCAATAGGCCACATTGTACACTCCACTGGTTGATTTGTGGAAATCATTTTGAGTAAGTATGGAAATATTTTTTTTTCCTTTCGTGAATAACCTCATAGTTCTACCCCATCGTGTGGAATTTCTTCCTAAGATTGGAAATCCCTTGGCAAAGCCTGTGCACTTGTCAGTAAGCATATGCTGGAGCAGGCTCGGCTGCGAGAAGCCGGCAGGTATTGAAACTTTAAAAAAACATTAGTGAAGATTTAGCACCTGCCATATGCAAAGGAGGTACTGGAATGTTGTGTTCAAATGAAGAAATAATACTTGGAGTATATCCTAGATGTGTGGTTTGATAAGGTTAAACATTCCTGGGTGTCACTGTGGATAGCAAAGACATTTTCTGCATGACAATGGCAGTTCCGGAGACTTGCGGGTCTTTGATAAAGGCCGAGGATAGTCAGTCCTATCCCAGTCATAGCTGACTTCAGATAGTTGTCTTTTGGATGTGTATTAGAAAGCCATGCTTTTGTCCCTTATTACTTAATCCTCCATTCATTTCATTATTTTGGTCATAAGTAACGTCTGTAACTAGCAATTATACCCTGGACTCTGCAGGTAGACTGTCCTGTATAGACATTGATACAAAGTTTCTTCCAACTAACTTATAATCTCTCTATAATTCTCGTAAAATCTCTCTAATTTTTACCCCATGTCCGTCCTACAACACAGAAGTTAAGAGATTGGCTTTCTTTTGCAGAAAAATCATCAATTATGCCCTGTGAAAGGAACTGTTCAGATACTCTCAAATTCAGACTTTAAATTGAATTCTGAGGCCCTCTCTTTCTTGTTCTCATCGGTCTCTGGTAGAAGACCTTTCCCTGTTTCAGAGTATTTTGTGTCAGCTATAGCTAGAAAGGGAAAGACTGTGGATGTGTATTTGACGTCAGAGCACTTGGAAGACCCGGTCCTTAGCCTTCAGCTCCGTGCCCGTCACCTCAGATACCTTACCCTACACAGCTTCTCCACCACCTCCTGCCCGTGGCAATGGTAGTGAACCTTCATATAGCTAGAACAGTCCCTTCCTTAGTACCCCTCCATCCCTGCTCGCCCCAGGACCCCTAGATTCCTTGAGATCAGGCCTCTGTGGCATGTGTCTGCTTACAAATCTGAGAGAATAGCACTTCCCTGAGGCAATCTTGGATCAGAAGGGAGTAGAAATTGTTGGATAAAATTTCCACCTCTGTACTAGAGCACCAAGATGGATTTTATTGACATTTAGGTTGTTTGTCTTTGTTCATTAAGAAAGCAAACATGACTTGATACATACAGTTGGAGATAACAGACACCAAACATGTCTTGTTTTATAGTTTAGCCCAAGACCAAGTTTTGTGTCTGCCATATGGTAGCTGCTCCATAAATATTTGTGGAGTGATTGGCGCCTTAGAGAGTGAGAAGAGGCCAGGGCTGTAGATCTATGCTAAATCACTTTCGCAACATACATAGTGTTCTGGGTTCAGTTGCCAGTAGGGAGAGGAGGGGGAAGGTGAAAATACTAAAATAAGTATGTCAAAGTGGAGGACTAAACAAAAGTGCTAAAGTATAAACTGTTGTAATACATTTGGGATGTGCTCACTTACCTGGTGGGGTAGAGCCACAGATTAGTGTGTTAAAGTGACGGAACACTATTAAGAGGTCAACGTTAGTAAATCTTATTATTTTGATAGAATCAATGCATACAGACATTTCTCCGTTTTCAAGCTGAAACCCACTCAAGGGCAGGAGTATACAAATGATAGAGTAACTATAACTACATATACATATATATATACATACATACATATATGCGTATATATGTACTTAACAGGCTCATCATTTAAAATAATGTTAGATGGCAAAAGGATGGCTGAATGGATGATAGGTGTTTGGTTGTGATTGTCTGGGAGAAAGGAGAGTTCCTCAGCAACCCCTCACTTTCAGTGACAGGCTATCAGTAACACCATATTGTCTAGCTTATTTAATTGGAGCTAATGTGAAATCCAACTAAAGCAGTTACTATCGACCTTTGGGAAGCGCCGTATTTTCGCTAAAGCATAGCATGTTTCCCTATTGCCCACTGGGTTGCAACAGCAAGGGCAGTGCTTCCCTTGTGATAAACAGAAACGCATACAAACAACAGCACCTCTGGGGTAAGTAAGCAGCGAAGGGTGAATTCAGCACCAATTACAAAACAAACGAGAGCTGTTGTTTCTATACTTCAAGCAGGTTTTTTAAAGGTAGCTGTGTTTTCACGGTGTCTCTGTGACCTTATTATTTCATTAGAGTTTAGAACAGTATATAAAACCCAAGCTTCATACCGACAAACACCAATATTGAAACTATTGCTGCAGTCAGTCCAAACAGCCTTCTCCCTTGGGCCACATTATTATCTGGAACCCGAGCACAATTGCGGTTCCCTGAACCAGCAGGGCACAATCGAGGGCAGTGATTCATAAGGTGACTCGAGCGGGTTTGCAACTGTGCAGCTTCCACGGAGGCTGACACGCATAGGAGAAGCTCGGGGTTGACTTTCTGAACTAGTAAGCACTTCCTGGCCTCACTATCTCTTTAGGACTTAGAGGACTCTGGAAGGGTGAAGGTTTCTGAGGACAGGAGCGAGCCTGACAGAATGCTGATCTACCAGAAATAAACCCTTCAAATCAGATCACAGCCGTGTCAGTAGCGTTTTGAGCGGGAAGATGGTAATTCTGCCTCTTCACACGCTCCACTAAGTCCTTGAACTCTCATTCCATTGGATTAGTCTTTGTGGGGCTGGGTCACCTGGGGTCTTAATTCTACCCTGGTGGGGCTGGCTGAAAGCGATAGCGGTCTAAAAATACAACTCCCTGAACTTTTAAACCTTCAAATCTTTTTGATAATATGACTTTCTTAATCTTGAACTTGATTTCTTTAATTAAAAAAAGATCCATTTGTTCTTTGATATTAGTAAAGTTCAGAAGGAGCAGAAGTGGGCACAGGGCAGAGCTGTGCACAGAGAAGCAAGTGAGGGAGAGTTGATAACGATGCGGTCTGACTGCAGCCTAATGAGATGTCTGCCGAGTAGGTCCCCCCCATTAAGGTCCTTCCTTGCAAGTGACAAGCCCTGGTTATCAGGTGACAGGGTACCAATTAGCTGCTGTAAATGGGCACATGGGCAAGTTTGAGGTCAGATACGTTCTCACAGGTGAGGCTGCCCCAAGAATGGGCCGTGACTTACCACCAATGTGTGATTGGCAGTGGTGGGGAAAGACCCCAGAGCTGTGTGTGAGGGCCACCTTTCCCTATTTTGTCACCTTGGATAAAGACTTCTTTGGAATAAAACGAAGAATATTTATCACACCATCAAAGAAATGCTTGAGTCTGCTAGGCTCTTAGTTAGAGGGAATGGGAGCCCTGTGGGGGGGCTGTAGTAATGAGGGTTCTGTTATCTTTACAAGGACTGTGGAAGGGCCTGACCCACAAATGGTGAGAAGAGGCAGAAGGCCTGTTTCTTGCCCCTGCAGTCAGCTGACTGAGCATGCCATCATCCAAGTGTTGTCTTCCATAGCTAAAGAACACAGACACAAAAACGTGTGCATAGAAGCAAACAGCACAAGATTTAGTAATTGTAATGACCAGATAGGGAGCTGGCAGGGCGCACGGGGGATGGGGGTGCACGACATTTGAGAGACCAAGGTGAGCCTGAAGCAAGCCCAGCTGGACCTCCTGAGGTAGTGTGAAGACACAGAGCCAGGGAACCTGTTCCACCACGGAAGCAAAAGCTGTGTGTATCCACGAAGGGGAGAACTGCTCCCTAAAAGGCACTCAGAGAAAAACAAACAAGTCCCTGAAATATGCTTGCTGTCAGGCTCGGTGTTTAAAATGGGGCCTCCTTCAGGGCACCATCTCATGCTGCCTCTCTCTCTTGGTTTCAGCTCCCATTTTCGCCAGCAATCATTCAAGCCGAAGTGGAACAGCTGCTGGGGCCGTGCCACCCCCACATCCTGTCAGTCACCCTTCTCCAGGACATAATGTACAGGGGAGCCCCCACCACCCCTCCTCCCAGTTACCTCCACTCGCAGCTGTGGACGCAGGCACTGAGAGGTAAGGCCATCTGTCTCTCTCTCATAATAGGTGCTGCCGCCAAGCCTCCCTCCACGGAGAGGAGCGCTGACAGTTGCTGGATTTTATTAATAATCCGTTGGTGGGCTGAGTTACCCAGGGGTGACATTTTAAAAGTAACATACACAAAGCATGTGGACCAAATATCTCATTATCTGTTACATTTTTTTTTAATCACAAAATGAAATGATATTGGCATTCAACCACAGCTCAAGTGTCAGGAACTAGAAAATGTATCACGGCATCCCAGCTTTGCCACTTCACCTTGTTTCGGGGCTCAGTTTTCAGTGAGTTGAGGGGCTGGCTCTCTGGATATAAATGGCCCCATAGTCACAAAGCAGTGCGAGTCTGTGCGCGAGGCAGCCTTCCCTTACTCACAAAACAACTGAGAAGCGGTAAACGTACAAGTTGGCCTTGGCTCATGGTTTCAGTGATTTCACCCATGGTCACTGGGCCTTGCTTTGGGTTCATCAAAGTGGGAGCATGTGGTAGAGAGGGCCCTTTCAGCTCACGGTGGCTAGGAAGCAAAGAGAGAGACAGAAAGGGATTGCATTCTCAATTTTCCCCTTCAAGGTCATGTCCCCAGCAACCTAACTTCCTTTCACTAGACCCCACTTCCTCAGAGTTCCACTTCATCCCCAAGGAGAACTCCAGGGTGGTGCCTGGGCAATGTCTCAACACACAGGCCATGGGCAGTTGTTCAAGATCCAAACTGCAATCCCTTGGGAGAAGACAGAGCGACAGAAAATGTTAGGTGACAGCCAGAAAGCAGCTGTTTCCTCATTACTCCTCAGAAAGAATTTCTGTAGGATCCCTCAATAACTGTCTGTTCTAGTTTTATGTCTGGATTCTCCAGTGGCTTTAGAGATTTGGGGCTGGACGTGGGTTCTCATATCTCTACTTCCCAGATGCATCTGTTTCTATGAACCACAAATCCAAACAGTTTCTCAGTGAGTGAAAGACATGATGGCACAGGTGTCAAGAGAGAAGGAATTTGCCTCCTCACAGATGAAAGGGAGCAGCTTCTGAGACAGCAAGGGCCCTTGCAAGATAAGGAGGAGAAGGTGGGAGTGCAGCTCGTACAAGGCCTTGGCCACTCAGGATAGCAGCGTGCATGTGGATGATGATTTGGCAATGGTGGGTAGGCTGGCTTCTGTGGAAGTCTGTGTTTTTAGCCAAGGAGTTGCCCTTATCCTCCTGGAAGCAAATAACCAGTATGAGAAGAAGCCTGCAATGAAGTTGACAGGATAGAGGAAGGACTCTGCATGAGAAAGCCATTGGGAGTCTGGATGAGAGACAGGGAGGGTACAGAGTGAAGCTACATCAGGGCTCCTTGGGAGCAACATGATACCTTGAAGTAAGATAAAGGAGTCAGGAGAATTTACTCAAGAGCTTTATTAGGAGGCAGACTTGCCAAAGAATAAAGAAGAGGAGCCAAACCAGTACCCATGTTATTTCTAGAAAACTGTGCCTTTAACAAAATTTGAAAAATAAAAAAAGAGAAGGAATAATAAATTGAGTTTCAGAGCCTGACTCTTATGAAATAGTAAAAGATCCGCATGTAGATGTATGTGATAATTAGAAATGAGAATCAGGCCGGGTGGTGGTGGCGCACGCCTTTAATCCCAGCACTCGGAAGGCAGGGGCAGGCGGATCTTTGTGAGTTCAAGACCAGCCTGGTCTACAAGAGCTAGTTCCAGCGCAGGCTCCAAAGCCACAGAGAAACCCTATCTCGAAAAACCAAAAAAAAAAAAAAAAGAAAAAAAAGAAATGAGAATCAAAAGGTACAGATTATTTTAACAGCTGTGCGTACGTGGTAAAGTGCCGCTTCCCCTGGGAGGAACTGTCAGCAAAACCATATTTGTGGTCACATGAAGTCTATCCTCCAGTTACCTGAACTTATATCTCTTTTAGCATTTTTACAGTTTCCAAATGGAGTAAAAATGATGTCATCACAGCACGCAGTTCCTCACACAAGGCTGCTTAGACAAACACACGTTGCCTTGGCAGGACTGGGAGGATTAGGGCTGGAACCTAGAGGATGTTCAGTGATCTCAGTGATCCATAATGTAAGGAACTATGGAGGGGGAAAGGGAGCAGACAGCACATTAGCTCTATGGGAATGAATGAAGTAGACATTTTCACTGTGTCAGGTTTATATTGCGGCATGTCCTAGACCCAAGATCTGTACTGGGCAAATGTGAAATGTGGGTTATCTCTCCCTGTCAGGATGGAGAAGAGGATGACATGCAGAAGCCCTGAATTATTCTTTGTGTTTTCACTAGGGACCAGGATGGAACCACAAAGAGGAAATGGGCTCACCTTCCGCTCTACCTTTGTCCATCTTTGCTCTGTTTGCCTGGGAAATCCCCCAGTAAAAACTCCAACAGCTTTCTTAACGGAAACAGGTTGATCACATGTTGCGATTTTAGTGGGGCATTGGCATCTTTTCCTGCTTTGCAGGCATTGATTCATCATTTACTTAGCTTTGGCTCATTAATAAAATAGCCTGAGTCACTGTCAGAAGTTAGCGAAGGTCCACAGCAGCTGCCCATCGAACGTCAAGTTCTTTGATCTTGACCATCGTAAAATAAATGTAAGGTCCCTCAATTTGATGAGAGTCTATTTTTATTTTTAAACGCTAACTGCATGACACATAATTTCATGGATTTGAGCAGTGTCACAACACATCCCCTGATGTTGATTTGAACTTCTTAAGGGAAGTGGTGTTTTAACATGTCGTGATGTATGAGCCACCACAGGTACTTTATGGCTACAAGTGGCTACCCTTGAGAGGATCTCAGTGTCTTTGGAAATGTTAATTCTTTGGGCTTAGTATGTCTGTTATGCCTACAAATCACAAAAATATTTATGGGCAGCCATCTTGAAATGGAAAATATCTTTAACTTCAGTTTGTGCCGCTCATGTTTGTAAGAACATGTCAGCCACCGTGCTTGGAACCTCCCCGTCTCTCAAGTCAGGCTCACACCGCTGTGGAACCCCTTGGTTCTTAGGATCTGTTACATCTGTCTAGATCTGATGTATCTATCAACTAGAGCGGAGTTCGATATCGGAGGACAGAGGCCTTGTTCCCTCACAACCTTCAGAATGTTTTGCTCTGAGTTATACTATCGTATATTTAGTGTAGGCTACTATATGTTGAGGATGGCAAGGAATAGAGCATTGAGGAGTATGTCAAGGAAAGAGGAAGTCATTGCCTACTAAGGTTCCCATAGTGTTCTCTTTGAGTTTTGTTTTGTTTTTGTCAGAAGTGCAGTGGCCTTGATTCTTAATGCTTCTGCCATCTTATACCTCTCGCAGACTTTGTTGTAATACCTAGGTGCCAGTACAAGGTATGGTGCTTTCTGTGTCCATCAGTGCTAGAAGCCTGGTACCGTGATCTCTCATTGGCATGTTAGCATTATCTCTTATTAGCATCAGAACACCTCAGAACTAGGCCTGTTGCCTTCCTAGTCTTTCTCCTGAGCACCCAGGGATCCTGGCGTCTTTGTCTACACAGCTTTTTCTTAGCCTCACGTGCATTACACATAATCTTCCCTCTTTCTTCTTAATCTCCTCGTATATGTTCAGTAATCATAAACATGTAGCAAGATGCTAAAGCTTATCAGGATCCATCCTAGCCCTGGGGGCTCCGGGGCTCATTGAGTCTTTCATTGGGCTGTATTTATGAAGCATGAGATAGGCGGGACAGTGAGGACTCCATGAGACACATGATAAACTAGAGCCGTGCTGTCTCTGAGCCCTGAATCTAATGGAGGGGGGCAGCTGAGCCAATAGCCTGTGATACCTTAGCAGGCAAGGGAAGGGTGATGCAGGGACTTTGAAGGCACAGAGCAAGAGTGTCTGTTGGCAACGTAAGGGAGGAAACATGAGAGGAAGCAGTGTCACTCTGAAAGCTGATCTTCTAGAGGCTGTAAGGCTGTAACTGCGAGGAACCTCATAGTAGCCACATTGAGGAGTTTCAGCTTTCTCTTGAGAAAAAGAATGTGTGTATTCAGCCAATGAGAAGCAATGACCGCTATAGCATTCATTCTAAATGTGCCTGATGTTCATTTCATCCACAGAAGATTCAGAGTGTCTTCCAGAATAAATGAGAAGGAGTGGGAAGGTATTTCATTTGGTCCTTGGTGTAGGAAGGTTCTTCTGTATTTCTGTTGTTTTCATTGGTTAAATAAAGAAACTGCCTTGACCCTTTGATAGGGCAGCCCTTAGGTGGGTGGAGTAGATAGAACAGAAGGTGGTGAGAGGGAAGTGTGCAGACACCAAGATGCTCCTACCCGAGACGGGTGTACGTTAGAATCGTCTGGTAAGCCACCACCTTGTGGTGACACACAGACTTTTAGGAATGGGCTGAATCAGATGTAAGAGTTAGCCAAGCAAAGGCTAGAGATAATGG
>JAQHUG010000021.1:6119119-6166939 GCA_028555095.1 Dicrostonyx torquatus
ATTAAAGACCTGAAAATCTAGGGCTCAGCTTTGGTCTTTTCCCTGGCCCTTTTGCATCTAATTAATCCATCGATCTGTCAATGGTTTCCAAGCAGAAGCACCATACTTCTGCTCCACGTTGGGCCCCTCCCTGACCTGCTATGTCAAGTAGGGCTTCCTGCCTCTTTTCTCTGTGTCTGACTTTGCCTGCACACAGCAGCCCCTCCCAGCACATCAGCCTTTGCTCTGTACCACATTTTAAAGGACCTGCTCTTTAAAATGTAAATGAATCATTTGTTCCTCTCTACACCCTCCTCCATCCTTCCGAACTCCTGTTGTGATGGTCCTCTGGTTTGGGCCAGCCAAGTTCACCTGGCATTGCTATGTTTAATAAGCTACAGATGTGCCAGCCTTCATGCTGTTCCTAGGAATGACCAACATGTCTTGCCTCCCACCTTTGCATTTGTAGATTCTGAGACACTAGTTCATTGTGATGACGTGAGCCTTTCTTTCTGGTGCTGTTCTAAAGAGGCAGCTCTTTCGAGAGCCTTTGTTTGTTTGTTTGAGATGGCATCTCATGTAGCCCTGGTTGGTCTGGAACTTGGTTAGGTGGGTCAGGCCTCTGACTCTCCGCTGTGCTGGGGTTACAGGTATGAGCCTGCATGTTGGCCTGAGAGAAGCATTAACACCCAGCTTCACTCTGTCGCTTGACTCCGCTGTTTGCCTTCACCGGCACATTACCTGAACTTGAGACTGATTGTGCTATGAATTCATAGCCATTCCGTTATACTAGGTATCTCTGAGAGCAGAGAGTACATGAAGGTGACAGTTGCCTGTCTCCACCTCCGCCCCTCGGTGCTTCTGGGGAGAGTGTGGAAGTGGAGAAAGGAACTCTGCTGTGATGATGGCTTCACTATTTCTGGACAAGTTAGTAACAACCTGAGCACATGGTTGCTGTCCTCCTTCTGCCTTCTCGGAGTCACTTCGGTCCCCGCTGCAGGCCTTGCTACAACATTCCATATGCACTTGCCAAAGAGACAGCTTCATTCTGGTCCTTATACTTATTCACTTCAGATTACTGTTCATGATGTATTTTTTTAAATTTGGAATGCACTATTTCCTCATTTTAGCTTAAGTATAAGCAGACATAAAAAATCAACTATTAAGATATCTATAAAAGTTACTTTTTTTTAAATGCTAAGGACATCACCTGGATCCTAAAAGCAAAGACAGCCATCTTGATTTTATTCCCACATTCCAAACAAATACCCCTCCTGTTAAGGCCAAGATGACGTTTTCTTAGTCCCCCTGGGTTTTCTGTCAGGAAAGTGAGTCATGGCTGTGAGAAAGATGCCTTGAAGTAAAATAGAATTTCTTTTTTGTCACCTCTACTTTAGCACATGAAGCAACAGAAGTATGTACTGTTGCTAGGCCGTGGTATTATTCAAGCTTGTCAGTGTACGCTCTTCTCCAGCAAACTATGCAGAACCCAAAGCTCCAAGGCGAGAGCTCAGCAGCCTTCCAGCCTGACTTACATGATTGCACAGCCCCAAGTTCCTGCTCTCTGGTGTGGGACAGGCCGCTCCGGGGAGAGGCTCCACGTCACAGTCTACTAGTGCGATCTAGACTGACAAGGTCATTTCTTTTCCTAAGTAAGGGCATTCACTACTCAGACACTTCCATCATTTCGCAAGTGAAGATTTGTCTGTTGATCGGGATGGAGGCTATCAAGGTGAACAGACACTAAGAGACAATGCGTTTTGGATGAGGTCTCTGTTTTGTTTTTGGCTTCTTTTTCTCTGAGAAATCTCTTTGGTTGCTTTTCTGTGTGGCTGCAAGGAAGAAGAAAAGCCCCATGTTGTAGTCAGCCTCAGAGCAAATGGATGGGGCATTCTCTTCTCTTCTGGAGTAGCGGTTTCCTACAGAAACAAATTCAGTATCCAAAGAGATGTTTTTCAGCTGAGCAGATGGCTCATCTACCTGTCCCCAGGAATTGACACTACATCCCACGGAGTAGTTCCTTGGCAGCAGTGACTGGCATTTACTAAGTACTGGTCTTTGCACATTGCTGGGTAATGTATTACAGATGCAAATCGACAGTAGTGGCCAAAGAGTTACTCTTTCCATCAGAAGAACCGTGAACCCTTCTCTGATAGATTGTGGCCTTTGAAAATGCTGTTTCCTCCAATTCACTACTCTAGTCAATTACTGAGTCTTACTTTCAAGAGAAGGAACTGAATATTCCTTCATAGTTAACCGGATAGTCCAGGTATGGAAAGAAATCACATCCAAACAGCACATGTCCTTACTGAACAGACTACCTCTCAGCTAGTTCCTTAAGAGTCACAGATTTTACTGGCTGCTGTGGTCTCCTTGAGCCCCGGCTTGCAAATCTGTATCTCGCCATGTATGGCAGGAGTCACATTTAAATTTGGTCCTCAAAGTTGAATAGACTTTAAAGAAACTGTTTACATTTTGAAGCCATGGGGAAAGGTTTAGGATCTGTGTGGGATACACTTGGGCCTCCCTTTCTCATGTTTGAGCAAAACTATCAGTTTTTCTTGTCTAGCATTCTCATTACCGTCTGTTCTGGGTGGTAACTTTTTCAGCCCGCATTCTGTCAGAAAGCACATTGAACAAGGCTGCCATGCTGACCAGGAGAGAGGCGCTTCCCTCAGGGTAAGGCAGTGAGTTGGCCTGCTTGGTCAGGCCCACTCGTGGCAGCCTAGGAAGAATGACATCACTGCAGAAATGCTTTTTTCAGAGCATTTTCTAAGATCAAATGTCCAAGACCAGCCTAGACAAGATTTTCTTTTGGTTAAGTGCTCTTTTGAAAGGAGAATTTGGCAGAATCAAATGTTTCTTTTCCTCCCGTTCGCAGCAGGTTCTGAAACAGAAAAATGACTGAGTCACTGCCAGTCCCGGGGTCCAGATATTTCAGAAATCCCAGTTCCTGTTTCTGCAGAACTCATTGTTCTTGTGTACATAGATCTTTTCTCCTTCTTCATTTTCCTTTGCACAAAGGAAAACAGCAGCACCTTTGGCACTGCTTCAGAGTTTACCAGAAAAAAAATATGTGCTTATGTAGAACTCTTAGCCTTTGGCATTCATTATTTTCTTGACTTTACAGCTTGTTCTCTGTACCCAAATGAAACGGCTCTCCTGTATGTCACTTCATCTACGCCATTTCCATAAATGCTTCTCCTTATAATATATGTTTGAATCCCCTTTAAAGTCCTGTGCTCATTTCACCCACAGTCTTCATTTTATGTTCACCGGAGGCTTGGGGATCAGTTTTAAGTCTTAAGCTCCTCTGTTTTGATGAACTGTTTGCAATAATTATTGATCCAGCTGTTTATAAGGAGACAGATGTGCTACTCCTTTCCAGAGCCCCGATTTGGCTCCTTGAGTGAAGACCAACTCCTTGGATGGACATTCAGCTCTTGGCCAGCATTGGTCCTGCCCAGATGGATGGTTTTGCAATTACCCACACCTCCCAGCAGCCGTTTCTTCATTACTGAAAGCTGCCCCCAATTGTCCCAAAAGCCGAATTCAATCTGCAGTTCCCCCAGTAACGTGCTGTGATTCATTTGGGGACAAATCTGGATTGAACTGAGTCCAAGTGTCTCTTTTGTGAGACAGAAGGGAAGTATAAGTAGATACTATAGTCACCCAGATGAGTCAGCCAGGAATTCACGAAGTGATTCATAAATCGTTATAAAGACCACTAAAGTCTACTAAAATGGAGAGCTGTCTGGCTATACAAAGTGCAGTATTATCATTGGGCTGGTTTGGTTTTTTTTTTTTTTAAGACGTTAAATCAGATGTGAAATCCTTAAAACTGCTTTTCATTTTAGGTTTTGAATAGGATTTCTTTCTCCTCCCCTCCCCCCGCAGTGGACCAACGGCAAGCCATTTTTCAGTGATTAGTTTTCACAGATGAATTTTAAAACCCCAACGGATGATACTCTACAATTTCTTGGGGGGGGGGAATCTTTGAAAAAATCCATCGTAGGCCAGTTGGTATCCATTAGTTCTGCTACCTGGCAGCAATTCAGTAATATTTTTGTGTGGAGACAATGAAACTAGCTGCTCACGGATGTCCCCTCTTCTTTGTTAAGTCTACAAGCCCCAGTGGAAAAGAAAGGTCCAAACTACCTACCAGTCAACGCTTAATCTAACTGATCTTGTAATACACGAGTCTCTTCTGTGCACAGTGTTAAGACCCAGAGCAGAGCTGTAACACAGCCCCACCTGATTGGCTAGCACCATTGTGTATACAGCACAAACCAATGGCATGAAGAAATGTGGGGCATGGGTGTGGCTTGCAGCACAATCATTTCAAATATATCTGAAATCTAATATGCAGTGGTCTAGGCATCTAGACAAGGAAAGAAGTCCTAACCAAAAGGAGTTGTCCGTCGGAAATATTAGTGCCTGACCATTTTGGGCATAATGACCTCTTTCGGATTGAACAGGTTTGCTAAAACCAAGGAGCAACACTTTCAATGTCAGATCTTTTTAAGTCTGTGTTACTGACACACTTAGTTCTGTGCAATGTGCCTCGTATTCCTCTCTTGCCCCTACCCCCACTGGCTTGGTTTGAATCCCAAGAGAGAAGTTGGTCATGACTTGCTGTAAGGGGGTGGAAAAGTAGACTGCCAAGGCAGGGAAGTACCTCTACCATTCTTGACCACTTTTATTTTCCTCCAGAAACGGTACTCCAGATCCCCTCCACCTGGGATTCTCCATGGTGGCGCTAACATGTCAAGTCAGCACCAAGAAGTTAGACCCTTACAGGCTGTGAAGCTCACTGAGCCTGGGAACTGGAAAAGGAACCAGATGAGTCAGTGTTAGTTTCCATCTTGGAATTGTCAAGCAAGAAAAGGTCTCCTGAGATTTATGTTTTCATTCTGAGCCTGACATAGCACCAGGACTATAATCTTGGGCGTTTGTAGACCCGGGGTCACTACAAACACGTACCCCGGATGCCCTACATGGACACCATTTAGATCAACCGTCCATTCTCTAAGCATGCACTGATCACCTGAAAGTTGTCAGACGTTCTTAGTCTTAAGTTTTAGGATATGCCGGACTTCCGAATGTGCACTTCTGTACAGTGCACCATCATTCCGTATCTGCTGTGGCTTCTTCTCTGTTACACTCACTCGCTAGCACAGTACCTTTTTATTTTATTTTATTTTTTTTACTTAGTCTTAGGTGTGCTTGCTTGCTTCCTTTCAGTACCTTCCTGAAATACAGAGAAATGTCTCTGCATTTGCTCTGCCCTCTGTGCCTATGGCAGCTACCCACTCAGCCAATGGCCAGTATGTTTCTCCTGAATGATCTCATACTTTTCACTTCTGAGGGGAACTGGACTATCTTTGTCTTACACTTGCTGGGGGAATTGGGAGATTTACTTCTCTAGTAAGAGAACACTAGAGTCCAAACCTGTATGCTCTGACTGCTGACATGTTTGTCTTTCTGCACCCACCTCATTCTCCACCCCACCCTCCACCCCCATTTAACTCGGTCCACTTGGGACTTCCTGTCTTGTGGTAGTCTGGCATTAGCGGCTGCATCTTGAGGAGTGGTGACCTCCCTGTGCTGGCCTGCCCACTGCCATGTGGGGAGCCTGATGGCAGGGGAGGCAGGAAAGGGAGGTACTGAAGGAGCGTGGCCAGGTGATCAACTGTTTTCTGAAGTGTACATAAATGAGTATTTGCCGGAACCTTTTAAGTCCCCCTTAGGCCGGAGGCTCATTTATGAGGCCTTAAAAACCCCTTCCTTACCTCCTTTCCTTGGCAAACCATTGCTCACCAGTAGTCATACCAGCTCCCCCACCGAGCGAGGGGAAATGGTTGACTCAGTTCTGGTTTGCTTTGTGTGCTCTGTTTCTGGTAAGCAGGGAGATTCCCCTCGTCTGTTGTGTGCCGACTTGTGCAGTAGCTGTCTCTTTTGAGGTCCTGTGAAAGGCATAAGCAGCGACCATCAGCCGCTGTGGAAGGAAATCTATGAAATGATTATTGCAGATCAGCTGGGGTCACAGAGATGGGCATAGACAGGTGCCAGAGGATCTTTCTTATGCCTCTTGGACCCACTGTAACTCAGGATAGATAGGTGAAGCTGCCTTGGCCTGACATATTTGAGGGATGAAATACTCCACAGAAGAGAGTATCAACTACATCGTCATCATCACATAAATCATGGTTGCCGTCATTGCTGTCGTCATCCTCACTTAGAAAATGGGATGGGGAGGGCCTCCTTCCCTGCAACCACAACAGGAAAGGTAATTGCAGCTCAACAAGCTTCAGCGTCCTTTCTCATCTTCTGTTGGTTTCTTTTGTATGGAGTTGTCTAAAGCTACTGGATTTCTCGGGTTCTGTGGCTTATTGAGTCAAATGTGTAACATCTGTCTTTCTTGGTGTCTGTTGTTTTCAGATGTGTCTGAGGCCCTTGCCTCTAATTGTAGGATTTTGTTTTCATTTCCACGTTCCTCTTCTGCCCTTAACCTGATTTTAGTTTGCTGTTCTACTGTACCATGCGCTAGCTAGCAGACAACTTAGTACATGTAAATTAACAGAGGCCATGACTTTACTTTTTAGTTTAAACACTGTGTGATATGAGAACACAGCCCACAGAATCATCTAAGCAGGGCTCATAGGAGCTCACAGACCCTGAATGTGTCTGAGCTCGGTCTTCTGCGTATGCATTATGTTTGTTAGTTTCATGTTCTTGTGGGACTCCTAACAGTGGGAGTGGAGAGTGTCTGTCCTTTGCTTGCTCTTGGGACCCTTTTCCTCCTAGCAGATGGCCTCATCTAGCCTTGGCATGAGGGTTTTTGCCTAGTCTTACTGTGACTTGTTATGTCACGTTTGCTCAGCTGATACCATGAGGCTTGCTCTTTTTTGAAGGGAAATGGAGAAGGAGTAAGTCAGTAGGAGAGGGGAGATAGAAAGTGGGAAAAGTCAAGGGAGCAGAAACTATGATTGGGATATTATATATGAGAGAAAAAGAAAAAATACTATGTGGTATTTTTTGGCAGAAATAAAACTGATTCTAAAAATTCATGGATTAAAAATAACAATGTTTTAATTGATTCTTGTAAATGTGTATAAATTGATTCTTTGCTTGAAAAACATTTCTATTTATAAATAGATTTCTTGTGCTAGAATTTTAATTTATTGATTCTTACTTCCTTATTTCTGGCAGTTGTCTAAAAATATGATCACATGATCACTTTTTTTTCTTTCATTTTTTCGAGGCAAGGTTTCTCTGTATAGCCTTGACTGTTCTGGAACTCGCTCTGTAGATCAGGCTGGACTCAAATTAACAGGACTCTACCTGTCTCTGTCTCCACCTGCCTCTAGGTTATGAAATAATGCTGAAACTTTGGTATATTTTCCCTTTTATTTATCCTTACCAGGATTAAATAATATGTGATAGCGAAGAAAATATGCCCAGGAACTTGTATGAATAGGTAAGAATAATTGGGAATGAGGTCATAATTATATAAAACCATACAAGACAGAATCTACATCTAGAGTAATATGATTTACCTATAGATGACCCAAAATATTTTAATAAATTATACCCTTGTATTTTTGTATTCTTCATGTCCTAGTTAGTAGTCATAATTTAGCCTTTGACCCCATCATTGCAAATGATAAAAGCATTATATTTTTACTCAAAAGAACTTTGGACTTCCTTTGCACTCTTCGTACACCATTTCTCCTCCTTACTAACCCAGCTAATGTGATTTAGATTGATCATGTTGTTTGGGGGTAGGTTATGCTCTCTTATTAGAGTCCCAACTTGGTTGTCCACTCATTGCTCTGCTCCTTCAGCCCCAGACTGAAAGAGGAAAGCAGACGTACCAGAAGGAAACACCAGAAGACCTTTTAGCTTGTTCCTTCTGTTCTCAAACGAAGACGTAAACAAGAGACGGTCTTAATTATTTTGTTTCCCAAAGTTGAAACATCAATGTGGTTACATGATAATGATAACGGTCACACCTCGCTATCCAGTCCCCTCCCCTCTTCCACCCCAGGGATCATAAGAACAGGGACTTCCAGGATTGGGTGCCAATGTGGGCTCCATCTATCCCCAAAGTCTGTGATTCCCTAATTGCTTATTCCTCTCCTACAAGCTCAGAGTAACTTTGGAGACACAATAAGGGCATGTTCCCCAGAAAATAGCCTCCATATGGGGAATCCTGGCTTACGTGGTTTACTAGATGTTCTCAGACCAGTGCCAGGATTTGCTTGCTGTGTTCTCTCAGGGCCACTTAGCGTAGAGTTTTCTGGATAATCCCAGTTAAGAGGATGTGCTTAGAAAAGTGCCCATTTGCCAGCCTGGGACATGCAGCTTCCCTTCTCTGTCCTTAGAAAAACTCCAGAGACCACCAGTTCATAGGCATCCTGTCACATCTGCTTGGCCTAGGTGCTCTGACTTCTTTGCTTAGAGGCCTTATCTTCCTCTTGGCTCCTCTGCGACCATCTTAGATAGTCTCCTTACCTCTCACAAATGAAATGCAAAGCGAACGTGGCACATTGTCCCATGCTCTTACTGCTACAGCAGAAATGTCGAATTATTCTGAGATACTCTGCTTCAGGACCCTTTGAATTGCTTTGGAAACTTGTCTAATGCACCTTGCCTTTTGCTCAGGTGTGCCCGGGCTTGCTAAGTCATTTGTTCATAGAAAACAACTAATGTCACAGATGATGACCTGTGTTTCCTAGTGCAAGATAAAGATTTTCCTCTTGCACAGCGTAAACAGGCACCAATTAAATGTTTTTGTGTTAGTGAACTTTGGAGAAAAGAGGTTAAACACTTCATTGCTAGCATATTTTTACCCAAAATTATTTCGCTGCTTATTTTCATGGCATTGGAAGACCCTCAGCTTCTTTCTCTACCATGAGTGTCACAGTCCCCCGCTGAACCAACCCGTTCAGCATCCTGTTGATTTCTCTGTGAACATTCCCAACTGCAAGGCTGTTCTCAGAACTCTATCTTCCTTCTCTGTTCAGACAATAAAGGTCATTCTAAATCTGTGACTCAACCTTACAATAAGAAGATAAATATACAGTTGTCCAAGATCACTTGGTGTTTTCTTTCTCTTGTTTAAATATCAGTGTATCTCCTTTCAGAAACCAGTACTCTTGGACTTGGGGCTGAGGGGACAGCCCTCAGAGTAGAGGGGTAGAGTGCTTGCCTAGCATGCACAAGGCATTGGGTTCAACAAAACCAAAAAACCCACCAATTTTGTGATTGTTCCACGTTAAGACAAGGAATGCTGTACATTGCATTCCCTCTACACCATCAGGAATGTTCTTTGCCCAGCACAGAACCCAAGCCGACCTCTCAGGTTCTGGGTTTCAAGGCACATTTGACCTTTGAGGTTGAAGTTAATTTACTCTTGGCAAGAAAGAATGTATTGTTTAAGGAGACTCCAGTTAGAGAGGGTCAAAATAAGGACCCGTAACACTTCTTGGACCTCAGGTATGCCTGACAAAACAAAATGTTTATGAGCTAAGTGTAAATGACTCAGAAACATACGAATCGAATTTCCCCTAAAATGTGAGTGGATTTTAAAATTAGCAGGAAAAGGGCCTGGCAATAGATGTGCTTCGAATTTCACAAAACCCAGAGGATTTGAAATGCAGTTTAAGAAGCTTGACAAACCCAAACTGTGACTAAGGTTTTCTTTGTTGGTGTCTTTTCTTCTCTCTGTCTCAGAGAAGAACTCAATGGTGGGAAGAGAGAGGGGTTTTGAAACAGCATGTTGTCACACTTAGGTCGGGCCAGAATGGGGACGTAGAAGGCTTTGGAGAGTTGGTCATGCTGCCTTTTGAAATTGTTTTCCCAGGTTTGCACCTCCGACTCCATCGCCTCAGCACATGAGCCCAGGAAGAGTCCCAGCTCCTCCTTCGCTGCTGCAGAGAGCGCAGCCTCCCCACACCCAGCAGCCACCAGGCTCACTCCTGAAGTCCTACCAGCCAGAAACAAACCCTGCTTTTCAGTCGAATGGTATCCATGTCCATGGTAAGCAGGGGCTGGCAGCCCTTTGAGTTTTGAAAGGGAGTGTTTTGCTGTCACCTTTTATCCTAGTGACCAGCTGCAGGTCTCAGGTGTTCTGTTTTACGTCAGACTTGAGCCTTTAGCCCCCACCACACACTTACTAGTGCACTCATAGGCATGAAACCTCATAGTATTTTCCTCAGAAGAACTGACTTGTAGCACCTATAATATTCTGCTCAAGGCAATCATTTGTGTTCCCGGTGTTGGGACACCTCAAGGGGAGGCGATAGCAATAGCACTGTGCTTCTGAATGATCAGGAGACTGTGTGAAAGGAAGCCCCAAGAGCCCTGCTGTCCATGTCTGTAATCTCCTTCCCATAAGCCAGGTCGACACCTGATCCCCAGCTATGCCATGCTGCTGACTCTGAATTGACTGTGTCTCACCTGTGTTTCTTTGGTAAATCTTCCATTCTCTCCATCTTGTAGCTTATTTGAATAAAACATATCTTCTTTATTCATATATAAACTTGCCTCTGAGGCCAGAATCTTCTGACCCATCATCAGATCTCTTAGGGAGCTCAACACATTTCTTCACATGTAGTAATGACTGTAGATATTCATGTAGGACGAAAAGAACAGGAGGAAATGAGAAATCACAGAGGTTTTCGGTCTGTGCTGGTGTTGTGTTCAACAAGGACCACACTTGGGGAAATGAGCCTGTTTCAGTTTCTTTTCTTTATTTAAACTCATTTTGTCAGTTGAAGAACATAATGCTGGTGGACTTCCACAGAAAACTGCAATGCCAAAACCATACAGACTCCAGCTGTCAAACCCTTCTATAGAATTCTCTATAAGCAAAAATGATACTGTCCATTGAGACGCCTTCAAATGACTCTACAAGTGAGCTTTTCATCTTTGTCCTCTCACGGATAACACATATTTATATGGTTTATCACTTGGAATTAATAGATGGTGTCCCAAGCCAAGCCAGTGTTTACTGAGTGTGAATAAGGTCCGTACATAGTAGGCTCCAACAGTGTTGCGGTGCTGAACTTAAACAGGAGTCGCAAAGCAGAGCCCTGAGCAGCAGGGAGGAGACAAGAAAATGGCAGTGGTCATCTGAGCAAGGGTGGACATGGGAAAGCCAGCATCCCTGGCTGAGTCAAAGCTCCATCCGCCTTCCACACTCCCTCCTTGTCCACTGTTTCCCAGCAAAGCTTAGGCTTCTCAGTTCAGTGGTAGTTGTTGCTTCTTGCTTACGAACATTTTCTCATGCTTCAGTTATGCCGGGGAATGGTTTTGTAAGTGCCTGCTGCAGGTGCCCAAGGTAAGCTGTATGAAAAAGAACAAATGAGTTCTCTTCCTGGCCAGCAGCTTGTCTGATGAAAGGAGACCCAAGGCCATGGTCTGGAAAGCACCCTCTAGAAGAGATGTGGGCAGCATGGTGTGGGCTCTGTGGAAGTCAGAGTTGGTCACCTTCGTGAAACACTCTTTGAATGTTCCTGTTTTAATGCTGCCAAAATCTGGGCCTATCTCTCCGTCAGTGGCACCTGCTGCTGGTAGCAACCCCTCTTTCTGGTGGTACAACACTGACAGAGCAGTTCACAGGCAGCGTTGTCCTGGGTCCAGTGAAATGCAGTAGGCCCTGCTTTGGTTACAGTCGTGAAGCCCACTTTTAAAAACTTTAAAAATTAACCTCTGTATAGAAAAACGAACTGGAAAGAAATTTAGTTCAAATGCTGATGGTTTGCTTTTAATCAAGCTAACACTGTGCCATCCCCCACCTCCCCTTGATTTTCTGTTCTCACAAAACTTCATGAGTGGGTGTGGAGGAGGCCAGTTTGGGAATCCCGATAACTTTCAACTCCATGTGCACGTCAGGTTTTTGTGCCTGGGTGCCTGGTCCCTGGTGGGGACACTGTCATCTCTCCTCCTTCATCACTTGGTACAGGAAGCTGTTGAGAAAAGCACCAGGTGCAGGCGTGGCGCTCACTTCATTTCAGTCTCTTCTTTCTCCTTCCCTGTTCGCTATTAGGCGCTGAGAACAAGGATCATGTTTGTAGCCCCAGAGTAAGCATAACACTTGGTGCAAAGTAGGCATTTATTAAGTATTTACTGGATCATTAATTGGCACTTGCTCATTCAACAAGTGAATAATGAACCAAGAGGACCCAGGGAGCATGCTCCGTGTCGCTCTGGCAAAATATTCTCCTCTACATTTTTCCTTTGAAAGATAAATAATGAATATATTTTCAGCTTGAAGATGTTAAGCTTTTTTTTTAATATAAAACTTCCTCTTTCTTAATTGTTAAAAAACTTTTATATGAGAAAGAGCAGCCATAAATTAGGTTCAGACTAGAGTTACGGAAAATGAGAATTCATGACACGCTCCAGAGAGATGGCCACGTGGCTCCAGTGATGAGATTGCAAAGAAACCACCTGGTGAAGGGGCAGGGGCACAGATGCAGTCCTAGGCCCCCTCTCAGCTGGTCCTAAAACTTTCTGAGTGCCAGCATTTCTCACCAACCGTCCTTAAATGAGGACAAAGCGTCTATGCTGGTTTTTCAGGCGTGAGTGATCCTCCTTACCCAGGTGTCCTTACTAGCTGTCCCTTTCATTGTTCACCTTTGCGGGATGAAGTTACACGGTATCCTGGTGGCAGAGAACCTCCTCCTCAACTAAAACTCAGTGGCCACAGCAGTCTTCGTGTCTTCTTTGAAGATGCTCATGGCTTTCAGGAGCACCACAGCCCATCTCCTCTGTCTGACCTGCAGCAGGGGGAGAGGTTAGGGAGAGATGCAGTCCCTCGGTCTGCAGACCTGGGAGCTGAGACATAGAAAGATATAAAATGTCTAGGCATCACTACCCTGGCACACTATGTGGACTTTGCAAGAGGGCCACACTTCCAAACTGAATCCATAATCAAGGTGATGCCAAGTCAAAGGCACACCAAAAGAAACAGGAGTTTGCAGTTCCCTGTGGGGAAACACGGTGCCTCTTCTGCTCTTCTGACGTATTGCTGTCTTTCCTGGAACTTTTTTTTTTTTTTTTTTTTTTTGGTTTTTCGAGACAGGATTTCTCTGTAGCTTTGGAGCCAGTCCTGGAACTAGCTCTTGTAGACCAGGCTGGTCTCGAACTCACAGAGATCCTCCCAAGTGCTGGGATTAAAGGCGTGTGCCACCACTGCCGGCTTCTTTCCTGGAACTTAAAAGGTCAGAGTTTTGGAACTTAAAAGGTCAGAGTTCAAAGGGGCTCTGGTCTTACTGATGAGGAAGAAGGAAAGAAGATCCTCTGAGCTTTGTTAATTATCTGCTAATTGGTACTGAACTAGATGTTGTGTATTGATCTTGTACTTTGATTGAGTAAAGGATACACTTGTCAGCATTAACACCAACAACCAACATTCTTTCACATGTCCTCACTGTGGTTTTGCTGAGACCCACCCCACCCATTCTGATTGCCTTTATTAGTAAAGAGAATGCGATGTCCTTCCTACTTAATGTTGATAGACTTTTCCAGCCTCTGTTTGGGTGATATCTCTAAGGCAACTTCTTAGTACACTTGATCTTTTCTTTCAGATGTCAACACAAGGACACTCTTTCCAACCATGTAAGCTTGTGCTTTGGTCTTTTCTCTCTTGTCAGGGAAATTCTCTTGCCCAGGCAAGCTTCAGAGTTTTGCCTGGATTAGTTGCCAGAGAGTTGATATTTGTACATTTTGTTATGGTACTTACTAATGGATAATTTCTTTTTAAACTCCCTATTCACCGCTGATTGTTCAAATGCCATGGGAATTCCTAGAAGAGCATTTTCACAGTCTTCCTGCCTCTGGACACATCAAAGAAAGGCCAAGTTCAGTTCAACGGGTGTTTATTGGTCACCCTCTAAGTTCCAGGCAACGAGAATGCCATTTAATGACTGCCCTACTGCAGTGGTTAAAAGGGGCAAAAGAAACAAGCTGCCTTGCAAGGAAGATGCTATCGGAGGGTTTATAGAGGTGGAGTATGCAGAGAAGAGAGACACTGGGAGATGGTTTCCTGCTGGGTGCAGAGGTTAGGCCCAGAGTGGAGGAGAGGATGTAGGAGAACAAGGTGGGCTCAGAAAGAAGCAAAGTGCCACACTCAGTGCAGTCCTGCTGATGTTTTACAAACACCATACAGAGGTCTGTGCAGAGGGTGGCCCAGGACAGGCAGAAACATCAAGCCCTCCCTGTCAGAATTAGATTGTGCTGTTGGAAAACTCCGTGACTGAAAGGGAGTTCGCCATTCCCAGATCCAAGTGGGAAACTGGAGGAGTGATAGGAAAATCAGTGTGGTGTTGTGTGTGTTCACAATCTTTCTGAAGAAAAGAAGGACGGAACAGCAAAGAAGAAATGGAAGCACTCAACTTAGGTGCTGCAGTGGGTGAAAGCCCTTTCAGTTTTGTCTTAATAAAAGTAGAAATGTGCGCAACTGTAGGGGTTTCCTGCTCAAGAGAAGTCTTTTTTTTTTTTTTTTTGCAAAGTCTTGCATGGAGCTTAGCTTCCGTCCCTCCCTTTCAACACTTGACATGGAGTACCTGTAGGTCACATGCCCTTCTTTGTGTTTTCTGCCCTCTCTCATGTGTGTATGTGTGTCTGTGTGTGTACATAAGATGTATACATAAACACATGTATGTGGGTATTCCTGTGTGCTCATGTGTTTGTGTATATGTGTGCACATAGAATCAGGACAATGCCAGGCTTCTTCTTTGATCACGCTCCACATTACTTTTTGAGACGGGGAGTCTCACAGAACCCAGAGCTCACCCGTTGCTAGACTAGCAAGCTAATAATTTCCAGGGACCTGATTGCTTCCATACCGCACAGCAGTGAGGCTGCAGATGTGCACATCAGCACCTGTGTTTTTTAATGTGGTTGTCAGGGATCCAAATTTGGGTCCTCATGCTTGTGTAACAAATATTTTACCAATTGAGCTATTGACTCTGCCCATTTTGTGGATTTTTGATAGCCACTCCGAAGTCTCCAGCCACACTGGACTAGGTGTCCAGCTTACTCTTCCATGGTGTGTTGCCACTGTTTCTTGTATTTGAGTGTTCTGGTCAGTACTGGCTTCCTGACTGTCCAACTATTTCACATAAGCAGTTCTGCAGAGTGAGGGCTTCCAGAATGTATTTATGGGGTAGTAGCAACAGCTGGGTACAAATTTATTGTTTCTTCCTAAGATGACCATTATAGCAGCACGTTGGGTAGAGGGACAGCTTAGTTGAATCAACAGTGTCCTCTTCTACCATCTTCTACTTTGTTACTTTGAAAGGGGGCTCTCCCATCATCCTGGTCATCGTAGGAATGCTGATATTCTACATGTCATATGATGGCTTTAGGAAGAGAAGACTGAGCAAATGTAGTACATGCATAACCACCATCAGATGCAAAGCTGAGCTTATTGGATGGAGGGATGGATGGAGGGATGGATGGAGGGATGGATGGATGGATGGATGGATGGATGGATGGATGGATGGACGGATAGACGGACGGGTGGGGAAACACACACACACACACACACACACGTTGTGCAATCTGCCTTTCCAGTCTCTTCATTTCCTAATTTGTAAAACAGTCAATACTAACTATCTTGGAAATCAGTCAGTCTTTCTAGGTCTCTGCCCAGATTTTTGCCCATCTCCTCTAATCTCTTGGGTGCCTCTCAGGCTTCCACTGTTTGCTCTTACTTTTCACTCCTTTAGAGTTTCCAGTTGCCAACATCCCATCATCCATGGTCTAGTTATTCAGTTTCATTAGGAAAACACCATGAGGCTGTTTGATGCCAGCACAGTAGCAGTGGGAAGTGGGAGCCCTTACTTTTGGTCTCAGCCCCTGTGGTTTATAAGCTTGTCTTTTTCATGATTTAAAAAATATGCCCTGTCTCTGGGCCCCCAGAGAAGTGAGCCAGACAGTGTCCAGACAATGGTGGCATTTTCCCACCTCAGTATGAATCTCTAAGCTTGTCAACTCAGTTCAGATTGACTGCATGGGGAAACAAAGGGTTTCCATCTACCAACAGGCCTCAAAGAACAAAACCCATTATGAATGGTTTGTGCTAACCAGCACATCTTTGCAGCTCTGGACATCACAGTACACTCGGTGTAAATGTGAGCGTTGTTGTGGCAGCTAGTCACAGTTGCTCATTGGCACTTTCCATGAAGAGTTCTTTGGGGGTACCGCCATGCTTGATCTCATTGCTAGGAATTTAGAATGGTAAATCTTTAAAGCTTAAGGCATTTTTAGAAAGACAGTAAGCATACTCCCCTTCTATGGGAAATTTAGCCACAACTGCGTGTGTGAGGTTGCAAAAGAGGAAAGTCTAGTAATTGTATTGCTCAAGTGGAGTGTGAGCATGTCCTAACTCTGAAATCTCAGGAAGATGCATCTGATTAGAAATCAAATGTCATCGACTTCACTGAGAAACAGGCGAGATATTTACAAAAGAAATGAGCCGGTGAGTGTACTCAATGCCACTCAGATGTTATCAGCAGCCATAATCAGGCATCCTTTTCAGTATGAGCTCGGGTATTATTAAGGCCTGAGCAGTACTAAGGATTGATGATTAGAGTCACAGAAATCCTTAATTACTCTCATACACTTAATTACTGCACAATTATCCAAGAACAGTTTTACATAAGTAGTACTTGATAAATTCTGACAGTGTGCTAATTCTACAAAAACAAAAGTTAAATTTAGGTGTGTATGTGTTGGCTCAGTCAGCACTTCAACAGCGCCTGCTTTGTGGGAAGAAATGTAAGGTGGTCTCCTTGAGTCAGAATTGCTGCCTGGGTGATGGATTATGGAACTGAACAGCGAGGAACTACATCGGCAACATGAACAGTTGAAGCATCGGCACACAGAATTTTATGTGTGAGCACATGCCTGACCATATAGACTAAACCTACCAGATTAACATGTTGTGTTTGGTCAGTAAAAATACTACAGTGACTGACACCCTGAATTCTGAGTTTACTCAAGACAGAGAGTATATCTCCCCTTGGTGCTTTTCATAGAGTAAGTGCTTAACAAATCATTTGTAATAAATATGAATGAATGAAAAGACGAGGAAGAGAAGGCCTCTTCTATTAGAGGAGCTAGCCTTGGCAAACTTGTGCCGCACAGGCAGCCATAATGGTTCTCACACACATTCTGTGGGCTGTCATCTTTTGAACTCCTTGCACTATTAATGGCCCTTCTTTAAAATTAATATCCTGCTTTTCTAGCCTGTCTCTTCAGTCTATGTCCATATATGATATGCTTGTGTGTTTACAGTAGTACACGATTTCCTGACGGACTTTCTCAGGAAATGCTTCCGGAGAAACCTTTCTGGACTAATGTGTAAACATTTTGGGGGTAGCTAGGGGCTTCCACGAATGTCTTTCTGAGGTTTAAACTCCAGCCAGTGAACATGACTGTCCTGTGACTTCCCAGAGGTTGTCCGTCTGTACAGCACAGCTGAGCTGCATGCTTTAATTTTTCCTTTAGTTAGCAGACTGACTGAACATCTTTTCACGTCCCCGTTGATCACCAAGGGAAGTTTTAATGATAGGGAGTCAGTGACAGGGCTGGTGACTTGGGCTCCTACGTCACTCTAGCTGCCTACTTGTTCACCCATCAGTCAGGCAGTGTCATTGGCAGTGAAGTGCCTCATTTTCATTGGCTTTTTTTTCTTTCTTCCATTCCTTTTGTTTTTTTTCTAATTGGAACTCAAAAGTTTATTGAAGTGAAGGAAATATCTAGAGGAAATTTTCCATTTCATCAGCTATTGTGACTTCTCCATCACAAAATTTAAAAGTGCCTGTGGTAAGTGGCCTATATGAAGTGGTTTTTCATTATTTTTGAGGAAGTAATAACAGGTTTTCAGAAGGAAATATTCTCTCTTATAGTTTAAAATCATGAAATTTGGCCTCTAGTGAATAGAATTTTGAATGAAAAAAAAGGATTTTTTTCCCCTTATATAACCCTATTTTCAGGGCTCTGCTGAATTCCATAAAGATGGACGTGTTAATGGCAATCTGCAATCCTTTGATTTTAGCTGGAATTGTCTTTTATACATATGATAAACAATTCATAGTTTAGAACAAAAAAGTGAAGAGCTGTGGATAGAGGCCCCTTAAAGGGAAAAATGAAAAACCACACTTCAGGAATCTTCGAGGTACTGGTAATGAGGTCACTGTGCTAATAAAATAGAAAGCCAAACACTAACCCGGGAGTGGCTTGGTCTGACCCCGTTCAGCTCCTTTTTGTTCAGCACTGTGTTGCAAAACCATTCTAGTTGCCTTAGAATTTCTTGTCGGTTTACTTACAACTGGGAGGACTCTTGGATTACAGTAATTTTTCTTCTCTAATTTAATCAAATCATTCTGACTTAGCCCTCCATTTCATTCTTTTGCAAGGCCTTTGAGCACTGTCCCCCAGAAGTCACAGTGCTGGGGAAGTGGAAGCACTTAGACATTTCTGCTCCATCGTTTGAGTGGAACCACCAGCCACTCCCTCTCTGCGTTGCTTCACCAAGCCCAACCTCATATCACACATCCAAAGCAAGCTCTCAGATTTCTCATCATTTATGGTGACATGACTCGGGAAATCTGAATCAGTCCCATAGTTACCCAAGGACCTTTGCGTCTGTAAGTCAGGCCCGATGTAGCAGTTTCTCAGCCAGAGTGTGTGGTAATCCCTACATTCGTATTAACACATATGCTTAAAATGTACTCTGGTAGACTTCATTGCTTATCAGATTGCAGTTAACTCTGTAGAAACCATTCTTCATTATAAGCATGTGGCGGAGCAGTAGTGTGTTGTTTTTCCTCAGTTCTCCTACCCACCTTTGTTTCTGCCTTGGGGGTTTAATGGTCTCTCTGGCATCCAGTGGAAAACAGTGATTCAGAGAACCAAACCATCCGTGTTTTCTGTAAAGAGCCCACCCTAGTTAGTTTTAACGGTCAACTTGACACAGCCTAAAACCACCCGAGAAGGAATCTCGGGAAAAGAATGATTGTCCAGAGGAGATTTGTCTGTGGGGAAGTCTCAGTTATTAATTGGTGTAGGAGAGCCAAGCCCACACTGGTGGCACAACTCCAAGGCAGGTCGTCTTGAGCTATATAAGAACGCTAGCTGAAGGTGAATCTGCAAGTGAGCCTGCATGAAGCCGGTGGACTCCGTGGGCTCTGCTATACTTCCTGGTCTGTGAGTTTGTTCCCAGGACAGAGAGTGCTCCCTTCAGATTCCTTCTCTGACTTCCTTCAGTGATAAGCTGTGACGTGGAAGCATGCACCACATAAGCTCTTTCCTCCCTGTGTTGATTTCGGTCAGTGTTGGAGCACAGCAGCAGGAGTCCAGCCAGAGCACAGCCCATCGTATTTGCATTGCCTTAGTTGATCTTCCTCCGCTTGAGAAAATGCCCATGATGGAAAGGGAAGTCACAGCATTTCCTCAAGTGTGCAAGGGCCCTGAGTCCTCATCCTTCACCTCAGCTGTGTTGCTTCTTACCATCAGTATTCTCACCAGAGGCTCCAGCCTTGGTTCTACTCACTCATTCTCTGACTGATTCCATAGAGCCATTCTCTGCTATGTACCAGCTCCTTCTCTGGCTCCTAAACCTACATTAATGTGAGGATAACAACAACAACAAAACAGACGAAGCACAAAAAGTCCACGGCTCTTCTGAGTCTGTATTTATCTAAGGGGTATCTATTATGTACTATATTCGTCAATGATTGTGTTCCTTGACAGTGTAAACAGACTTTGAGTTCGGTAGTCAGAGACTATTTCCTGTTCTCAGAATTATGTAATCTTTTGTTCCCTGTAAGGCATTACACATTTCAAGATGCACATTATGAACTTAAATAAAAAAGTCTGATGTGCAGTGGGATGGGACTAAGTAATAAAGGAAGGTCTCTGTCAACCAGATGTGCCCATCAGAGCTGACTCCCCAGAGTGGTGTTGGGAAGATGTTAGCTCAGAGGGAAAGGTGGAGCAGGGTTGGTAGGGTTGGCTTATGCACAGACAGTCTGTGTCCATAAGTTCTGAGAGTACCCAGAGTCACCTTCTCTGGTGCCAGGGGAAGAAGATGAGAAGGATCCTGAGATCCATGGGCAGTTTGGAGGCTTCAGAAGGACTATCGACTCTCTGATTTCAGACCCATATAGACGTTTTCCCGTACTCTTTCCCCTTAGTTAAGATTCCATCTTACTCTAGGATTGGAGGGCTGGATGTTTGTATAACCACAGATTTAGATTCCGAGAAACAGAAAGTCATCTGGCTAGTAATTCAGGTGGAACGGAGAGCTTTGTTTCCAGTTAGACAATAGAAATCTAGGTCACAAGGTTATTATAGAGGCAACAGTAGAGACCTTGCATCATTCAGATAAGGTCCCACATTTTCTCGAGGGCCAGGAACTGACAAAGGGCACTAGAGGAAGGAGCCAGGTAAATCGTCTGACTGATGCTTGTTAGTCATGTAATTCAAGCTCACTCAGGGCCCCAAGGTCCAACAGAAAACATGGTCCAGCTCAAAGAATAAAGATGCCTCCCAGAAGAATTCTTCCTCGTTTCAAATAGAACCCAGGCCCCTGAGAGTGTGACTTCAAAAGTTTTAAGAAATTATTTAATGATGTCCTTAGAACTTTCCAGTGATGTGTGAGATAGTCCTCATTAAACTCAGGTTTCCAGGCCTTTTCCCAGCAGTCCTGCTTCTCTGGGGATTTCTTAGAACCCAGGAACACGGAAGCTCTGCCAAGGTGGCTCTTGTGCTTGGGGCATCCACTCTGAGAATCTCTGACCTTGTTCTCAGGTCGTCCCCTCACCACGCACTCCACCACGTCCAGGTCAAAAGGATTCACCTATCCTTACAGTTGTCATCTTTCTTCTCGCTGTCTGTTCAGGGAGCTTCCACACATGCAGTATGGCCTGAGTGCTATAGAAAGCCAGTATACCTTTTGTGAGAAGACGGAAACAGGCAAATGACTTAAACCTGCGTTCTTTGCAATACTTCTCGTGTGAGTCCCACTAAGCCAACAATGCTTACAGGCATTTGAAGAAGGAGCCTGACTCCCGTGTGCATAGTGGTCTGTGTGCTCTGACACCAGTATTTTTTATGAACTATGTCAGCAGATAGATCAAAGTTGGAATCTGGTTTTTGATGAATTACTCTAACATGGTTGTTTCTTTTTCAGTAAGCTGGGGACAATAAAGCTTATCTGGAAGGCTGTGGTCAGCATAAAGATTGTCTTTGTAAAACCCCTAGGTCTGACTTGGCTTGAACCAACAAATACTAGATCCTTTGCTTCTTTAGAACAGTTGTCCAAGTAGATGCCATAACACTAAGCAAAATATTCTTTGGTAATATCCGTGCATGGAAACTGCCATTGAGGTAGCTCTGAACTTAGTAGATGTTTATATAGTGCCTATTTTAGTTCTCTTGCTGATTCGTACTAATGTAAAGACTAGACTAATAAATAATTCCAAATATTTGGCTATTTAGAAATCTTAGTATAGTTGAAATCCTACTTTATTTGTATGACATCAAATGAATCAAATATCAGTTACAAAGTCTTCCACAGTCCCTCTGCGTCTATGCCATTTGTTTCAACTACTGAGTTCCAAATAAGAAATATCAAGTATGTATGTATGTATGTATGTATGTATGTATGTATGTATGAAGGACTCATTAAGGTGTTTTGAAATTAAAGTATCTGGCAGATAATGAATGTGTATTCTCCCAGGCTGTTCTCTGTACTGATAATACATGATCCCCAGACTATAAACTGATGGTCTTTTAGGGGCTTCTTGTCCATTAATCCCCTCTTCTCATTGGCCTCTATAATGGATTACAGAAACTACTCAAATGGGGAAGGTCACAGTTTCCTAAGAGAATCATAGTGATGATGAGAACGAAGAAATGAGAAGAGCCAGGAAATGCGAAGATATTTCTCTTCTTTGTCCCTTTCTTTTGTCTTCTGTGAATATTTGTATTTTCAGAGATGGCCTGTGCTGGTCAGCTGTTACCAGCTTGGCACAAACTAGGGACACCTGGGAAGAGGAAAGACAATTGAGGGATTGCCTGCATCAGGATTTTCTTGATTGATTGCTAATTGATGGAGGAATGCCTGTCCCACTTGGGTGGTTCTATCCCTGGGTCAGTAGCCTTAGGTTATATAAAGAAAAGTAGCCAAGCAAACAGGTAAGCAGTGTTCCTGTGTGGTCTCTGCTTCGGTTACCTCCTTGAGTTCCTGCCTTACCTTCCTCAGTCATGAACTGTTACCTGGAAGTAGAAGATGAGCTAATCCCTTTCCTCTCTCTCATGTTGCCTTTTGTTCATGGTGTTTATCAGAGCAATAGAAAAGTAGCTAGGACATGGTTTTAATGTGGGTGAATGTGGAGACTCCTAATCTAACTTAGGGAGTACCCACTTGACCAAAGGAACCCGCTCCTCTCCAGAGTGCAGAGAGAGCTGTTTCAGCAGACATCCTTCTTTCTTTTCAGTGGCCTTTTTTCTCTTTCCTGTGCTCAGCATCTCTGGGTGCAGCAAACTCTTCCCTGTTCTGTCCTCTGACTCTGCATCCTAATGCTGAGTGACACTGAAGACTGCATAGTAGTTAAGGTAGCCACAGAAGTGATGTTCCATCTTTTGTGCAGAGGCGAGACCTGCAAGTGTCTGTTAAGTGAAATGATATTTAGAGAAAAAAAGACACTGGTATAGCTCCATCCATTACGCTAAAGCGGTACAGATGTCCCACCATGCAAATGTTTACTGAGTGACTACTACTACAGCAGTTGCTATTCTAAGCTCTGTGGACAAACAGTGTCAAATTGGGTGAGGTTCTTGACTTCATGGAACATATTTTTTTTTGGGGGGGAAGAGTATGTATGTAGAGATAATTATAGAAAGATGCATGAATTTACCATTTCTTGGTTGTGAGCCTAGCCTTCAACGGCTGAGCCATCTCTCCATCCCACAATTGTCATTTTTCAAAGACTGTTTCTTGAGGCATTTGTAGGTTAACAGTAAAATTGTATGAAAAATAAAGGTGGTTCTCCAGTAAGTCCCTCTCTTTTTCCAGACTTGGTAGAAAGATATTTGAGTACTTCTCAAGGGCAAAGGTCAAAGGTCTCCAGGGTATCTACAAAGAGCCGTTGAGATACTGGAGAAAAAAAATCCCAAGAGCCAAAGAGAATCAACGTGTATATTTGCTCTTGCATATTCCTGCCTCTGGGACTCCGAGAGGACGACTCCCACTGATCCTCATTTGGGCTCATCCATATGCCTACATAGGCAACAATCATGGCTAAGGACAAAGATTCTACACTTCCTAAAGTAATTCACAAAATTACAGCCTGCAGAAAAGTAATGGGCCTTAAAGCTCATAAATATACATCCTTCTTCCTTTGACTAGGAAAAAAAAACAACCCGAAGTGCTCAACAAGGCATTGCCATTGCTGTCCCTCTACGGGGCTGTTCAATAGTGCTGGCAGGAGAATCTCTTCACTGAGACTGGTCCTTAGTTGTGTGGGCAGAGGCTCCCTCTTAGCTCTACCATCACAGGCAAGGCCAGACAAAGGAACTATGTCAAAACTTCATGTTTTGTTGTTTGTTCTTCCTGTTGCATCCACTGCAGAAAAGAGAATTCCGCCTTTTCCATCCCTGCATTGCTGTTGTAAAGGTGAAGTATGCAGCCATTCTGCCCCGTCTGTTTGTAAATGGGGACATTTGCCCGAACTCTCTAGCACCTTCCCCGGAATCAGAGTTCAGTGGCGGTTCCTGGCATCACCATCAAGTAGTCCCAGAACTTAGCGTAGCCAACACCGTGTATGGCATGACTCGACACCTTTGCAAGTGCAAGCTGTCAATGGTATGAGTGCTCAACCACACGTGGTAGGGTAAGTTGGGTAGCGGCTTCTCTGTTGGCACGTCACCATCACATGGTTCACAGAATGGACACCCCCCTGTGATGCTCCCACTCCCTATGTGCCTGGTGAGATAAGTTCAGATATAGAGCATGTGAAAGATGTGTCACAGACTGCGCTCAGCTGTTCTTGTTTTCCAGAAAAGAACAGGCTCTACAGAACTGGTGAGCACCCTAGCTCAGCCCAAAGCAGTACCTCACTTCCTTAGGGGAGGGGGCGAGATGACTGTTTTTCTTACATATTCGTACTCTGGTTCCTTCCAAAGTGCGAAATGTATAAGAAGCAAATAGATGTAACAGCCTAATACACTTCCTGTCTTTAAGGCCAAGAGACTAAAATAATGTATCTGGCTTTTATTTTATTAGTCGACTCTGTGCTTTTCTTTTAAGAATTTAATCAGGAACATTGCTGAAACATGGTTGGCTAAGCCTGGCAATCTGGACTGACCAAGTTTACACTGCCTAGTGTAGTACTGAGAACCATGTGTGGTTGTGTAACTGTGAGCTACAGTTTGAGTGCTCTGTGTGCAGACGAACACTGCCATCCCGAAAGGAAGGTACTGTGGGGCAACACTGCCCTGGCAACCCCCTCCTCCCTCCTGTAACTTCCTCTTCCACCTGGGAAGGAAGTAGGCACCTAGCAGCACAAGAGGGGCTGTGAACTCTTGGTCTCACTTGTCATCAAAGGACTTTCGGGACCCTATGTGGCAAAGTATGGAGAAAAGCTTTTAGGAATGAATTGTAGTGATGCATGAAGAAATTCGCAGACTTTATGGAATAAAATGGGATACAGATAATGTTATATATGTATATTAATTTATGTTAATTTTAGCCATCTTGCAGAGTAATCAGTTGTATGTTGTATGACATTTTTACATATATTATATGCCCCATACCTCCTCCCCACTCTTATGTGTATGTGCATGTGTGTTTGTGTGTAATTCAGAGTTGTGAAGGCATATATCTGGCCCTTTCTCAACTATGTAAATGAAAATAATTTCATTTGTTGTTTATACCGGTTTACATTATTGTTATAATTAGCCTCAAATCTTTTTATAATTAGGAAAGCAAGTTTGCTTTTCGAAAGGAGAATGAACTTGCCCAACTTGAGACGAGAAGGGATGAGTCTCCTAGATCTTTTACGTGCTTCACTTTAGATAAAATGAGATGAATTTTGTGTCTGCCCTCTCCCGTTCTTGGAAGTGAAATAACTTGTCGGGGAGAAAGAGGGGTGGCATTTGTAACTGACTGTGATGGCTAGCATTTGTCAGCTTGTGTGGGTTTCTGTGTCCCTGTCTGTCATCAGTCCTCAAGGACAGGTACTGTCTCCCTTTTCTTTGGTCTCTCCAGCTGTTCTTGACCCAGCAGCTGGTAACCATTACTAACTAGCTGACTGACAGGTTGGTTGACCTTGCTGTCACTCTTAGGTTTTATGCTCACAGAATGTGTTAACATCTTACCTCCTTTTGTGTTGGGTCTGAGAAGTCCTGCCCTTTCCAAATTTGCTGTTTGAAAACCATCCACTGGAATACAGGAACCATTCATGTGAAAATGAGTTGGCCCTCCCCTAGGTTTGTATGTATGACAAGATCCTAATCAAAATCTTTTTCTGATCATGTTGTTTTTATAGAAATAGCCCTGGGAAGAGACCACGTTAAAACTCTGTGATTTGACTTACTGCCACCACCTAAGCAATGCATTCGGCACCTCTGTTTGGGCTCCCTGAAGAGGGTGGGGTGCAGTTAATGAAAAGGGGTCTTCTTTCACAGGTTAGCTATTAGAGTCATTAAACATGCTCGTAGGGACATTCTGGATTTGACAGGTTCTCAGATCAGTCACAGTTCCCAGGCAGGAATCATAGACTCCATCGCTGTCTCCTTCCTTAGGTGCCACCTGGGAGATAAGGCACAGAGTCCTGTGTGGATTATCACTGGGTGTGCCTTTGCGGTCTCACAAACCTTCTAAACTTATGCACATCAAACACCAGAATACAGATGGAAGCATGCGACATTTCCGCTCCCTCTCAGAAACAGGAGGGAAGATAGGCGAAAGGATGAATTAGTTTTCACAAAAGGCCAGTGAGTGTCTCTGTCATTGCACCTGAATGATTGATGTTCCTGTTTAGAGACTCATGGGAGTTCGGTGAAAAATGTCTTGTCTTCCTGGAAGGGTAATGTTACACTAAGGAGTGATGCGAGGGGATTTATGGGTGACAAATTTGAAAAGAGCCAGCATGGAGCTCTAGATAGCAGACGTATGTTTGGTGCAGTAAGGAAACATTGCGTTCCAGTAGAGCACGGCAATCATTTCTTCCTGAGGTGCCCGTGCTGCCTTCACGAGTGCCTGACTGTGGCGACCCAAAGTCACGATCTGTCAAAGGGGTGACCCAAGCTGACAGATCCAATTTCGGGTTCTTTCAAACCACTTAGACCTTTTGTTCTAGGCCCCGCCGAGGTGAATGAGGAAGTCATGGTACATATTAGCTCACGCAGTGTCTGGGAACTATAGCTCATTTCTTCAGTGAGCCAATAATGGTTCATTTTCCTCACTTGTGGTATGCTAAGATTACAATAAATCAATCTTAATTCTATACTGGGGTTTACTGCCTATAGTTACATCCATCTTACATTTGTTTATTGAAGGGCATTTTGCCCTTTTACGAAGATTTAACTACCCGTAATCAAATTTATCTCATTTTTGAGAACTGTATTTTTATGGTAAAGTGATTTGCCTTATACTTTTTCCTATATGCATGTGTAAATTATATGTATAAATTATATATATAAATTATACTATTAAAATATAGAGAACATAATTATATGCTATGTAAATGTTAACTTGTATAATTTTTATTGTAACTCGGTGTGAGATCATCATTATCATTAATTCCGTTTTACAAGTCAAGACGCTGAGACACCATGACCGTGCAGTGGGTATGTATTTTAGTGAGGACTTGAACCCAGGCATCCAGACTCCAAAATACTCACTACTCTTAAAATCTGGGCAGAAATAGAACAAAAAGGCAGTCACAGGTGAAGTATTTTGCTGTGCGCGTCCTGTGTTTAGACTTTTGCAGGCTGATCGCTCATAAAATGCTAACTTTGTTTCTTGCCTTTCTAAAGACGAGACAAAGTGGAGTGGTTGTTAGGGTGGCTGGTGGCACCATCTGGAGAGCAGTGCAGCTTTCTGCGCTCCACCGTCCTCTGATGCGTGGCCACTTGGCCTCTGTTTCTGCCATCATTTGTCCTGCGGTGACTGTCTCGGCAGAACGTGCTCTTCAGCGTAGTCGTAGGATTACTGACTCTCAGGCGTGCAACTGAAGTCCAAGGGAACCAACCCGTGGGTATACTGTAGTTAGAGTCAGATACTTGTCCAAAGATCCAGAAAATAGAATCTACTTTCCCCAGTGTCGAAAAAAGTAAGCAGAGCTGTACGTACCTTCTTCTCCAGTCACGCTTCAGCCCCAAGGAGAGATCCTTGCTAGTGTAATACATAGAACATGAAAACATTATTGTTATTTTAATGTCTCTATTTCTTGGTTAGCTGGGGGGTTGACTTCCTTCATTCTGGTCAGTTATTTTGAGTATTTGAGAGCGATCTGTTTGGGTCTTTGCCTGTCTCATTAAAAGCAGGCAAAGCCATTAGGAGTCAAAACCAGAAGTCATTACTTCGTGTTTCCCTCTGCTTAGATATGAAATTTCCATAGATACAGTTTTAGTCTAAACTATAATGATGCTTTGCCTTTTCCCCAAACTTTACATGAATGTTTTCTATGGATTCTGTATAACATGTACTGTTACCTACTTAGAAAGGATCATATTCAACTGTGAATTTGCCCAGAGCAGAAATCTGCATTTAGTCTCTGTCTTACATCATAAGCTCCTAGAAGGTGGTGCTGTGTCTTTATGAGCAGTTAAACACATTTTAGTGGTGTTTACAGCAACTGTAGAATAGCCCTCGGCCAAGGTGAGTCAGGCATTTGCTGGGTAACTGCAGGTTCCAAATGAACAGCGAGAAGAGTGTGTTTTCAGTAGGATGCCTGTACCCAGTGTCCCTGGTTCTAAGGAGAGCTAAGAAGAACCAAATAGCACCACCCTTCAACACTGGACGAGTCTCAGCAGAGCTTTCCAATCTTAAAACGACATGGCTGTAATGGTAGAAGACATTCGAGACCAGGGTTTCAAAGTTGTGTGAGCTGGTTCTGTATTCTCCATCAGAGGGATCCTAGGGTACTTCCTCTAGTAATCCCCTCATTTTCCCCATGAAAAACAGAATAGTAATATCAATAATGGCTGGCATTTCTAAAGCACTTTAAAACATCATAAGCCTGCTTCTTTATCCAGTGACTCAGTCGGTCCACACAATAGCCCTGCGCGGCAGACAATGGCACTCACATTTTACAGCTGAGGAAACATACGACGGAAAGCAGCATCCAAAGGCAACAGAGCCTCAGCTCCCCCATCAGTAGAGTGTGCGATGAAGATTGCATTGTTAAGTTTTTAAAAGCATATTACACACTCCGAAAGTAATCCATTGATACACATTATCATGAAGCAAAGAGAAAAAGGGGAAAAATAAGGACTCAGAGCGGATGTGGAGGCTCACAGAAAAGGACCACAGGGGAACACAAGAAAAATACCATTGAATAAGAGCAGAAATGAAGGGGAGAGATGAAATAATGAAATACGGTTGTCCATAGGTTGATGGAAAGTTTCAAGCATTGGGATATCTTTCCTCATTTCCTTTATTATAGTATTTTTTTGTTTCCTGTTTCCTCTTTTGCCACAAGGATTGGAAACAGTAATAATGAAATAGAATACAGTAGACTCATGTGTAGGGTGCTAGGAACCTATTTAAAACCACAAGGAAGACGGAGGTGTCGGAAAGATGGATAGATTGGTCTAGACTAGGCTATGTTTGTTTGTATTTATGATGGGCATGATCAAGGGCTTGTGTAGGGTTTTGGTCAAACGTGGAAATGGACTGAAGTGGGGGCAAAGACGTTAAGATGCCTGCAGAGCCCAGTGGAAGGGCCTGGGATGAGACCATTTCTCCCTAAAGTGGTCACAAGCCTTGAATGCGCCTCACCCAAACACTTGTTGAGACGACTTCTCAGGTTTTGTAAGATGCAAAGGCATTTTGTCAAATCAGTCCGACTCAGTGAGGTTCTTCCTGGATGGGGATGGTTTCTGCCCTGAAGTTGCTCACTGCCATACTTGTGTTTCAGGATTTTATGGCCAGCTGCAGACATTCTGCCCCCCACATTACCCAGATTCTCAGAGAACTCTGCCACCCAGCAGCTCCTGCAGTATGGTGCCTGCCTTTGAGGACTGCCTGGTCCCTACGTCCATGGGTCAGACCGGCTTTGATGTTTTCCATAGAGCCTTCTCAACACACTCAGGCATTACAGGTGGGTGTCTGTGACTTAGCCAACATGGAGAGAAGCTGGGTGTTTTTCCGGTTGCTGGCAGGGACAGTGTAGAATTCAGTAGAACTACCCCTGGGATAACTTCTTGTCTTCACCTTCTGCCCTGGCTCTCACCCCTTTGTCCACCTGCACAGAGGCCAACATTTCTCTCGCAGGCTGCAGCAGTTCCTTCCAAGTGTGCCTCCCCAGTTGACCTTCTCACCTGTTCCATTCTATCCATTTGGCATTGCTCGCTAACCCAAGTGATAAGTTATGGCACTCTCCTTCTAGAGTATCTTAGCTGTATCCAGTCTCAACACCTGTCAAGCTTCCTTCTCTGGCACAGCATTAAGACTCATGACTACCTAGTCAAGTTCTCCAGACCTGCCCGCACAGACCTTCCCTTCATCTTACCCTTACCCTGGCTCACACTCGCTTTCCTGATCCCACGTGTCCCTTCTTCTCTGCCTGGAATATTCTTCCCTTACTTCCCCATCTGTAAATCCCATTCTCTCTCTTGACTCAACTTTACTGTTGTGACCCCCTTCTGAGGTCACCCTCATTCCATCCTAAGACACTTTTTACTTCCGCTAAGGTCATTCAGATTCACCATCAGCTCAGGTTTTGTGTTAAGGCACATCCATGCAAGCTAGCCTCTCCTACCATTCTGTTCCTGAGGGACACACCTAGGTCCCACCGGCATCTGTAGGTAGCATGGTGTATTGTGTAGCCACTGGGACTGCATAGCGCAGGAACTGCCTGACTGTCTGTGTTCCTTCTCTTCCAGTGTACGATTTGCCTTCAGCTTCCTCCAGCCTCTTTGGGGAATCTCTTCGCAGTGGCCCCGAAGATCCCGCGTTCTTGCAGCTCAGCGCTGTGGACCGCTGTCCTAGCCAGCTGTCCTCTGTGTATACTGAAGGCTAAAAGGCTCCGCAGGTCTCTCCTGCACATCCAGGACCTTTGAGTCGCTCGTCACCTCTTATTTTCATACTCTCACAAGATGTGTCAAGGATGTCAACCAAATCCATGGAGCCAGTAGGGTCACTTGGTCTCTGGAAGGCGGGACTGGATGGTCGGTTGTGACTTTTCAGAAATGCCTGCACCTCTTCCATTTTCCCTCAACTTGCTGGGATAGGTGACAAGCAGGAATTTCTTTTCAAAGGGAATTTAGAGTCTCACTTTAAAGATGCCTGTCACTTCCTGCCTGTCAGCTCTCAAAAGGCACCAATGAATGTGTCCATGAATGGGCTGACCCTTGCTAAAGGCTCGAAAGCAGGGAAAACAGCCCAGTCCCCAGAGGCCGGATGTTCTGCCTCGCCCTGTTTTCCCTCCTGGCTGAGTGATGCACAGTCGTGGACAGTGAAGGAAATCCACGTCCAAAGCAGCTGTGGCTTAGACTCTCTCAAACTCTGGCTTCAACGTTTGTCTTACGTAGCCCATGCTAACTAGTTGCTCCTCAGCTGCCCCTCCAGTGGCAAAATAAGGTTTTATATTCGCCGACCTACTTTGTTTTTGAACTTTAAAGACTTGCTTTTTACATCTACTTTTAAAGGAAAAATATTTAAAGGTTTGTTCATTTGTTGTAAGTCAATACCCTTTTAATCACCCCAGCTGCGTGTATTTTACCACAGCTGTAACTCTTCCTGGCCTAATTTTTCAGTTTAGCAAAGGTTATTTGAGGGAAACAGAATAGTTGCACACACACACACACACACACACACACACACACACACACACACACACACACACCTCCGCCTGCCTCCCTCCAGGCTTGTTACAAGAGCCCTTAAGTGCTGTGGATGATGGTTTATTCCTCTAACCCCAGCATTTGGAAGGCATTCTGAGTTTGAAGGTAGCCTGGTCTACACAGTGAGTTCCAGACCAGCCAGGGCTATGTCTTAAAAAGTAATAATAGCTTTCATGTATTGATGGCTCAGTGACTCCAACCTGAAAACCGTTTCATGTGATGGTCTGTGCATTGCCTCTGCTGTAGTGCTCTGCCCAGGACTGATCAGGAATCACGAGAGCTGGGACACACTGAGGCTTGTTCAGCGTGGCTTTGTTCAGAAACCAAACCAAGCGCCCCTGTGGTCCAGTTATTTTCTGTGCCTTCTGCCCAGTTCCTTCCAGGGTTCCATTTGTCTCTCTGTCTCCCGTGTTCTGCCCTTCTCTGCCTTTTCACGGCCTCTCTTCCTTTCCCTAACTGTGTTTCAGACTCACCGACTTCACCAAATCCTGTCAACTCTTGGGAATGTTCATAGAAGGTAGACTCAAGAAAGCAACTTTTTGGAACTCATCTTTGAAGGCCTGGAATTTTTTACAAAGCACATAGCCTTTTTATGTTAAGCCTAAACACGACATCATTTTCCAGTGACACTTAGAAAGGTACTTTAAAAGAGCCTGTGTCCTAGGGCAAAGGCTATACAAATAAGCCAAACTCCAGAAAGCTGGTCAGTTCCAACAGTCTGGTTCACTCATATTTCAGGATTTGTTTGCTCCTTAAAAAATGATTTTTTTTAAACAGAACTGAAGCTAAGTTCTTTATGAAACTGGGATCACTGTGACCTTAAATAGCTCAGTGTCTGGGGGTCCTGAGACTGCTTATGCTCTCATAGACAGCTTGTGAGTCTGGCCCCAAATCAGAAGAGTTCCACCTCATCCCATGCTCTATTCCAAATGCCACTGAATGGGGTAGATAAAGAACCAAATGCGGGTTCTAGTTTCACAACCTGTTGCTTGGTCTGGTGTTGCTGAAAAGGCCGTGTTCTTGGGCTGAACTATTGTGTAAGTCACAAGACGTTGAGTTCTCGTGGGTCTTCTGAACATTAAGGAAGAAGGCACATCAGGCCGCCTCCACAGGTGAGCTCTTGGGCTGCCAGAACTACCACCCTTATAGACTTGGTGGTTCGTTACACTTGGGTTAAGCAAGAACACACTTACGTTAACACTGACTGACTTGGTAGCAGCCCTCATTCGACTTCTGTCACATTCTAGAAAGAAAAGGAGACCCTACTCTCAAGGGAAGCATCATTCAGTTCGTAAACCTAAAGCTTTTACCAGGCACTCTAGGCAGATTTTGTTTGGGTGATAAAGAAAAGAAAAGATGAAAAGGCTCTTGTCCACTCCATGAGTAAAAGGAACATCGTAGAAAGGAACAGAAATACAGAGCCATACATGACATCTCCCCCTGTGGTGGAGACATGGGCTCGTGAGCCAGGCTCTGGACTCTTGGTGGCCTCGTGCATGGCACTGTTCCTGTCCTGGATCACCTAGAGGGACCTGGTGTCATCAAGGCCTTCTTACTAGGTCACATCCAGTCCCTGCTCCATAGTCAGCCACAGAAGGACATTCTTGCTGTCAGAAGGAAGCATGCTTGGAGCCAGGTCCATTACAGCCTTCCTAAAGGCCCTCAGTGTATTCCTGATAGCAACTGGTCTGCATGCAGAGCCTAGTGACATGTCACATTCAAGGTCCTTCACATTGTGCAAGCTGTCTATCCTTAGGTTCCAGAATTTCTCCTAAACTTGAAATGTGCCCCTCACTTACTTTGGCCTACATAGTTCCGTCCATGTTTTTAAGCAGTGAAAATAGAGCTTCAAAAACATAAATTATTCCCTTCCATTCCTGGGCCCTTTTAGTGCTGATGGGTAGCCATTTTTATAAACATCCAAATGGAAATCGTCATTCCCCTTTAAAAACAAAAACACAAACAACAAAAACTAGTGCTGGTGAAAACACACATAGCCCAGATCCAGTTATCCTATCACAGAGAACAGATCGGTATGCCTAGAGACATTGCTTCATCCATTGGCATAACTCCCTAAAGGGACTGCATCAGAGTGTCACTTGTAATTTACACTCTGATCATCACTTAAAAACTGTTTAATATCTCATGGCCCTGAGAGGTACGGTCCCTTATGTGGGTCTACACCATGACCCCGCTGATTTTCAAGTGGACATTTAAGTGTGTGGCAGACCACAGGATAAAAATCCCGATAACAGTGTTGGTTATGTTCAGTTCAAGTGAGCAATTGGCCAATGTTCTAGTTCACTAATACAAGCTTGGAACAGGGCTGACCAGCCTCCGTGTCACAGAACTCATCCCCCTCCCCACCCCCTGATTGCCTGGAAGTATTGACAATAGCCTCTGCAATGTTCAGTTTTATTGTTTGGTGTTTGATTTGATGTGACTGTTTAGACTCATGTTGTTATTGCTACAGATAGAGTAACAGGGCAAGAGAAAAACCCAACTCATTGGATAAAATGGGGAATGTAAAAATGAAGAGATTTATTTTGTACAGACAAAGAAGTGTCCTCTGTAATGTTGCTGACATAAAGCACTTTGGGGGAAAAACATGGAAGTCTGTTTCCCATAAATCACGCAGGCCCTTGTACATTGTTACATATATACTCACGTAGAGAGAGGCGCTGCGTCTCTCATGCTGGATGCGGGGCCGGCTGCGGTGGAGAGCACATCTGGTGCTGGTTGTCGGAAATCTTTTAAGGAATTAGGTACACTTTTTTCTATTAATATGTATAGTTTTGCGATTTGTCACAGTTATGTTTCATATAATCATAAGTTATTTTGTCTTGTTTCATGAAGTCCTTTTTTTTTATGTCAAAAGCAAAATGAAGGGATGGTGTACTTGGCGCAGAATAAAACTGGAACTTAGAGGATTGCCCCTCCTGCCTGAAGCTTCAGCGCCGCGGCTTTGAAACACAATGGCAACCAGTGTTGTTTGTTTGTTTGTTTTATTGTTCTGTTCTGTCACCAGCCTCCTCTGTATTGGGGACGGTAATTATAATTAAAAGCAGATGGAAAGGGGGGGTCCAAGGCCAGCTTGAAAATGCCGCATCGCTTTGGGCCAGAACTGAAGCCTGGATTTAATTATAGATATGAGGACGAAATGGCAGTAAAAATGAATGTCTCCCCGAATCCTTTACATATTGGGAGTGTCCATAAATAAAACATGAAGTTTTATTTCATCACATTTAATTAAAGCTTTTATACATGTTTTATTGGTTATTCTATTAATCCACTTCACAAACTGGATAAATATGTGCGCGAGCTCAGTCAGCGTCCTACATCATGCTCCAGCAATGCCTCTGGTGCTTGCTTCCCCAGGTGCTGGGCTTCCAGCGTGCCGCGGGTGAGGGGAGTGGGTTTTCAGTCACGTTCTCCTAAAACCTTTCAGGGAAGACAGCACCACCAACCTCCAAGGATCGGGGTTGGAATCCCTGGCGCCCCGTGGGAACAGTGGTTCCTGCCCTGGTGTTCTGCTCTTAGAAGGCTACAGAGCCCCTTGCTGTACTGTGTTGCCTTCAACCTGCGTGGGGGTCTCAGTAGCCTGCATATCAGGTATTTACATTATGCTTCATAACAGCAGAATTGCAATTATGAAGTAGAAACGAGATAATTTTCTGGGATTAAAATTAGGGTATGAAAGGGTTGCAGCATAAGGTTGGGAATCGCTACTCTGTAGCCATGCACCAGGGAGAGTGGTCAGGATGGTTTGGCACCCACAGCCTGCTAGTCAAGCACTGGTACTCACAAGGGTCACTATACAGCCGGGAGGGCTGGCACCTGCCTGCAGTCCCCACACTCAGGAGGTAAAGGCATGGTTGTGAGTTTGAGGCCATCCTGGGCTAAACAGACTGTTTTAAAATCAAAAGGAAATTCTTCTGAGGAGCCTTTGTCCAAAAACTAAAAGAGTTTTTTTAAGGGTACCTAGATGACTGGGTACCCTACTGGGTTCCTTGGCATCAGAGAGCGGGCACTGAGAGAATGAAGAAATTCCTTGGCTTCCTCAAGCAACAGTTGCTGTGGATGCGACTTGTTCCAATCCCCAAGGGAACGATTAATAAAAACCCAGAGACAGATACTGGGATTCAACCTGGAGGTCAGAAAACCAAAGAGCCAACCACTGGCTCTTACCTCTACCTCAGTCTGAAATGGCGATCCTGCCTCCAAGAATCTCAGAATGAAACTGAGAGCTGTCTCCTCCTGTTTTATATTCCTCTCTAGGGTTGGGATTAAAGGCTTGCACCACTATAGCCCAGTTTCTATGGCAAACTAGCGTGGCTACTGGGATTAAAGGTGTGTGTCACCTCTGCCTGGTCTGTAAAGCTGACCAGTGGGGCTAGTTTACTCTCTGACCTTCAGGTAGGCTTTATTTATGAACATACAAATGAAGCATCACTGCAGTTGGGGAGTAAGTGGGAGAATTAGTGGAAGGCAAACCCCATGTCTCAACAGTGCCATTCCTCTGCCCAGAAGTCAGGGGTGATCAGGTGCATGGTGTTCATTGTAGTTTTTTAATAGTTGCCAACTAGAAAGGACTCAACTTCCCACTGATAGGAAAATGAACCAGTACCCTTGCCTGAATGATATAATGAATGAGATACCACAAAGGGGCGGGGGAACGACAAGACCGGAGTCCCACACGACAGCCTTCCAAAACCGATTGAGAAACAAGAGAGAGACCACTCAGTGTGGCTTTATTAATGGCTACTTTAAAACAAGCAAAATTCAATTTAGTTCCGTAGTTTAGGTGGTAGCACTGCACAGAGCAGCTGGGAAGCCATTACCACAAATCCCTGGTGGGGAAAGGCTCTTGGGACCCAGGGCTGCTGAGAGACAATGCTTCATCCCTTTGTCCAAGTGCGGGGGTACCCAGGTGTGTGCTCTATAATTATTTTACTGTGCATCTATATTTTATACTTTTTACTTCCGATAACAGAACATGAAGTCTTTCATCCCCTACTCCTAGGCTCGGCAGACTGACTGCTTCTGCAAAGAGCCACATGGTGCATATTTTATACGTGGAGTGCTACCTGGTGCCCCTTTCGCCCACTCTACCACTGTAGTTCAGAGAGGTGCTGTAGACGCTGCACAGACACAGGCGTGGCTGTGTTCCCACAAAACTTTGTTGGTGGATGCGAACCTGAAACTTACCCTCATTTTTAGATAGCCTTATTTTTTAAGTCCAACTATTTCAAACATTATTTTTTTAAAAAGTATTCTTATAAAAAAGTATTCACGCCTTCTAGAAAAACGACACAGTGGGCAGCAGGATTTGGCCTGGGGGCCGCGGTGTACTGCCTCTCCTCAGCTGAAAGAGGGTCTCCAGTCCATCCCGTAAATATCCGCTCAAATGAAGCTGCAGACAGGAGCCTCTGTGATCGCTCTTCAGCTACCTAGGGTCCTATTCCTAGAGGGAATTCATGAGTTCTATTGATTGAACTTTTCTTTGTTTAGATCTTGGGTTCTGCTCCCCGGGATACAGATGAATGCTGAGAGCCTGGAGTGCCATTCCACTTTATCTCTGGATTTAACATTTTTAATAAAAGCAACTGGGCATACAGAAATCTGTGAGAACTGGAAAATGAGTGCCCATTCTTTCCAAGCTAACCAAATATTTGCTGGATCTTGGCAGCCATAGCCAACCCTTTTCTGCGGAAATGCTGAGAGCTCCTAAGTAATGGATGCCTTCATTTTTCTCAGGCCAGGGCGCTTATGAGAAACTGGAACTGCCTCGAAACCTGCAGGGGAAAGAGTGAAAGGTGCTGGTGAGGGAGGGAAATGCAGCCTGGTGGTAGAACGTATGCGCATGCTCCGCACACACTAGTAAGCCCCTGCCTTCCATCAGTAGGAAGTCATAGCAGAGGCTGGGAAGTACTGACAGTTGTTGGCGTGCTCCAGGTGGACTGAGAGAGATGAGTTCCTCACCACCACCACCAACAACAACAACCCCTGCTCCCCAGTGCCCTCTGTTTTCCTGTAATGCCTAGCTTTCTAATTCCAGAACATATGGCCAGTCACAGTAAATTGACACGGGCGAATGTGGATGTTTCGTCTCTAGCCTAGGCAAAATTGGTACTTTGCAAAACTGTGGGTCTTCATGAATCTTGAGTCATTTACTTAATATTAGGTTGGACTAAGTTGTCATTCGCAGGTCTCCCCTGCTAGTTTCGTGTGCTTGAGTTTGTGGATTGTGTGCTGCTGCAATTCTAGTATTTGGGGGCAAAATAACTCTGTTTTATAGTTGAATGAGAAATGAACCAGGGGAAAGTCGAAAGAGCTGTCAGTCAGCTCCTTTTACAGAGGAGGAAGTTTCATTCATTCACTCATTCATTCATTCAATCATCTCCTCATTCATTCATTTTGTTGTTGGTTTTGGTTTTGGTTTTTGAAAACAGGGCTTCTTTGTATAGCCCTGGCTATCCTGGTACTCACTCTGTAGACCAAGCTGGCCTTGGAACTCACAGAGCTGTGCCTGCCTGTGCCTCCCAAGCCCTGGGATTAAAGATGTGTGCCCTCCACCACCCGGCTTATGTGTTCATTCATTCTTTTATTGTGTACCAGCTGTATATAAAATAAAATGAGGTAGCCCATCTTCAAAGAGCTAAAGATCATAAGAATCAGCCAAAAAAAATTACTGCCCAGGGCTTTTTTAATGCATGTTTTATGGGGCCAACGAGACTGATAATTGCACTCAGTACCCTGAACATACACAGTAGAAACCCCAGAGGGTTGTCCCCTGACCTCCGCAGGTACACTGTGAGGTTCCCCCACACAAGCAAACTCAGTACATAAATGGTGGAGAGCTTGCAGAAGAGGCGTGTTCACAGAAGAGGGGCACCTAATTCCTGACTGGAGGAAGGAGACACAGGGTCGGAATTGCCTGTGAGATGGGGGGTGTGGGAACTAGTCCTAAAGGATGAATGGGCCCTCAACTGGGGAGGGAAGTCACTCAGCGTGCTGACTGGAGGGACAGAGATAGCCCTTCTCTGCTCAGAATGATTCTTCCAAGACTACAGCCCAGAGCTACAGCCCCTTCCACAGAGGCCTGCTGGACACAGGGCACTGCCTCCTCTACCAACAGCAGGTGGCCCGTTCCCACTTACTCTACAAGATGAGCTCACTGTGGAATTTAGGGATGATGGGTCAAGGTCACGTTGACCTGTCTTTACCTCAGGACCACTCGGAGCCATGTGCATAGTGACTCTCCAAGAGAGAATCCGGACAGCACATGCAGATTGTAAACCAAGAAAGCAATCTTTTCCCCCCAGAAAGCGACTTGTTAGTACTGTGGAAACAATGGAGTGTTTCCTTTAAAAGGCCAACTTGCCATTACCCCATGACTCAGCACTTCTACTCTTAAGTCAACAGGACTGACATCAGAGGCTCAGCGGCAGCCATGCCCAGCAGAGGATGGTCTGATCAATGGTGGGCCTCATGCCCATGGGTAGTCTCATGAGGTTCAAATGAAACTCACAGACTCCTATTGCCTAACGTGCTATGGCCAGCTGAGCTGGTAATGCAAGAGTTACCCACCCTTTTGTGCTGATGCTAATGTAAGTAAGCCCATCAATAAAAACAGGGCTTATCATTATGCAGCATAAATTATACTTGATAATAAATGACTGACTTGTTTAATGTTTGCTTTATTTCTTACTGTTTTAGAGCATATACTTTATACTTATTTTAAATTTGGCTATAAATCTGCTCTTTCTATGACTGTGGTCTCATGCAACTAATGTTATTTCTTGACTACATCCCAAGGCCATGTGGAGTGACTGAGCTTTACTGACTAGGTCTGTGTACGTGTGTTCTGTAATGTGGCACACACAAATTTAACTAGCTACAGGTCTCAGAGGATATGATTGTCATAAGTGGTGCCTGACTGTATGTGCAATGATGTTCATGGTAGCCTTGCCCCAAAACTACAAAAGGCAAAAATATTCTAAAACACCTAACAGCTGATGGGCTAATGAAACGTGTTACATACATGTAATTGAAATAGTGTTCAGCCTTAAAACGGAAGGAAATAACGATATGCATTAAACCATGGTCTTGCCTCAAAGACATTATGCTATGTGAAATAATTCAGACCCAAAAGGATAAATGCTGTATGGCCCTTCTTGTGGGAGGCACCTGGCACAGCCGAATCAGAGACAGAATAGCACTTAGCAGGCGTGAGCTGGGGAGGGCAATGGAGCTCTATTGTTCAACATGCGTAGAATTTGTGTTTGAGAAGATGAAGAGGTTCTGTGGGTGGATAATGTACAGTGTACAATATCATGAATGTGTACCTACAGAATTGTGTACTTAAAGTGCGAAACTGATGTTTTCCACAGTTTACCACTTTAATACAATGGTAGCGTGGGCAGAACACTTCTTAGGCTGCTCGATACCCAACAGACAATACAACTGTAAAGACGCATTGTTTGGCCAGTGTTCTTGGGGTTCTCTTTGGAACGATCCCCTGCTTTGGGAGTGAGTGAGTCTTCAGCAGAGCAGTAGCTGATCCTGATCCATGGAACCAGGCTCTGTAAATGGCCCCTGGCTTTCTGAGGAGAAGCTGAAGGAGCAATGGGGAGTTGGTTCAGGCAGACTGCACAGTGGAGTGATGTACTTGCTCTAAATCTTTATGTTCCGAGAGAGGAAAAGGGTGGAAGGGAAGGAGGGAACTGGGTACTGGGGTGCAGGGGAGTAGTTGGAGAACTAGAGAAAATTCAGGCAGTGTTACTGAGACTCAGCTGATCCCAATGCAAGCAAGATTAGAAATTTGTATTTCATCTCTCCCTGTAACTATTTGTTTCTGAGTTTCATATCCCATGCCAGTTGGGAGCAAGTGGTAATGCAGGAGAATAAAATATAAATATCAATGGTCCTGGTGCCAATTCCAAGTGGACTGACTTCAAATGGCTTATTCTGGTTGCCTGTGATGTAGAAGAGTTTGCAGGAAGTAGGTTTCCCTGGGACAGATACTGAGACATGTCTGGAAGTGTACAAGGTTATTGACACAGCACACTGGAGAAAGGAACAGTGCAGAGGCTAAATCGAGCAGAGGGATGCCATCAGAGTGTGATGCCAATTAAGTCCACAGAAGCTCTGCCAAGCCACTCAGGGTGCTTCATACAAAGATTGCTCCTATCCAGTATAAGGGTTCCGTGTTGTAGAACCAGCTAGGCTGGAGGGAACCCTGGGAGGAGGTGCTTGGTCTTCTCTATCATGCTGATTCAATGACTAGGGGCCTTCTGAAGAGCTGCAAAACAGAGGAGGATATGAAAAAGAATTAACGGCCCCAATCTACTACCTACACCCCAGACTTCTGGGGAATCTGAGCAACATAACATTGTGCCCGCCTTGTCGAGCACTGGAGGAAAGCAGTGTGCCCAACCCTGTGTTCTCCAGTTTGCAGTAGACAATAGAGAATATTCTTGGTTCTTTAGTGCCAAGTGACCTAAGGCAGGGTCACACACACACACACACACACACACACACACACACACACACACACACACACACACACACTGAGGCTCATCCCCAGCCTTCAACACATGTTTTTGAAGTTACTCCTGCCTCAGCCTCTCTGCGCCCTCTCCACTGTCCGGCTTTCTGGAACACTTGCAGTTCCAGAAAAGCTGAAAACACCAAGAGTGGTGAGTTGTTCTATTGCATCATGGAAGATAAGACTGTTGATACCAGTGCAGATGATGGAGGCCCAGCTTGTGGCATTTCAGAGGGAAGCAAAGACTCTATGGGACCATGGTGTGAAGAATCTGTGGTGTCTGGTCAGCAGCAGCCAGAGAATTGGTTGTGGTTAACAAGAGACCAGAACCACTAATGTGAAACCTTGGCTTTGCTGGGACAATACATGCTGTTCGGTCGGGGCTGAGAAATTAGCAGTGGTTGAGAAGAGACCAGCATTGTTGAGGTGAAATCTCCTGGGAAGTGTTTCCTCGGAGTCAGCACACAAAAACTGTGTTGGACAAGGTTGTGCCTCCCTGTAGTAGCTGAGCTTGATAGTGTAAGAGTCTCCCAGGTGGTACTGGTTTTGAGGGCATGAAGAGGTCATAAAGGACAGCTGAGGCTTGGCACTATGAGAGACCAGAGAGGCCATTAGTGAAGGCACAGCCTCAGTAGCAGTTGAAAGCCCAAGACTGAAGGGCTAATAGAGAAAGTTGAGGCTTAGAACCACAAAGTAAGCCCAGGAGAGGCCATTGGTGAAAGTGCAGCCCAGTTGCAACAGAAGACCCAGCATTTTGGAGATGCCAGTACCGTGGAATGATCACCAAGAAGAGCAGCAGCCATTGGGTGGAGCTGGCCTTAGCCTAGAAAGACAAGCTGTGTGTGTTGTAGGGGTGGAGGCAGAGACTTAACTCAAGCCCCTAAGATCGTGAGTAGATCCTGACACTGAGTGATTTACACAGTGGAGTGATTTCACTTTGATTTGATTGTGACTATGGTTTCTTCCTGCTTGAAGTAAGAAAGTTTTTAACTTTTTTTTGTTGTTGTTGTTATAGAAGCTCACAGCTCAAAGTAGAGAGATGCTAGTTTTTCAAAGTCTTTGGATTTAAAAAGAGCCTGGACAGTTTAAAAAGACTGGAATTTTTAAGTGTCTGAATTTTAAAGGCTCTGGAGCTTTTTTAACTTTGTAAAATGTTTTATGTTGTGATGTCTTTATTAATGTGTCATCTTAGGATGAATAAGAAAGGAAAGGCTGTGGCTTAACAGTGATGTGTTTGTGTGTCAAGGTGACAAGGGGTCTACTTATGTTGGCTAGTTTTATGTTGACTCAATGTTATGACATGTTCAGGCTAGAGTCATTGAAGAGGACGGAGCCTCATTTGAGAAAAATGCCTGCAGAAGATGGGGCTGTAGGCAGGCCTGCAAAGCTATTTTTTTTTTCAGATGATAATCATTACTGTTTATTTTTATCTGGGGTCAAATACAGTTGAAATAAAACAGTTTCTGCGAGTTTTCAAATTAACCTAATAATTTATTGGTCTCCAAAGATCATTGTAGATACTCATCTTGGTACAGAGTTCTAACCCAGAGGACCCTCTAGATCTGGTACAGACCCACATAGGTCCCATGTTTGCTGTCTCAGTCTCTTTGTGAGGTCATATGAGCCTCGCTCAGTTGATTCAGAGGGCCTTGTTCTCTTAGTGTCCTTCATCCCCTCTGTCTCCCATACTCCTTGTGCCTCCTCTTCCACAGGCTTCTCTAAGCTCTGAGGGAAGAATTTGATGGAGACAGCCTGTGTAGAGCTGTGTGTTCCAAAGTCTGTCTCAATATTCTGTCTCTGTCTCTCCTCTGTCTGTCTCTCGCTCTCTCCATAATTTTTGACTGTGGGTCTCTGTATTTGTTCTCATCTGCTGAAGGAGAATGGCTGAATCAGGCATCAATCCATGAGTATAGGGGTCATTTTACTATTACTTTTTTTTAAGAACAGTAGTGTTTCGTTTTACCCCCAGTCTCTGGGCTCTCTACTCTCAGGTTTTTGGTCACTCGAGCAGTGTTGTGTATGGGTTCCATCTCATGGAGAGGGCCTTAAGTCAAATCAGATATTGACTGGTTACTCCCACAGTTTCGTGCCACCATTCCCTGGCATATTTTGCAGGCAGGACAGATTGTAGGTCATAGGTTTCATGGCTGGGTTGGTGTTTATGTTTCTCCTTTGGTTGTCTGCAGAGTACCTTTGCCATACCAAAGACACTTGAACATTGGGGTGAAGGTTCTACGTGGGAACCAGCTCCATCTCTACATGCTCAATGGGTTGTGTGGATGTTGTCTTAAGCAATTGGGGCCTTGATGTTAGTGTATAGACAGTAGCCTATTGTCTTGTCAACAGCTTAGGCTGTTTGAGATTTCCATGAGATGACTTTGGCCAACAGTTCAAAAGGATATGATCCAGTACTGTTAGCTTCATTTGGTGACAAGAGATGGCCAGTTGGGGTGTGATCTTCTTCATTATTGGGAGACTTCCTTAGGATGCGTAAGGCATTTTCTTAAGCAATGATCAATGTGGGAGGCTGGGGAGAGCCACCCATTAGCTGGTGATCTTGAACTCTGTAAGACATCAGGATGTCTGAGTTCCTGTCCTGACTTCCTTCAATGATAGACCATGATGGAGAAGTACAAGCCCTCCCCTTCCACAAGTTACTTGGATCATGGTGCTTGTCACAGCAGTAGAAACCCTAATTAAAGCAGGAGCCATGTTCAACCTCTTTTCTCTTTGCTTCCTGACACTATGAGGTGATCAGTGTGGTCCCGCCACTCACCACTACACACCCCCACACAATGTTCTGCTTCACCACAGGCCCCCCAAAAGGAAGCCAAGTGACCACAGCCTGAAACCATGGAAATTATGGGCCAAGATAAGCTCTTCCTGCTGTAGGAAATTATTTTAAGGTGTGTTACTTTAGTTTACACTTGCTTAACTCTGTGAAGCTGTGAATCCTTGCCTGTATAAAGTGCCTGATGAGCTAATAAAGAGCTAAACAGCCAGTAGCGAGGCAGGAGCAAGAATAGGTGTGGCTGACAGACAGAGAGGATAAATAGGAGGAGAAATCTGGAGAAAGGAGGAGCAAGAGAACAAGGAGAGGAGGACTTAAGGGGCTAGCTACCGGGCTACACAGTCATGGAGGAAGAAGGAAAGTAAGATTTTCAGAAATAAGAAAGATAAAAGTCCAGAGAGAAAAGATAGATGGGATAATTTAAGTTAAGAAAAACTGGCAAGAAACAAGCCAAGCTAAGGCCGGACATTCATAAGTAATAATGAGCCTCTGTGTGTGTCTGATTTATTTGGGAGCTGGGTGGTGGACCCCTCAGAAAGAGCAAAAGAGCAAAACAACACACAACACTTCCCTCTCTAAGATGATTCTCTCAGGTGTTTTACACAGTGATGGAAGACTGAGCACAGCATCTTCCCTTAAAGGGTGTTTGTAAGATATGTTTATTAAGATAAAACATATTTGTATTTAAGTTTGGAAAGCTTGCTTTGGGTTTTTTTTTTAATTGCAGGCTTACCCCAGGTAAGGCTTGATATAAGCCTTAGGCCCTTAAACTCAATAACCCCTAATAGTAGGAGGAAAAAAACAACAACAACAAAAAAATCATGTGGTACAGATTCTAAAGTCTACAAAAATCCACTAAGGAATTGTCAGAGTGCTCAAATTCTTTGACAGCTGCCAGACAACTAATGGCATACTGTAAATATTTGCTTCAGATAAGACATGTACTGTTGTGTGTAATTCAAGGCCTTCCTAATTTGCTGGTACCCTACTATCATCAGGGAACATCTGTAGACCACATCCTTGGACAGTGTACCTGGAACCTGTGCACTGCTCAGTCTTTTCACCATGGAGACGTGGAACTGAAAAGTTCTTTTCTGTACCAGCCCTTCCCCATACTGCACGTGGGCATGGCATGCTAAGCTAGCTGTCTCTCCAGGATTCCGTGGGACACATTTGTGTGACTCAGCCGCACAGCTGGGCCTTCCTTCTATTGTCAACTTCAATTTCTCTCTCCTCAGAATTCTTATGCTGTCTTCTGTTCATATTTTCAAAGGGCCCGATTCTGATCCCCAGGCAGTTTATATGTGAGGCAAGGGTCCACAGAGAATGAGAGCCATTCGTCCTCCAGATCCCTGGGGATATCTGAGAAGTTCAGAGCTCTGTCACTGGACAGTGTGCAATCCAGGTGCCTCTTGAGATACCCCAGAGAAACCGGAATGATAGAGGCTCATCCCAAAGCCACCGTAAAATTGATCTGTGGTCATTTGTTTGCACCAGGTCCTTCTGGGAGCTTAGCCTTTATTAAAACATGGCCACAATGAGCTATCATTGCAAAGGCTTGCTCACAGTTGCCAGTGGAGGCAAGGTTTATTGGCTCTAGTCTTCCTTGTTGCAGGAGATCTTAGGCGACCTGGCTGGCCTTGATTCAACCGGTCTAAGGTCACTACACCACAGAAACTACACCGGGACAGCGCAGTATGGCAAGAATTGAAGAAGACTGGTCTGGGAGGCCAGAGATCTGGCAGGCCAGAGATTGGGCTCTAGCTGGGTGACTGCCACCAGATCATTTGTGAGAGAAGCTTCAGCTCCAGAATTCATCCATCTCTGTATAAGCAAATTGCCTATCCACAAGAACCCCAGGCACTCAACTCAGTGAGGATTATACCCTAACCTTCTTAGGGGCTCTATAGCCATCACCCAGTTGCTTCTTAGGAGATACTGACTCCCCCTCCACATCTATAAAACTCAAGGAGTTGACTTAGATGTTGGATGCTGCATTCGGCTTCCAGACTCAGCATGTTCTCTAGGATCCGTGGTTTGTTTCCCCACTGGGTCCTTTTCCTCTGCAGCCTAGCTGTTTTCATTGAAGACTTTGTATGAAACGTGCTACTCACCTTTCTTTGCCATGAGGGCCTTTGTAGCCAGACCCAGTTAACCTGGCATTCAGTACTGTGCCTCACCAAGATAATGGGAGCAGACTGTGACAGCTTGCTCTCTGTGCTACTGTCTTCTCTCAGGCAGCTGGAACTCTGAAGTTAAAGGTGTGGCATTCTGAAGTGCAGGCACTGCAACAGTCCTGCAAGCAGGGGAGTCTGCAGCCACCCGGGATGGTGCCCACGTGCTCTCTTCAGTCATGTGACCCCAGATGTGCACTTCGGGGCAGTGTGAAAGAGTGAAGTACTGGGGAAAGAGTCAAGCTGACAGAATAGGAGAGAGAAATTCTGCATACTAGCCTTTTTAAAAGCGTTCTGGTTCCTAAGGCATGCTTTTCTATGTTGGGAAGAGAACTAGCTACAAGACACAGTGAAAATGTGTTGAGTAATCAGATGGGGCTGCAAAGGTGCTTGATGCATTCAGATTCCGGTGTGCTCTCTCTTCGTGTTTTCTCCTCTCTCTCCTCGCTCTCCTCGCTCTCATCTCTTCTTGCAATGGAAGCCTTCTAGCCTTCTCTCTCTGCAGATTTGCCTCCCCCGTTTCTCTGATCTATGATCAAATGATGCCCATTCTATGCTCCCGAGCTTAACTAATCTAAAAGAAGAAAGAACCAATCATCTGTTCTCTGTATATACATGTGCATGTGTGTAGAAATAGGTGCATATATGAGATGTAGACAAAGACATAGGTTTAGATAGACATCATATCTGTCTAAATTTCAAATCCACAAAGAAAGGGGCTTGACTTAGGCAGACAGCCATAGTCTGTCCACCCCCAGCACTCTCCTAGTACCTTCTCCTAGTACCTTAGCTAACAGGATTCTCCACAGTGAGCTAGAGGAGTCAGGGTGTCTGTGAGCCTGGAACGCATCCTAAAGGCTATAGCCTTGTGAATGGGGGCACTCATTCATGACCCTATGTGTCTAGGACTGCCACATATAGTAGGTGGATAATGACCGAGCCAGAAGGACTCTTTACCAAACCCTGACTTGCCTGGGCTGTCATTGAAAACCTGAGTCCTTATCCTTATTTTGCTGCCTTGGTGCATTTTCGAAAGGCAATAAATCAGACCCGAGTCATTATCTCTGAGACTTCCCCAAAGTCTGCCTACACAGCTCACTCTTGGCATGGTTTCCATTTCTTTGCATTATTTTCATATTGGGGAGCACCAAGATGGGGCTGTTAGTACTTTGATATTCAAGGGTGAGAGTTGCAAATATGCCATTTGTTTGCATTCACACAATTCTATTACCTGTTATTTATTATAAATATTTCTGACTAGATAACTACCCATGCACTACCTCTTTTTCCGCTTATTAACATCTCAGAAATTTTGCCCGGTCTTTCCAATGAGCTTTTCAATTCCCATCCATTAAATTTTTCTCATGCAACAGCATTCCATTAAGCTGATCCTTATTTCTGAGAATATAGAGTGTCATTCTAAATTTTACTCTTATGAGTCCCACAAGTTCTTAGGTTTGTTCAGAGACAAATTGTCCCCTTAATCATTATTAACTTTTCTGATGAGTCAAAAAAAATCACATTGTAAAATATTCCCATAATGAGCTGTAGTATCAAATTCTTATCTACTGTAATTGTTCTCAACCTGTGGGTTGTGACCCCTTTGGGAGTCATCTATCAGATATTTACATTATGATTCATAATAGTAGCAAAATTATATACAGCAGCAATGGAATAATTTTATGCTTGGGGTCCCCACAGCATGAGGAGCTGTATTAAAGGGATACAGCATGAGGAAGGCTGAGGACCACCCATCTGCTGTACATAGTGAGAAGAACACAGAGCATCAATGCTTCTATTTGCTGTGCTGCTGCCAATGCCACACAGCACAGTGGAGTCACAGCAGAGGAAGCAAAGGCTTGAGAGGTGACTACTGTGGACTGCTGGGTCCTCGTAGCAAAAGCAAATCTGTAGAAACTGAAGAGAAGAGGGAAGTGTGAATTATGGAAATAGCAAAACCATCTGAAAACCCACAGAACTCCAGAGAATTCTAAAGATGGTGTCCAACCAGCGACATATGGAATGTGAGCCACTGTGGGAGGAAGGTTACCAAGGAATGAGGAAAGATCACCATGTATGATGAGACAGTTATAACTCCAGGCTGACTGTTGCTTGTTGCTTTGCATCACACTGGGGCCAAGCTTGCCTATCCTTTTATTTAGAAACCAGCTGCTAACTCTATCTCCATTTATCGGGTGAAATTTCTATGGTGATACTCAAGATATTCA
>JAQHUG010000021.1:6171209-6237185 GCA_028555095.1 Dicrostonyx torquatus
TTAAAGATAATCATAATAGTCAAGTTTGTAGTCATGTTAGATTTTCTAGATACATAGAGATATTTCAGTCAGAAAGGTATTCATCATATCTTTCAAAAACTACAGAATATGTCATTTAAAATGTTTTAATAACTTAGGGCTTTTCATGACAATTAGACACATCTTCTCCTGGCAGCACCAATCTACTTCAAGAGAAAGATGGGCATCAAAGAGGTTCCTTATGGAGTTGGCCAACCATTTGGGTAAGAAACTGCTCTTGCCTGGACTGCTTCACTGGACATGTAGTACCCAGAGAGATATGACTGCTGAACTTGCCTAAAGGTGAGATGGTCCTTCGGGGTTCCTATTTCATGTAAGAGTCTGCGAGACATTTTGCAGGACACAGAAGAAAGTGACTGAACTGTCTTTGAAATTTCCTGCTTCATGGAAAAGTCTGCTGGATACTGCTGGATACTAGGGGGCTGTAGGCTAAAGATGGATGCCCCAATGGTACAAAAGAATATTAGGTGACTGCCCAGGAAGCGAGATGTCTCTGTCAATTCTAGAGTTTTGGAAGTTGCTTAAAATGCACTTCCTGTTTACTTAGGTTATATTATATCCTTCTGAGGTCTTTGATGGAGTTGAAGAGTAGATAGATAGTTATTGTTATAGTTTTTATTTGTTATGATAAAAGATAAAATAGATATAAATAATGTAACTGAAATTCTTGCTTGATAACTGTTTTGTTATATGTAATTTTACTATATTAAAATTAAAGCCTTCATTTCCTTTTTAAACAGAAAAGGGGAAATGGTGTAGGAGGTTCTTCTGTTTATGTGTTGCTTTCATTGGTTGAATAAAGAAACTGCCTTGGCCTTTTAATAGGGCAGCTTAGGTAGATGGAGTAGACAGAACTGAATGCTGGGAGGGAGAGAGAGAGAGAAGGAGAGAGAACCACCATGGAGCTGCCAGGTCAGACATGCTGAATCTTTCCCATTAAGCCATGACTTTGTGGTAATATATACAGATTGGTGGAAATGGGTTGAATCAATATATGAGAGTTAGCCAATAAGAGGCTACATATAATGGGCCAGGCAGTGTTTAAATAAATACAATTTCTGTGTGTTTATTTCAGGGGTTAATTTAAGCTAGTAGGGCAACTGGGATGAAAAGCAGGCCTGCTCCTCCTATAACAGACCTGAGCTCATGGGCACTTGCTGACTGATTCTCGACTGGACTGACAGCTAGGAAGCTGGCATGGAAACGACCTTGGCTCTCTGCATGTGTGTCATAGTTGTGTAGCTTTGCCTGTTTGTGGGGCTCCTAGCAGTAGGATCAGGATGTGTTCCTGACAACTCGAGTGGGCGTTTAGGAACACATTCCCCATGCTGGGTTGCCTCGACCAACTGTGATGCAGGGGGAAGAGCTTGGTCCTGCTTCAGCTTGATTGCTATGCTTTGCTGACTCCCATGAGAGGCCTGCTGATTTTATGAATGGGCATGGAAGAGTGGATGGGGAGGAGGGCAGAAGGGAGGTAGAGAGACTGTGGTCAGTATGTAAAATAAATGAAAAAAATTAATAGAGAAAGAGAAAAGAACAGGGAAAACAAATTTTTTAAATAAAGCTAGCAAAGATATTTACAGAAACAAGCAAAGAAATTATCCATATAGAACAAAATATTAATGAATGAAATATTAATAAAATAACAAAATGTTAATAAAAATAATGATGTGAAAACCTTGCTACAGAATATGTTATACTTGACAAAAGATACAGAAAGATGGATAAAACCAGAAAAAGATTACTAACAAAACTGAAGATTACATCGGGAACTCAGAGAAGAAAGAAGAAAATATAAAAGAAACATAAAAAGAATTGTGTCCTCGTAATAAAAACACCATGTGCATAATCTAGAGCAGTGGTCCTCAGCCTTCCCAGTGATGCAACCCTTAATACAGTTCCTCATGTTGTGGTGACTCCCAACCATACAGTTATTTTTATACTTAATTCATCACTGTAATTTTGCTACTGCTATGAATTATAATGTAAATATATGTTTTCTGGTGGTCTTAGGTGACCCCTGTGGAAGGTCACCAAAGAGGTGACCTGCAGCTTGAGAACCACTGATCTAAACAACCTAGGAGATGAAAACAAAATTAGAAAAACACTTGAAGAAAAATGGAAACAGTTTCCTCCGAATTGAGAAAAAAATAGATTTTAAAAACTCATATGCTCCCAAAAGGATCAGCTCAGGCTGGAGAGATGCCTCAGCCTTTAGGAACTTGTACTGCTCTGTAGAAGGCCCAGTGTTCCCAGCACCATGTCAACTACCTCATAGCCACCTTGAACTCCAGCTTTAGAGAATCTGCTTCTTTCTGGTCTCCATGGACACCTGCACTTATGTTCATGTAACCACAAGCAGACATGCACACACATAACTAAAAAAATAAAAATACATCTTTTTTTTCCCCCCAAGAAACCATCTGAAGCACAGATGAGCATCAGAATAAGCTCAACCTTCTGGAGGCAACACTGCAGGTGAGAGAACCAACACAGACACACCACATTGGGAAGGAGACTGGGAAAGAAGGAGCAGAAACAAAAGGCATGGTGGGAGTTATAATAACTGGAAGATGTTAAGGAAGCTGACAGAAGTGTATTCTTAAATAACAACTATTACAGTAGGTATAAATGCATTAAATCCACCACTTCAGGGCAGAGATTCTCTCAGAACAGATTAATTAAAAGAGTCTTCCCCCATGTGGGACTCAATGGAATGACAGAAAATAAAGAGACTTAAATAGACACAAAATACAGCAATAAAATTTACCAAATGAAAGCTGATGCAGCAATCCTAGCTTTTATTAGGTATCATTTATGATCAATATAGTGGGACAAATAATGCCTTATGTACAAGTATAAGAAACTAATAAATGAGCTGTGTTTATTATAAGATGCTTGCATAAATATTACAGATTTAAAATATGCCATATAACAACTGATAAAACTGAAGCGAGACAAGCCAAGTAATGTTAATTGTAGATTTTAGAATTCCACTTACAGAAACTAATATTGATAGATGGAGCAGAAAACACAATATTTTTCATAGATGTGTTACAATAAGTAAGCTTGTTGGTGCACTCAAGATGATATGGCATACAATCATAGAATTCATAGCTTTTCTATGTTCATATAGAGATTTATAAAAGTGAGCCTTGATGATAGCCAGTTGACTTGGCATATTCAGGATGGCTTAAACCAACGAAAACCTCCTACCACAAGTTCTTTGACAATGGCCAGGGTTGGGGAAAGTATGGAAATTATGCTTGTATTTCTTCACAATTTCATATGAAAGTGACAGGGTCCCATTCTTTTACCAATGGTTACAAAATTAACAGCATTGTAGGTTAAGAGATAGGTGTGAGGATAGCTTTGCCAACTGGACTGGACTCTGAAATTCCCAGATTAGTAATGAATATCTTTGGGTGTGTCCATGCTGACAATGAGAAGAGGAGGCCTGTGATCTAATGAATGGATTAATACCTTAAGAGACTCATAGGAGACCACTCTAGTGGGGGGAGGATGAAAGAGAGAAGGGAGGGCCTAGGCAGGTGGGGTGGATCACTGAGGATGTGGCCTTGGGGCTCTGGCCCATTCTGTTGGTCTTTTTTTCTGTTTCCTGGGTGCCCTCCCTGTGAACTGATCTTCTGGTATTATCACACCCTCCCCACCTTGAAGAACTCGCATCTCAGAAATCAGGAGCCAAAAAATCCTTCCTCCCTTAAGCTGTGTCTCTCAGGCTTTTGGCCAAAGTGATGAAAATGGCAGCTAGCACAGCAGGGACACTGAATTCCCTTTTGTTCTAGAAGAGAAGCAATACCACTGGCAGTAGCAATTCCTACCAGTGATAATCCAATGAAGTAGGTCAAAACATTCACATAAAGAAATATTTTCTAAAATAAATTCATAATAAAGAAAAAGTAAAAATAAGCCATTTATAGTAATGCAAAACATATGTACCTATGCAAATGCATGCATATTTCAAACATATTAGAATGAGTGTTGGTAAGAGAAAAGAAAATATAATTAGTGTATACAGATGAGAATATATAAATTAATAGATAAAGGACCAAAATGTCAATAATAAGATGTGCTACAAATGAGAGACTATAGTTAATTCTACCCTCTGCCAGTAGACGGCGATATTTGTGTTGAGGTATAGAGCTTGGATTAGAAAAGATGAATGAGTTTAAACGATATTACCAACTTGAGAAAAAAATCTAAAAGTATATGGAGAATTAAAAACACATAGAAATTATTAGAATGAGTGTTTCATAAGTTCACTGATAAAAATCAATGTAAATAAGTCTGTTATATTTCACTAGCCAGCACACAGGTAGAAAATATCATTTTAGGGGACTGGAGAATTGGTTCAGAGGTTAAGAGGTTCTGAGTTCAATTCTCAGCAATGACATGGTTACAACCATCTATAATGAGATCTGGTGTCCTCTTCTGGCATGCAATCATACATGCAGGAAGAACACTGTATAAATTAAATAAACAAACAAACAAACAAAAAATACCATTCCAGAAAGGATCTATTCTACTGGTATTTTTAAGTGACATGAAGGGCCTAAGAGTACTTTTGACTCAGTGTGGAAAGATTTTAATGGAGAAATTATATGATATTTTTTCCAAGTGACTAAAAAGAATCTAAATATATGGAGAAAAATGTCATGTCTTATGGGCTAGAAAGCTTGGAAAATAGAGTCCTCTGTTATCACAAAATTAATCTCTATCTTCAACACAACCTGAATTTTAAAATCCCAACAAGTCTTTGTAGGTGCATAGAAGGGAAGGGGCATCATCGATTTCAATGATGCAAACATCATGAAATCTTGAAAAAGGGAGAAAAAGGGAAAGAAGTAGCAAGGAGGAGAAAAAGAGACAAAGGGCGAAGAGTAGGAAAAATGGAGGGAAGAAAGTAACGAGAGGAAAAGAGTCAGTGGGGCTGTGATTAAACACCTTCTTGAATAGTAAGAATTATTGCAATATACTATTTGCATGGAAAAGAAAGGAACAGAGCCAAGAAACAGGCTTGCACATGCATGGAAATACTCTACAATACATGGACTCAGCACAGACAAGATGACACTTTGGTGTAGGAGGATTCTTCTGTATTTCTGTGCTTTGATTGGTTAAATAAAGAAGCTGCCTGGGCCATTTTATAGGGCAGGACTTTGATAGGCGGGGAAAAGAGAAGAGGATGCTGGGAAGAAGACTGGGTCAGTGAGAGACGCCAGAGATGGATGCAGGTTAGACTTTTCTGGTAAGTCACCACCTCATGGTGACACACAGATTATTAGGAATGGGTTAGTTTATGACGTGAGGGCTAGCCAAGAAGAGGCTAATGATAATGGGCCAGGCAGAGTTTAAATGAATATAATTATCGTGTGGTTGTTCGGGCATAAGCTAGCTGGCGGCTGAGAGACAGGCACCGGGAAAACAGCCCCACTTCTCGGCGGCAGGACACAGCCCTCCCCCCATTTACAACAACACTTAATAGTACTGGGAAAATTAAATGGGACCCACATCTTTCAGAAATTTCAGCATTTCATGTTTTTGAGGGGAATCCCACCAGGTTGTGCCCTGGTCTCTTTGGATTCTTTGGTCCATTTGGAGGCGACTTTAGTACAGTGATAGATATGGATCTCCATTCTTCTACATGTGAACATCAAGTTTACCCAGAACCATTTGTTGAAGATGCTGTCTTTCCTCCAGGGTGCATTTTTTACTTTGTTGTCAATTATCTGATGGATAATTGTGCACTCCTTTTTGGGTCTTCTGTATTATTCTATCAATCTACATCTCTGTTCCTTTTTTCTGTTTTTGTGCTAGTACCATGCTGTTTTTATTATTATAGCTCTATAATATAGTTTGAAATCTGGTGTGGTAACCCCTCCACTCTCCCCCAGCATTCTTCTTTTTGCTAAGAATGCCTTTAGCTACCTGGAAACTTTGTGCTTCAATATGAATTTTAGGATATTTTTTTCTATTTCTGTAAAGAATAAATTGTTTTTTTTAAAAAAAATTAGAATTTTATTAAATCTGTACATTGCTTTTGGCTATATGGTCATTTTCACAAAATTAATTCTACCAATTTATGAGCATGGCAGTTTTTTTTTTTTTTTAATCTTCTAATGTCTTCTTCATTCTCTTTTCCCAAGGATGTAAAGTTCCCTGAAGAGGACTTTCTCTGCCTTGGTTAGGTTATGTGTATATATGAGGCTATTGTGAAGGGGTGGTTCTCTGTGACCTCTTTCTCAGGGTACTTGCTATCATAACTATTGGTAATATAGAAAAGCTATTGATTTCTCATGCCACAAAATAAAAGTTATAACTCTCAGCATACGAAAAAAGAACCTTATTATGGAGAATAACCTTGTGATACTAAACAATACTTAAAACAAAATCAAATGGCATGAACCATAGAAAAGAAAGATCTGAGTTCTCTCAATTTAATAATATACATATTCCAGATGCCTGGAGAAAATGAAGAGAGAAACTACAAATATGAAGAAACTATTCGCAGGATATGAGGCTAATAAAAATGATAGTATTTAGAGCAAACAAGACAAAAAAAAGCTACTACATATGAGGGTTGGGAAAAATTTTTAATAGACACCAAGAAGAAGAAGCTCAAATGGACAGTAGTTTTACTAGAAAACTATTCAGGATAAATTATGAATCATTCAAATGCAAAAGTACATCAACATGAGAGAATTTTAACTATATCACATGACAAAGCATTTAAAATGCCCTACTATCTAAGTGGTGAGGAAACAAGCCAACCAGAACACTTCTACTGTGTCAGTAGGAGTGTAAGTAGATGCAAATTACCCACAAAATGAATGTCATACACACAACCAATCTGCAAAGTCTTCTCACTTTGTATCCCAGAGAAATTCTTACATGTGACCAAAGTCAAACAATACTCAGAGACACATCTCAAGGATTGAAACCATGAGAAGCAAGCCATAGATTATAGCCATCAAAACTGATATGTGACTTTTTCCTATCTTCACATATGTGAAACATATGTGAACTAGTCACACAGAGGAACCCTGATGTGCAATAACAGGGTATGAATTATGGCCGAATGCAACAGAAACAATTCTCAGGATATACTGACTTTTACAAAAGCAAGTTGCAATCTTAACTGTAATCCCACTCAAGGAGAGAGATGTGGAAAAAATAAAATATAGGCTAACTGACATGTTATGAAGATTGAAAAGAATGCAGGGAATCTAAAGAACTTCAAAAGTAAACACTGGAAATGTTTTGTTTCTGTGAGTTGAATAATAAAGGGATCAGTGGTAGTGTCTATAAAATAAATGTACGTACTTAACAAATAGCCTTTAATTTTTTTCATTCCATTTTTTTTCAAACATTTTCAATATGGTATCAAGCGGGGGGAAGTCCTTTGCTGGGGTATACTATTAATATTTTCTAGAACTGTCTCCAAAGACATGTTCTGTTTGGGACCGTTTCACAGCTTTGTCTAAGTGTTTTGTATTTTTAGATCCTCAGTTGTGCAAATCCACTATACCATCAAGTGCCTAGTCATCCCACAATGCATAGTGTGGGGATGCAGTTGGTTAGCGGACATGCTCTTTCTTCTGAATGCAGTAGAATTGCCATTGCTCATGGTGCTTCCACACTTGGTCCTTCCCACAGTGAGCACCCTGGCTGGCGTGGGTGTGGTTAATTCGGCATTCTAAGAGGCCTCTTGCCCTGGTCATACTCAAGGGGCCTCTCAAACTCAGCTCAACCTTTCCCCCACCACAGCCCCTTCTGCTGCAAAACCTTACTGTAGATCAACACACTTTATATTTCTGCCTTTGTTCTGCCTCCCATTTGCTACATTCTGTCCCTGAAGTAGTCAATGGCTCATTCTCAATCTTGTACATTGCAAAGCCCTCCTATTCTTGTCAACATGTTTTCATCAGCTATTTTTCCCCAATTAAAGATAGATTCCTATAGCTTGAAAAAGTTTAATTCAAAATATGTCCAAGTATGATCCAAGTAAAATCGAGCTTCCTTCAGTCACATGTATGTCAACAGGGGAAGGAGAGACCCTTCACAGTCACATGATAGGTCTCTGAAGATTGACTCACAGATTTCACATGGGGCCATAATCCCCAACAGGGTTCTGTAACTTGGATTTTTTTTTTTTTTTGTCAAAGAGGAAACGGACTTTTAAAGGGTGTGGCTACAGGCTCTAATGTGCCTAAGAAATCATTCACTTACAGACACATGCCACGTGGCAGCAAATAACGAAGGCGATCTGTTTGTTTCATCTTCTGCCTACTAAGAAGCAAGATGCTTTTCTACCAGGGAGCCAAGGGGACAGCGTCTTTGAGGAGCTGTCCCCACGTGTTTGGAGTCCTGTTGGTGTGGGTGTGCTGTGATGTCCCCTCTTTGAGTCAGGTGCTGGCTCTTGCCTCTGCTTTTAGCCAAAATAAACATGCTAAGAAATCAGTCTCCAGCTGAAGACCACCTGGTGCTCTGTTCCAGGGCTGGGGTCAAACCCAGGGCTTCACTGGTGCTATGGAAATGCTCCACCTCTAAACTACATCCCTCACCCTTTCTTTGAAGGTCTTAATGGAAGTTTGAAATTCCCTTGAATAGCTCTCCACATCTGACTGTTCACACGGCGCTGTAGCAGCCCACCCCTCCATTTAAAGCACTTGGGTCTGTATTTCAGTGGTAACAGTCTCAGTGAGGCTTCATTCCTTCAAGGACAGTGAGAAGACAGTTGTTGGTTGGGGGAGTGTGAATGTTTTGCTTAGGAAGACAAACAGGGCCCTGCTGAGCAGCCATTTTGTGGAAGGCCCACCCACCATCATCCACTGAAGACCCAGAGCAGGCAGTGTCTGAGCATTGCTCTGGGCTCCCTTCTCTGGGACGTTGCTCAATTGCTCCTCCCTTTCCAAGGAACACACTTGACAAACTGCCTTTAGAAGAAAAAACTGGGGAAACAATTTGAGAGAGAGAAAACTTTGCTGGCAGTCTACTAGGCTGTATACATTCTGTGTCACCTTTTGTGTCTAAATCAAGTGGGAAGTCCTCACTAGACTGAAGGAGAGTGTGTGACATTGCTGCTGTCATATCCTGGACTACCCCCTCAAGAGAAAGTAGTTTGGCAATTGTTGTCCACTGGTGGGCTAAGAGCGAAAATTAATAGCAAAAGAAGGCTCCATCCTCACCCCATTTCACAGATAGTCATTTACCTTGTACTTTATTCCTCCAGGACAAAGCATCAACCTCTCTGGCAAATGCCCTTTCCACTCTCATTTATTTAATAACTGCTATTTAAAAGTTGGGAACAAATAGTGTGTGTCTCTGTGTGTGTATCTGTGCTGGGAAGGAGCCAGGGGAAGGAAATTTAATGGGGAAACATTTTCTACTGATTAATTTCTCAAAATGTGTGTGATACACATATGCGGTGGGGGAGGAAACACAACTAAATACAATCTGGGACACCTCCCTGCTGAGCTCTGCACACACACAGGCACACTCTGAGGGATTTGACCAAAATTCTATGGTCTGGAATCCAGAGGTCAAGAATTGACCTTTGTGTGGAGATGAAGTCTGCACAAGGTGTCTGGGTAGTTAGAAACTTATTTAAAAAAGAATCTGAGACACCCCGTCCTATTCAGGAGGCACAGGGCAGGGCCTGCCATTCTGCACTCCTAACAATCTGCCAAGTAATGGCGAAGCTGCTAATGTGGGCCCCCACTTTAGAAACCAAGGAAAGGACAAATCCCATTGGGATCAAGATGGGACAAGCCAACCTGCATGAGCTACAGAGGTATTTAGTCCACAACCACAGAGAAACTATCCCCTTGGGTATCCCAGCTAGGACCATCACTTGCTTCTTAGTAAGGAGGATATAGGGACAAAGGTTCCTTTTGTGTTTGCTTCCATCTGGTTGGTCCATTGCTCACAGGCAACATGTTCTGGAATTTATTTAAACCCGTAGTATCTTGAAAGTCCTTCTACTTTTGCATCAACCTACAATAGACTATGTTTAGCAATCTCTATAGTTTTTTTAAATATTTATTTATTATGTATACAATATTCTGTCTGTGTGTATGCCTGCAGGCCAGAAGAGGGCACCAGACCTCATTACAGATGGTTGTGAGCTATCATGTAGTTGCTGGGAATTGAACTCATGACCTTTGGAAGAGCAGGCAATGCTCTTAACCTCTGAGCCATCTCTCCAGCCCCCAATCTCTATAGATTTTAATGTACACATACACAGAAAGAAAGTAGACACTTTATCTCCTTAAGACAAATGCTACCCAAAGGGAAACTAACAAGTCTATGATGCAACATGGTAGTATGGAGGCTATTTTCCACCTGTTTCAGTCTCCAGGGTATTGATAGCCTCAGCATTTTGTATCCACTCTGTATGATTTGTTTCACTCACATCTGTGTTGTTTTCCTACTGTTTTTGGTGGACAACTGCACATCAGAGATCTTGACTTGGGAGCCTAAAGCGAAAAGATCAGCCAGACACAGCAGTCCCGTCCTAATAGTCCTCTTCCTTCTGAAACCTTTGACCAGCCCAGTTGTTTCTGCAGCTCTGGCCTCTGTTGCAGGTGTAAGTCATTCTAACCAACACAGGTCTTTGGACACTCCCACCCTGGGGATTAGAGCTACTTGCTGCCTTCCCTATACCAGTGTCTTGAGCACTCCTTGGAGAACCTTTGTGACTTCTCTCGTTTTGTATGTTCTGAGCACACCCCAGTGTTTGGAATAGAAAAGGTCTTCCATGGGCTTTGACGAATTTAACCAAACTGAACTGAACTGCAGTCCAACAAAAATTATTTCCATAGGGGTGACTTCTGGGACCAGAATGGGACAGGAATAGATCTGGAATATAGGAGGTGTCACTTGTATAGGGAAGTGTCTAAGTGGTGTGAGCGAGGTAGGTGGATCTTAGAGAAATGTTTACAGGAAACAGACTTTGGAGACCATGAACTCCGAGCAAGTTGATTAAACTACGTTCTCTGACCCCTGGAGAAACACAGACATAGTTGTAGTCCTATGAGTGCTATAATTTTATTGAGTCTGGGTAAGCACTGGAAGCCACAGGAAGACTGGGGTAGACTGAGACCAGAGGCGCTCTGCTAGTCCTTCCTGTAGCTGCGATGAAGACCGTGACCCAAAGCAACCTATGGAGGAAAGAGCTGATTTCCTTTTACAGCTTACTGTTCATCATTGGGGAAAATTGGGGCATGAAGTCCGAGGCAGAAACCTGTAGTCAAGCACTGAAGCAGAGCCACTGAGTAAGGCTGCTTCCTGACATGCCCTCAGGCTCACACTCAGCTACCTTTCATGTGTCTCCAGGACTACCTTCCCAGGTATGGCACCGCCCACCTCCCAGGTCCATTGTTAATCAAGTAAATGCCCTGTAGGCTTGTCTACAGGCTGATCTGATGGAGACTTTTGTTTTCCAATGGAGGTTCCCTCTTCCCAGATTATTTTAGTTTGTGTCAAGCTGACAAAGCTAACAAGCAAACAAAATTAACCAGCATGGGGGTGGATTTAGTAATCAAGGCCCCGATTTTTGGAAGGTTGGAAAGATAATATTCAATGAATCCAGGTAGGTATGCAAAAACATGAGAAATTTATTTTGTGTTAAAAGTCTATAAATTTATTTAAGAATATGGGGGTGGCCATTTTGGCAAAATTGTATTTCCCATCAGCCTACTCGGTTTCACTTCCTGCCTTTTATGAAATATATGTATGGAGAAAGCATGAGACTCCCCACTGGGTTCTGCATTTGTACGCATCTGCCGTCCAATTTACAACTTGGAAAGGAGGTGTTAATTAGTTGGCAGAAGCACCTGAGCAGGGAGTACTGGGCTGATTGAGGGGGTGGGAAGGTCTCTGGCATTTCCTCATTCACATAAGCAGGAGAAACGAAGAAAGGAAACTCACATTGCCATCCAAAATGGCAACCTCCAAGCCAAGGAAAGTAGTGCAGTTATGGCAGGTACCTCGTTCCTCCAAAGAGAGTCTAATTCTGGATTCATGTGATTAATATCCAATAATGTCAAATGCTCATAAGAGTTTACTCCCAGTTTCAACTTTCTATCTACTCTCTAAATTGTAAAGATCTTTTAGAGAAACTTGGGTAAGAGTATTTTTTGCTATTGAGTAGAGTAAGATTAACATTGAAGAAGTAATAAGACAGATTTCCGCAGTAGAAAAGGCCTGAGAGCATCCTTTACAAGGGGAAGGGCAGGAGGTACCCTGTTGGAAGGGGAAGTCACAGATCCAGGTAGAGTACAAAGGACTTTTCATCAATTCTCAATAAAAAGAAATTGGCTGAGTCAAAATAGATGGCTTCGAGCAACTGTTTGTTGGAGGGAAATCAAGGCTAAATAAAGACCAACTGGAGCTTTCTTCATCTCACACGCCAAATTCTACCCAATCTCTACAACCCAACAGGAGCAAAATAGGACAATGTGAGGGTATGATGTTATCTGATGAGCTTAGAGACGGTACAGAGGTGCAGAACAGGGATGGGAGAGTCCCAAGAACACTCATGGTGGAAACATAGCTTGAGCCCTTAGTTCCTATCTTCCCACTGACATTCTCCACATACCATACTGTCGCAAAGCTGGTCATCCATCCATCCGGGCCTTCCTTTGCCAGATCTGATCCAGCAAAAACACTCTCCGTGAGACAAGAGATGGCTAGACCTAGTACATGAGGACCCTAATGAAGACAGGATGGAAAGACATGGGTGCACCTCTTTATGCAAGCCTCTAGTTCCCACACCCCAAAAGAAATCAATAAAACAGTCAGCAACAAGCAAACCTGACATTTGTTGATAAACACTGTGCTGATAGGGCAGAAGAAATTGCTTTTAAAAATTCAGAGGTGCTCAAGTTACCATAGAAGGAATACAGGGGGTGTGCTTATTTTCTACTTTGAAAAATGTCACTTGGCACTGAAGTAATCCAGAAAGGAGAACGTGCCATACATTGGACTCTTTACACACTCAGCAAGCCCTCCTTCAGGCTGCCAAAGTACAAGGTCCCTGAACAAAGATGGGACAGACCCTTTTCTTCCAACCCTGGAATGGCTGCACCTGGCTCCTGATGAAGTTCCGGAGCCTGGACAGAGAAACCCAGCATAGATGAAATGCAGCCAAGAGCACAAATGAGGATGGAGCCCCTTTGGAAGATAAGACAAGGGTCCTCAACACTGCTGCTACTGCTTGGAGCAAATCCTAAGAGACCCAAGAGAATACAAACACTGAAGGGGTGGTTAGGGAGGTATATAATTAGGAGCAATTAAGAAGGGCTGGAGGGGTAAAAGGTAAGATGCAGAGCTGGCTTGCTTGAGTGGCAGTCAGGGGCTGCTAAAGATGTTTCTGAACAGTGTGGCCTGTTCAGAAGCTTCAAAAGCTTGAGAACAGAGGTCAGAAAGTCCAGGGGGATTTTCTTGCTAATGTTACCAAATATTTTTTTCTGTGAATTATTTAATACTCCTAGTTCTCAGGACATTCTGACTCATGGCCGATTTTCCATAATGCTTACTAATGAGGGGATAAAGAGAAATGGAATGGTGAAGGCAAGGCACACACTTCCTGTCCATCTTTATCACTGGCACAAGTCATGGGGTTCAATACCTTCGGCTAAATACAAAGGCTGCCTGGCACTTGGTACTAGAGTTATATACCTTGTCAAACCCAGTGGAGGCAAAGCCAGGTGGCGTTTGCTTGATTGAACTATTCATTAGATATAATAGAAAATCATGGGGTGGGTAGGGTCTCCTACTGCCTCTGTGAACCCCATCTGAACTGCAGAAGTCTGGTTCCAACAGAAGCAGCCTTTTCCAAACAAAAGGCTCTCTGGCCATCCTGAGTCTTGGTTTGCTCATCTGCAAAACGGACTGTATGCAGGCTCACTTGTGTTGTGATTCAATCAGATAATGTCCCCCAACTGGCTGTCAGGAACAACCCGAGGCAATAGGCCAATAAGTTCATTTAACCCAAATGTGTGTTTTGGAACCAGTTTATCTTGGAAGGCTCACCAGGAAATTTTATTGCTAAAAATTAGACATTCAAAAGCTGGGAGATTTATTGGGATTTTTTTTTTATGGCCAAGGTGGGTGTTTGGCAGTGCTTGCTTTTACAGGTTTCTAATTAAAATTATTTTAGGTTGGCATTATAGTGTTCAACTTTGGGGCTATTCATCCATTTGGAGGAAGTGTTCCTAATTTCCTCCTTTTCATACTTTTTAATTTGATGAAACACACATCAAGTAATGGACCACGTTAACTATTTCTAAGTACACAGTGCAGTGACATTGTTCAAGCAGCACCATCACCCACCCCCAGAACTTTCCATCTCCCCTAATGGAAGCTTATTGGTTCTCTCCTTCCTCGGCCGTGGAATATGACTAGCCCGTGATCCTCATGGAAGCCACATAATACTTGTCTTCTTGCAACTGGGTTATTTTATGTGAGAGTATCCTCAAGGTACATCCTTTACAGACTGTGTGAGAAGTTTCTCCTTTGTTAAAACTGAATACTACTTCAGCATATAACACAATTTTTAATTGCCTGGTCAACGGACAAGTTATTTGTTTCTGTTCTTTTGCGATCATATAAAACAACTACAAACATAGCAGTATAGTTGTGTTCACATTTGTTTGGTTTTGTTTTCTCGAGACAGGGCTTCTCTGTGTAGCTTTGGAGCCTGTCCTGGAACTAGCTCTGTAGACCAGACTGGCTTCAAACTCACAGAGATCTGCCTGCTTCTGCCTCCCGAGTGCTGGGATTAAAGGTGTGTGCCACCACAGTTCATAGACCAGAGATGCAAGATTCTGTTGATGCACCTCTGCCAATAGCTAGGTTGTTTGTTCCCCTTCAAGCCTGCCACCTACTTGGATTCTTATTATCTCACAAAAGCTGTAGAAGCGTATGAATTTGCAATGAAGAATAACAGAAAAACCCCAAACATCAAGTAACTGTACACCAGGCAGTTGTGAGATGTTGTAAGGAGGCTGCTTGTTTATTTCCCAACCTCCCAGCCTCCCGAAATAATCACACAGAAACCGTGTTATTTAAATCACTGCTTGGCCAACCCCTAAGTATATCGCTAGCTAGCTCTTACATCTAGAATTAACCCATTTCCAGTATTTTATATTTTACTGTGAGGTTCATGGGCTACTGGTAAGGTTTTGGCATGTCTGTCTCTGGTGGTGGCTCCATGGCCTCTCCTTATTCTGCCTTCTTCCTCCCAGCATTCAGTTTAGTTTTGCCCACCTATCTCTATTCTGCTCTGTGTAGACCCAAGACAGTTTCTTATTAACTAATGGTATTGACAGCATACAGAAGGGAATCCCACATCAGTGAGACCTACTATTTGTTGTACCCCATTACCCTCTAACGCCAGCTGAAAACGATGTTTATCTGAGGGCTGCTTGAGCTCCATTTCTCCATCTAGCCTTGCTTTAGCCAGGTCACCCTGTAGCGTAGCAGTTGGCAAGTGGCACATTCACACAGGGCCACACTAAGTGTTTCGGAAAATGTGTTATTTTTACCAGCATAAACAGCATCTACCTCTTCACACTATGCATGGAAGAAAATTTTCTTTGGTATGAACACCAGCTGTGCCTTCCTGGGGGGACTAGCGTGTTTCTTCTCGGAGTGCAGAATCATGGAACGATGTGTGCTCTGGCTAGCCCTCTGGTTCACAAGGGTTTCAGTGCAGACTTGATACCCATCTGTAGCAAAAGGCATGGAAGTGTGCAGCATGAATTTTATACATTTGTTTTCAGAAGTTCCTCCTTGGCAATGGTTTGCTCACTTATTCGTTGTTGCAGATGTGTGTTTGGGAAAATGGGTGGAGATGGGAGAAGGGAGGGAGGGAGGAGAGAGAGGTTTTTTTTTTTAAATAACTGAGAGGATGGAACGATATCACATATAATTCAAAGTTTATGCCTGGAAACAACGGAAACTAATTCTGATGAACTTTACCACAACTTAATTAATTCACTTAAAAAGAATTTATGGGAAAGCTATTAGCTTAGCTCACACGATTATTGGGAAGGGTGGAGAACAGGGCTCATATTGGGCCACATCCCCCAAGAAGTTAGGCTGTTGGCACTGCAAAGAGCCCAAGTAGAGAAGTCCAGAATGGCACAGCTGCTTCTGTGGTTTGGCCTGCTTGCCTGAAGCTGAGTCATCACTCTCCCCTGCCCAGGACTCAAGAGAGCCCCCCACTCCCCTGAGGGCAGCAAGGGCTGTGTTGGGATGTATTCCTTTGAAATAGATTCATGTTTAGAGTTTATGTAGTCCTACACGGTAAATATCCACTGCAGATAGACCAGAAGGAAGAGGAGGAGGGAGAAAAGGACAGGAGGGGGGAATTTTAGAAAGAACTGGTCTGATTTCCACTGAAGAAGGACAGTGGGCAGATAAATAATCCAGAAATTAAAGCCATACATAACTGTCATGCACAGCTGACCAGAAGAGCACCATTTATAGAGAGATTGTAGCACTAAAAGTTCACGTGTTCTCAGAGCTGATTATGGCGAAGGAGTGCGGAGGTGCAAAGCCACAGAGCGGCCGACTTTTTTAACTTTCCCTTGGCACTGTCATCTAGCTCACAGTGAATCCTTTTCTACTTGTCTCCCCCGGGAAGTAAAACACATAGGAGCAGTCAGCCGCCTTCTGCCTTTCTGGTTAAAAGTCTGGGTCAGAGACAGGCGGGAGCCACCTGCCTGTACTGTTTTGTTTCTCAGCATCACCTGAAGTTTCACGCAGTAGAAAGCAGAGGAGGCACTTGTACCCAGGATGAAGGAGCCCTTGAAACCTGTATCAACCAAATGAGAAAGAAGGGGATGGGAAGAGAGGGAGAGGGAGAGAGAGGGGAAGACCAAGGGCTTCTGTGGGAGAAAAGGCCTTGGGGGGTTATCAAAGAAGAGAGCTCTTTGAACCCTGCTGTCCTTGGGAACCCTATATCCATGACAGTTTCTTCTGTCTACAGAGGTGTGGCCATCAGGCTGTGTTCTACCCTAAGTTATTCTGTGTTGTATAAACAGTGGGTTTTTTTATTTTCTTTCTTCTGACTGTGCCTTGTTCCCAGAGATTCCATTTTTGAGGCATTTTTTAAAATTTAATTTTCTTTCTTTCTTTTTTTTTTTAAAAAAGATGTATTCGTATTTGTGTGTGTATGTCTCTCTGTGATTGCCTGCCATATATGTCCAAGCTCTTGAGGAGGCCCGAAGAGGACCTCAGCTTGCAGCTGTAGCAGCGGGAATTCAATAGCTTGCTCAAGTGGCAGCGTGAGGATTCAGTCCCAGGCTGCAGGCCTCCGATCTGGTGTTATGCTATAATGCCTCCAGGGATTGGTGACATCTTTGCTCCACCACTGTGATGTTTTGTGCAGACTACAAATAGCACATCTGGAACTCATTCATCTGACGTCTTTGGAGAAGCTATGTCTAGTGGCTTAGAGTCGCTTTGATATTAGAAAGCAAAGCCAAACAAAATGGGATTAAACAACAACAAGAAGAACATATGTGGGATATGCGATGTTTTGCAAGCTCTCCACCAAAGCGGTGTCTTTAGCCTCGGGTCTGACCAAGGGGACAGCCAAAAATCCACGTGGCCATTGGAGGGTCACTCCAGTAAAGCCATACCTCCTTAATTGTCTCAACCGGTCTTTCCAGAATTCTGTCTCTGTGGTCTCAGCCCTTCACCCGCTATTCATGAGAGTAGCTCTGACAGACACCAGACGTGCGGCAGAGGCAGAGAGTGTGGAGCAACCTGCCAACCTCAGGCTTCATCAAGTTAAACAAAGGGAAAGATGACAATGTGGTGAACCCTTCCGCCAGTTCTCCTTCCCCAAGTTGTCTTCCTGTGTGCAGTGTGAGCCAGGCATTCTGTCTTGCTAATGAGCTATGTCACCTGTTTGATGTTACCCATTCCAACACAGCAGCAGAACTTCCAGACAGACCAGAGTCTGCAGCATTGCATGCATGAGCTTTTTGTTTTTCTTATGGAAAAAGAAAGCTCTTTGTTATGCAAAGATCTGGGGTTTTCAGTTAGAACATGGCAGAAATCTGTTCCCACTGCTGAACACCGCCTCCACCACTATCCAAAAATCGTAGTGGATCCTTGGGTTGGATGATGAAGTCATTTCTCCCAGTGAGAAGTCCCCCACCCCCCCCAAAAAAACAAAAAAACAAGCTAGTCTTTTAGAAATCCCCTCTGGAATCATCCAGGGTCAACTAGGTACAATCTGAAGCACCAAGGCCAAGTCCACTCAGCTATACTGCCTTTCGTTCAGTCTTCCTGTGTTGAGTACCCCTTAGGGGCCATGGAACAGTGGATTCCCAAAGCTGGAGTTCTCATCAACAATTATCTTTGTTAAACAAAACAAAACAAAACAAAACAAACAAAGCTATTTTTTAAAAAAGCATTTCACAATACTTCTTGCAAGTGAGTATCCAAACAAGCAGTGTACCTGAGACTACAGCTTGGTCCTCCCTATAGCCTGGCCTTATTTTGCCTCGGAAGCTTCTCTTGCCAGCCTTCAAGCCCTCCGTATTCTGTGAGCCCTCCTCCGTATTCTGTGAGCCCTCCTCCGTATTCTGTGAGCCCTCTGTATTCTGTGAGCCCTCCTCCATATTCTGTGAGCCCTCTGTATTCTGTGAGCCCTCTTGCACTGCCTTGAAGGTGACCCTTCAGTCACTAGTTTTACTGGCACAGACTTGATGCGCTCCCAACATTTTCCACTCCCACTGATTACAATTTTTATTTCTAATTTCTCTTTTCTAGAGATAAAATGTGGCCTAATGGTTCTATGTGGGCACAGACAAGCACTCACACTCATCCTGTCCTCTAAAAGACTTAACTATCACCTCAGTGGATGGCTTATGAATGGTTTACATGGATGGATTATGAATGATTCACGGACAATCTGTTTGGCTCAATGGCCACCTCATTTATTGAATGCTTTGATATTTATAACAACATCCATATTTACTATTTAAAAAAACTTAAAAATTTGAAATATATACAATAGGAAAGCAGGTTCTTATTCTCATCTTGAGAAGACACCCACTGTTAACTACTTAGTCACATGGTGTGCGAAGATGTCAGGGTATATGTTTCTGTTTATAAGAAAAGCTTATAGTCATCTCAGTTCCACAGGGAACAGACTCTAGACCCTATGCAGAAAGCAAAATTTGCAGGTGTTTAAATAATACAGAGTCTACATCTGTCTTACATCATCTTTGAGGGTACTTCAAATCATTCCTGGATGACTTATGATACCTAATACAATGTAAACCCTAAATAGTTACCACACTGAATTGCTTGGGGGATACTGACCAAAAATTCTATCCATGTTTAATATATTTACATTTTTCCCTAAACATTTTCAAAATAAAGTCTGTCAAAATCCATGGAAATGGAACCAATTGATAAGGACCAATTGTATCTATATAGGACCTATATAGCTACATGCATGTAAACATGGGATTTCTTGTTATGGGCTTACACTGCTCGTGCTGTTTTGGAAATTATGTCTAATTTCTCTATCAAAATGTATCATCTTGTCCCATGCACATGTAAATCCACCTTATTATCTAAACTGTATAAACTGTTCTGTTTTAAATAGATGACAATGTCTTTTTAAAACACACAATGATAGAGATCTTATTTGTTTTCAGCCGCTTTGCTGTAACTATGAACAATGAGCATCCCCAGACATCTGTCTTTGATCACTACTTTGAGTATTTCTGTGGAGTTGAGATTGTTGGACAAGAAAAAGTATCCATGACCTTCAGTTTTCCTTCGGCACATAATGAGGACAGCTTGCAGCAGACTGTGAGAATTAAATGAGATACTTAATATTGTGGGATGTTGTTATTCTAAATGTCTGCTGGGAATTTTCCACTTGATGAGATTTTATTGTCAACAAAGACTTCCTTCCCCCAGAAGTAGCAAAACAGAGCCTGGAGGATGGCTCCGTGGGTAGTGTTTGCCCTACAAGCCTGACAACTGAGTTTGGATTCTCAGAGCACACATAAGTGCTGAGAAAGTGGAACACAGTAGCATGTGCATCTGGAACCCCAGTGTACCTCTCTGGGAGATGGGGTGCTGAGCCAGGAGAGTTGGAAGCTTGCACACAGTTAGGCTGGCATGCATAGCACTGAACCAAAGAGGGTCTCAGACAAGCAGGAAGGGGAAGGACCCACATCTGAGGTTGTTCATCAGCTTCCATATACACACTGCAGTGCACGCATGCGCACACACACACACACACACACACACACACACACACACACACCGCAGTATACATCATCTACTCACCTTTCCAGACTCCCTTGCAACCAGGAAAAAATCATGTGAACTCCAGCAAACACAAGTATTCAATGAGGACTTGACCCAGAGAACAGGTGACCCAACAGCCAAGAGGCCCATGCTGTGTCTCTCCTTAAGAGAGTGACTGAAGAGATGGTTCAGCCATTAAGAGCACTGAATTGCTTTGGCAGATGACCCAGATTCGGTTTCTAGCACTAACATGGCAGCTATCAACTATGCAGGGGATGGGATGCCCTTGTCTGATTTCCATGGGCACCACATGCATACGGCATCCATCCATCCATCTAGACCAAACACACATACACATAAGATGAATCTTTAAAAGATAAACGTGTTCATATGAGAGAGATGCCATGTAGCTGTGGTGTGTCATAACAAATAGAAGTTGAATCTTCGTTTTGCTGATTTTCATTTTTAAAACAAAATTTAATGATGTGTGTGTGTGTGTGTGTGTGTGTGTGTGTAGTGTAGGAGGGTTCTTCTGTATTTTGTGTTGCTTTCATTGGTTAATAAAGAAAGCTAGCTGCCTGGGCTTTTGATAGGGCAGGACTTAGATACGCGGGGAAAAGAGAACAGTATTCTGGGAAGAAGACTGAGTCAGGGAGAGAGCCGCCATGAAGCCGCCAGGGTCAGAAATGCTGAATGATTCCCGCTAAGACCACTACTTCGTGGTTTCAGATTCCTGTTTCTGGAAATTTAACCTCATGTAGATAACCTAACAACTCTCAATTAATTATACAAAATCATGTGACTACAGCCAGTTTCTGATTAAATTAGCCTGGAAAGTCTCTGTCATCTGTAATTAAGAACACTACCTACCATGTAGGACTCATTATCAAAACTATGAAGATAAGTAATATGGCAGATGACTTAGATCTTTCCAATCAGTATGTTCTCCTTTTCCGGTTAGCAGGGTGGATCTCGACCTGAGTTCAGTTAAGGCAATACAGAAAAATGGCCTCTTGATACTTGTTGCTCAGAGTTCATATTCCTTTCCAGTAAGAAAGACACATGTAAGAAAACTATCCTTTCTTGTAGCTGCCCTCCATCCTTATGTTCTGGATGCTGTCATGGAAGGATCAGTTGCTTGCAGCTCTGGCAGCTGATTTCTAACTGTGAGGAGAGCTGTTATCCCATGGACAAATGACATTTCAAGAGTATAAGACTCTTGATCTTGCAAGCAGCACTGGCTTTCAGAGCAAACTAGAATGCTTGCATACATGTTATTTTCAAAAGAGAAGCACATCCCCATTTAAGACATTGAACACTGGGTTTTCTTGTTGTTTGCAGACAAATGAATGCTAACTATTTTATCTTAAATGTTTTGAACTTCCTTACAATAGCTGAGAGAAGCTGAATAAAGGTGTTGAAGTTTCCAGACCTCAACTCTATAAGCCCATTTTCAGTTGCAAGTGTTTGAATTTTAATTGCAATTATTTATTTGGAGAGAGTGTGGCTACATCAGAGCACATGATGTGTGTGGAGCTCAGAGGATAACATGTGGGGGGTCAGTCTCCCCTTCTCCCAAGTGGGTCCTGAGAATCAGACTTCAGGTGTGATATAAACACCTTTATCTGCTGAGCCATCTCGTCAGCCCAACATGTGGGTGTTCTTAATTCAAGGGACACTTCTAAATGGATGACTACCTGCTAGGGTAGAAAAACTGTCCTCACTGTAATGTCCTTTGGAAGATAATCACATCGTCCCAACCTGGAATTGATTAATCTTACATAATTAGACTTGCACTGCTCCCTGGTGTAGAAAAATCTGGCACTTGGGGAGTCTCTCAACAAATATAATTCCCAGGTCTTGGAATTATATCCTCAAATAATTTCATGTCTATTCTAGAGTTTGCTAGTCCCAGGGACTCTATAAGGAATGACAATTGACAATACTCAGAATTGTCTAGATTCATATCTTATTTTAGACCCAATACAAGTTGAAGAGGTAGATAATATTTATTTTTTAAACAAAGGAAATAATGTTTGGAAAGACTAAATAACATTCTCCAAGTCACATTGCTGGTGAGTTTGGAGTTGTAATACAAATCTACTTAGTGGTTCTCTTTGGTGCCACTTGATTATCTAACGTACTGCATTTGATTCTTTGGGGTAATCCCCTACCCAAAAAATGAGATACAGTGGTTCTAGAGGGATGTAGTATAAAACTTATCATTTATACTTGTAAATGCACTTAGCTAAAATATATAAAGTAAAAATTGTACAGCCAATACCTCAAATGTGTTGTATTATTTATTCTGAAATATTTCTCAATAGGTTCATGTGTTAACTAATTGGTCCCTGTCTTAGTTAGGGTTTTCTATTGCTGTGAAGAGACACAATGACCATGGTAACTCTTATAAAGGAAAACAGTTCACTGGGTCTGGCTTACAGTTTCAGAGGTTTAGTCCATTATCATCATGGCAAGAAGTATGGTAGTATGCAGGCCAACACAGTACTGGAGAAGGAGTTGAGAGTTTTACATCTTGATCTTCAGGCAGCAAAAGGAGAGACTGTGTGCTATACTTGGGGTAGCTTGAGCATATATGAGACCTCAAAACCTGTTCTTTAGTGACACATTTCCTCTAAGGTCATACCTACTCCAAAAGGGCCATATCTCCTAATAGTGCCACTTCCTGTAAGGTAAGCATTGAAACACATGATTCTATGGGGGCCATTCCTATTCAAACCACTACAGTCTCCATCTGTAGGGCTATTTTAGTAGGTAATAGAAACTTGAGGAGGTGGGGCCAAGATGTAGTCAGTAAAGTTATAAGGGATAGATCTATCCATAGTGGTTATGACTGCTCCACATTCTCTTCTCTCACCACTTCCTGTCTGTCCTAAGGGAAGGAAGCTCTTCTGCCTCGTGCTCCCACTATCACAGGGTCCTACACGAGTCTGTGAGGAAAAGCAGCATAGACTGCACCATCCACAGCTGTGAGGTAGAATGAACCCTTCCTCCCAGAAGTTGTTTGCTTGCATATTTTGATCACAGCTCTACAAGAGTAACTAACATATACGTTTTTGGATATATCTATCATCGCAGAAAATTCCCTCTTGGCAAGTTTCAGTCAATCTTTGCTCCCAGCTCTGGCCCCAGTGTGCCCCTCATCTATTTCTATCTTTGTCAATTGTCCATAGTAGATAATTATATAGATAAAATCATATCACATGCAGCCTGGTTTCTCTCCCTTCTCACACTGTCCTTGAGATGTGTTAATGCTACAACGTGTTCCTATTTTTTGGTGAGCGATATTCCACTGCCCGGGCATACCATATTTTCTTGATGAGTATTTTGGTTCCTTTGAATTTCTGGATATTATGGACAATCCTGCAGAGAGCACCAGTGTATGCAGCCTGTGTAGAAATGTTTGCATTTCTCCAGAATATAGTGCTAGAAGAAAACTTCAGATTCATGCAATATTTTTTAACTTTTAAAGGAAATTCCAATTGTTTTCTAATGTGTACCTTTTTACACCAATAATTTTTCATCTTAACATTCTATTTTCTCCACATCCTTGTCAACATTTTTATTTGTCAGTTTTAAGGACTTTAGCCATTCTGGGGTGATATGGCATTGTAGTATTAATTTATATTTCCCAGTGACTGATAGGGAAATCTTTTCAAGTGCATAGTAACCAATTTTTACCTTCTTTTGTGCAATGCCTTTTCAAATCTTCTTTCTCCTTTCCATTGTATTTTGTGGTTACTTGTGTTGTAAAAGCTATTTACATATTCTTAAACAAGTGAGATTGTGGGCATTGTTTCCTATAGCCATCATTATTTTTCCAAGTCTGTCACATGACTTGTGAACATTGTCTTTCATGCCATGACTGACCCCTTTATTTTCTTGTGGGTGTTCTGCAGATATACATTTTTAAATTTTTGATGGAATAAAAAAAACCATTCTTCCCTGAAGGAGGGTTCATCTGTATTTATTTCTGTGCTTTGATTGGTTAAATAAAAAAGCTGCCTGGGCCATTTTATAGGGCAGGACTTAGATAGGCGGGGAAAAGAAAAGAGGACGCTGGGAAGACTGGGTCAGAGCCAGTTGCCATGAAGCTCCCGCCGCAGATGGAAGTACGGTAGATCCGTCCGGTAAGTCACCCAGACATACAGACTTTTATAATGGGTTAGTTTATGAGGTGAGGGCTAGCCGGGAAGAGGCTAGAGATAATGGGCAAGGCAGTATTTAAATTAATACAGGTCTCATGTGGTTATTTCGGGCATAAGCAAGCAACCAGCTGCTGAGCAGGCCAGGGGCTGGGGGCTTGGGAGCCAGGCGCTGGGAACATAACACGCACCTCTCTCCTCTATTTACAACAGTTCCCCCACCCAGTTTATGTATTATGCTTTGACCAACTCAAGGTCAAGAAGGCTTCCTCCTAAGTGCTCTCTGCATCTGGTGTAGTTATTAGCTGGTGAAACTCCCTTTCCCCATTCAATTGTCTAATGTATTGGTTGTCTGATTCTTCCTTTTCTTTCTTGGTACGTGTGAATGGACAGAGGTGTGCATGCATGTTTGTGTGTGTGCATATGGAGGTCAGAGGACAACTCCAGATGTCATTCCTTAGGCACCTTTCACAGTGTGTTTGAGACAGGTTCTCTTATTGACCTGTCACTTTGCCAAGTAAGCTAGATTGGGTGGCCAGCCTTGCTGAAAATGCAAGCAAGCATACGCCATCATGCCTGGCGTATGTTTACAACATGTTTACAATTGTTCTGAGAATCTGAACTCAGGTACTCACACATGTGAAGCAAGCACTCTACTGGCAGGGCCCCTGGAACTGCAGGTTTAAGGCCCCCAGGTACAGCCAAAGTTGAGATCGAAGCCTCTGAAACTTACCAGAATCACTAGGTCTCCTTTGCCTTCCTGTATTAGGCAAAGATGTGTTCTAGAATCAAACATGCTTTTCCAGCCTTACAATGTGTTGTGCTAATGTTGTCGCTGTCTATTTGACAGAAATCTGCAAAGGAAACTGACTATGCAAAAGCAATATATTTATCATCATTATTGTTGCTGCTGTTGTAGTTTGTAGACAGAGACTCCACTTTCGTTTCCCAGCCGCCCAGACCCAAATAATCACACAAAAACTATATTAATTACAACACTTTTTGGCTAATGGCTCAGACATATTTCTTGCTAACTCTTACATCTTAAATTAACCCATTTCCATTAGTGTATGTATTGCTATGTGGCCATGGCATTACCTCATTTCCTGCATGTCTTGATTCCTTGGCAGCCGGCTAGCATCTGCTTGACTCTGCTACTCTCTCTATATCTCTGGTTCAGATTTCCTGCCTGGCTTTACTCTGCTAAGCCATTGGCCAAAACAGCTTTATTCATCAATCAATAAAAGCAACACATATCCAGAAGGACATTCCACATCGAATGCTGTTGTATCATGTGGAATGTTGTATAATGTATAAAATGTATCCTGACTAGGAACTCTGACCCCACACCCTCTACCTCTCAAATTTATTTACTCCTTTTTTATCAATTACTTTTTAACCTGCAGAGTCAGTCCAGTTAATGCTTGCTGTCCCTAGGAGCATGTATGGGGGACCATCCACTGGTACATGAGGAACTTACCCATAACCGCATCCCTAAAGAAAAAATGACTCTCCCTCTAACAGCTATCAATTGCCATTGCCGGTGGCTCCTCAGTTAGGGAAGAGAACTCTGGACCCTCCCCACTTAATTCAGAGTCTCGTTACTGTTCAAGTACGACCATGGTGGCTCAGGCATAGATGAGACATCAGTATAATCCTCTCCATTGGGCTCAGGGAAATCTCAGAAAAGGGGTAGAGAGACTAGAAGATCTGGCAGGTGGGAGGACACTGTGATATGCTGTCCTCCGAACATGACATGGCTGTGTCACACATGTGCTACCACATCTGTGGTTAACAGCACAGGACCTACACTGTGGCAACACAATTACAGAAGCAATCTTAAACCAAAGAACAGCCGCATCCTAAAATGATGGGATGGGTCTGTTCTCTCAGGGGTCAGATCTACTGAGAGCTGTTCACAGGAAGGAGGACAATATGTGACTGGACAATGCAAAGCACTAGAAAGAGCTGATATTTGGGCCTCTTGGGTTTGAGTGTTGTGTGCAGCTTTGTGCATATTGTCTCCTGTAACCGTCATTTCCCAGAATCCCAAGTTGTGCTTCACAGAGGTAAGATAATGTTGTCAAGGCCACACAGCCCAGAGTCTGGATTCATGCCTGAAAAGTTTGTCTATAAAACAAAACAAAAACAAGTAAACAGAAAACCAAAGCCATTAATACCATAACAATAGCCTGGAAAATATATATTGCTTAAAATACCTGCATGAGAGGTTGGCACAATCCTTGGATAGGTGAGTTCTTCCGCATGAGGTGAAAAGCATGACTCTGAATTTTCTGTCTTGATGAAATTTGACTCGATTATAGAATGGCAAGTCATTTTACATTTTGGTTTACTGTTCCTTTGAGACTCTTCCTCTTTATTTTTATCTTTATTTTATTATTATTTTATATATCTTCTTATTTATTTGAGATTGGGTCTCACTATGTACTCCTGATGGCTCAGAATTTGCTGTGTAGACCAGACTGACCTGGAACTCACAGAGATCCATCTGCCTCTGCCTCTCGAGTACTGAGATCAAAGGTGTACATCAGCATGATTGGCAGCTTTCTTCCTCCTTTGAATGCTAGTCAGCAGTTCATCTTCCCTAGGAATGTTATGTTGAGGCTTAGAGGAGAAAGTGCTCTCTCCCGTCAGCCATCACAAAGACATGGTGCTTTGTCTGCCTTCCTCTGAGGAGCTCTTGTCTGGAAAGGGGACACATACCCACGTGATACCTGACATTTCATCCAGACTGCATTGTAACATGCCCGCGGGTGGGGGGAGGCGCTCTTTTGTTCTGCTTGATCCATGATTCTGTCTGCTGCTCTCTGTCCACTCCTCTTCTAGCTCACATTCAGACCATCACCTGCTACTCTCCAACTCGGTAACTTTTGCTAAACCTCTGCACCCCAAGCTCAATAGTGAATTAAATTAGAAAGCTTCTCTGGAACTCTCTCTTGTCCTCCTAGAAATCATCTATACCCCTTCAAGGCCTCTGCCAAACTCTCCTTCCCTGGAAAGTCCTTGTTGGTCCCACCTTTCTAAAAGCCTTCATCCTCTTCTTTATCTCTCTCCACAATGTTTTTCAAAGTCTTCTAAGAGTTAGGTGAGCATTTCTAAACCCCAAAATCCAAATTCTGAAATGCTTCAAAATCAGAACTGTTTGGCCACTGACATGGTGTCACAAGTGGGAAATTCCATGTGGCTTCATGTGACAGGTTGTAATCAATCAAAATTCAGATACTCTAACTAAAAGTATTATATAAAATTACCTTCAGGGTATATGTATAAGTTGTATATGAAAAAATAAGCAAATTTTATACCTAGACTTGGGCCTCATCCCCAAGACAACTCATTATATAAATGCAAATATTCAAAAAGCCCAAATCTAAACATTTCTGTCTCCAAGTATTGTGGATAAGGGATATTCAACCTAAGAAGCACTCATCCCATGGTACCCAATTTATTTCCACATCTGTCTATCCAGCAGTGACTTGAACTCTGCACGATTGGCATGTTGTACCTTTCATCTCTAAACGACCTCACACAGGTGGGACAGAGTCAATGCAAAATGAATGTTGATATTAATAACTAATAATTACAGTTACTGGATGACTGGAACTGTGTTTATATTTTCCTGGACTCCCATAATGACTGCTCGTGGCGTCTTTTTCCTTCTTTTCCTGAGAATACAGTGTCTTCCTCATCCCCTGATTCTGTGATTAGGTAGGGTTATCAGTCTTAGTTCTGTGTAATGTGGCTATGACATGGCATGGGCTAGACAGCTATATTGTCTTACACTCCTGTCTGATGAGTAAGTAAGAGGAAAGACAATCTGTGATCCAAGCTGGAATCATTGTGACTCTTCTTAGACTGTTTTTCATTTATGAATCCTTTGTCAAGACTTTTTTATGTTAATTGATACTTCATTGTTAGGTAAAATTATCTTTATATAGAACCAAAATTTTGTAGGTTGTTTTCCAAATCAATGTGCTCTAAGATGTCAACATTTAAAAAGTGCTACAATATATTAATTTGCACATAATATGTAAATGTAAAATGGTGCAGAGATGAAGGAAAGGCTGAATTGGGGCCTTGTGAACTTTGATAGGAATGCTCCATTTGTTCTGGGAGAAGATGGATATAATTTTACACCTTTTAGAGTCCCTCTGATGGCCATCTTCCTCACTGTGGAATTCTGACACACCTGGAGGGATAGAGGGATGGAGGAATGGAGGGAGAGAGAATACATGCTGGGGAGGCTTCACAGTCTCAAATCCCAAAGGTCTAGAAATTTCCCTTCCATTCACCATCAGTGTCTTTCTTTATTCCCCATCCCGTTTAGATAGGTTCTGCTGATTGGCGCTTAAACTTCACCCCCAGGCCTTCCTCCTGCCATTCTCAGAACACACAAACAGTGATGGTTGACTTGTGCAAGCCCAGGTCTTCAGCAAGGAGGTGAGATTCCATGAGCAGTGATGGTTTACCCAGGGCACAGTTCAGCAAGCCAGCATAGTTCGCAATCCTTCTACCTTGCTGGAAAGAGTTTTAAAGTTCCAATCTATGTCTTACCTCCAGCACAGCCCTCCAAGAAACCCGGATCCTTAAGAAGAGTTCTTGTGTTTGTATGCTGACTCAGAAAGAAAGATATTTTTTTTCTAATATTAGAAAAACAAAACAACAACTAATTTTCTTTTTCAGGTCCTGCCTGTAAATGTCGCTGTTTGGATTGGGGACACTGAGGCTGGAGGCAGCTGCTGTAATGCTGCCATCCTTAGCTTTGCTCTGCTTCATGGCTTTTGGACATCTGCTTGTTTACACGAAGAACTAATTGAAAACTACATAGGACTAAAATAGCATTTACAAAAAGCATTATAACTTTCAGAGTCTCAGAGAAAAACTTACCTTTTAAGTTCTTGAGGCCCCAGGGAAATGGCAGTCACTATTTTCCTTACCTGTGACGCTCTCTCTAGCAAATTCTTCTCTTTAAGTAGTAGGTTCTGCCCTGAAACCCAGCCGTGACATTTTACATGTAGCAATGGCAAAGGAGATAGGTGTTCGTGAGAGGTCCTGAGGTAAATTATCCGGGCAGCATTTCCTTAGCTGAGTGGAACTGGATCTGGGTAATGTAAAACTTTGAAAATCCAAGGGGTGATTATCCCAGCAGTACTGGTCTTTCTAGCTATTTCCATTGGGCATTGGTCCACTCCTTGTCTCTGTTCTTGATTGTGGAGAGGACCCCCACAGCGTGTGTATCTAGAGCAGCTGTGACAGTCACCTTCCTAAAGGAATGTGGTTCTTGTTCACCTGATGACCAGCATCTAAGACTATGCTTGAGAAGAAAGCACACAGTCAGAAAATAGAGGCGAGCGCTGCAGTCAGAGAGTCTTGGGAGCACCCGGATGGAGTGACGGCAGAAGGGTGCTCTTTGTGGATGCTAACCTCAATCTTAGGGCTGTGACCCTTATTTTCACAACTGCCTTTTCCTCACGTGGCACCAAAGGATTCCCGGCTGATGTGGGTTCTCTTTGGACCCTGTGGATTTAGAAAGGTTGTTTTTATAGGATCGTAAGGACAGTGCGTCACACCCACACATGTCTCTACCATCCACCTTCCTACCATCCATCTTCCTGGTCTGGTCTCACTCAGCTCAGCTCAGTCCCCTGCAGCTGCAAGGGCACAGCATCATTGATTTTGGTAAGTCCAGCTGTGCTCAGTTCTAGATCAGCATTGACTTCAAGGAACGACCAAAGTAGAAACCATAGAGTAGGTGGGCTCCGAGGAAGATGCTAGAGTCAGCAGCTGCAGCAAGACCTGGGGCCTAGTGAGAAATACAAACTTGTAGACTCTGTTGCAGATCTCCTGAATTAAAGACTCTTGGGGGTAAGGCCTTGGGATGTTTACTTTAGCCTACCGACCAGGGGGGTTGGGAGCTCACTGCATCGTGAAAATAGATGGAAGGATGTCTACGTCATTGCTGCCTGGAAAACTATTAGTTTGAAGTTTGAAGACCAGGAAGGCATCTTACATGCTTTATGGCAGGATATGAGGTTTAAGTGCCGCAGTCAGTCAACAGGACTTGACAAACGTGGGCACCAAAACCAGCTGAAGAGTCAATGGACCCCTGTGCTTTCCCAACACCAAGTGAGGAAGGAAAGACAAGTATAGGGATAGGGTGGTGGGGGAAATGGACATGGAGAGGGAGGGAAATGTAGGGAAGGGAGTCAGTCAGTGGGCTTGATGTTGCTGCCAAGGTAGCAAAAAATAATTGCCATGCAATTACTTTATAAGAAAATGAATTTCTTAGACGATCACATTTCTCTCTCTCTCTCTCTCTCTCTCTCTCTCTCTCTCTCTCTCTCTCTCCCTCTCCCTCTCCCTCTCCCTCTCCCTCTCCCCTCTTCTCTCTGTCTCTCTTTCTCTCCCCCCATTCTACTCATTCTATTCAATCTAGTAAGTTTGAAAGTTTGGAGGAGGTAATCAATGGGGTTCTGAACCAATCAAACTTAACCTTATGCACTGGCAGTCTAGGAACAGCATCATCCCTTGTCATGAGGACTGTCATTTGGAAGAAATTCCTTACCATGTCCTCTGAGTGCTGAGTGCTTGGTTGCCTGCTCATTAAGCACATCACTGGCCCTGAGTGGTAAGGAGGGTCCACTCCCAAAGAGAACAGCAGTAGAGCCCCTGTGCTTAGCAGAACCTGCCTCACCCAGCCTTTCATTGGAGCTTTTTCATTCAGCAGGAATTTGGTATCATTTTGTTGCCATGATAAAATGACTGCGGAAATCCTCCTAGAGGAAGAAGGATCTGAGCATCTTAGTTAGGGTATCTTTTGCTGCGATGAAACACTAAGACCAAAGCAACTTGGGGAGGAAAGGATTTATTTGACTTACACTTCTACATCATAGTTATCATTGTAGGTACTCAGGACAGGAAGTCAAAAAGGGCAGGAGCCTGGAGGCAAGAGCTGATGCAGAGGCCATGGAGGGGGTGCTGCTTGCTGGTTTGCTCCTCATGGCTTGCTCGGCCTGCTTTCTTGTAGAATCCAGGACCATCATGGTAGGGGTGACCCCATACACAATGGGCAGCCCCCTCACATGAGTCACTAATTAAGAAAATCCTTGCCTACAGCCTGATTTATGGAAGCGTTTTCTCAGCTGAGGCTCCTTCCTTTCTGATGACTCTAGCTTGTGTCAGTTTGACATAAAACCAGCCAGCACACTGAGATTTCAGGCCTCAGTCACCTGACTCCACTGTTTCTTGGCCTCTGGTGAGGCAGACATCCCAACAGAGGGACACAGTGAATCAAAGCTGCTCCTCTCGTGGAAGCAGAGGGAAACAGGGGAGTAGGGTCATGGGCAGGACACACACTTACAGGGTGTGCCTGCAGTGAGCTACTTCCTCCAACTTGCCGCTACCCCCTGGTTTCCACTACCTCCCAATAATGCCATCAAATTATGACTATTGATTGATTAATCCACTGATAGTCAGAGCCTTTGGGATCCAATTATTTCCCCAAAGGGGAACCAAGAGAGTAAAAAGAGCCTTTTATGTCCAAACCTTAACAGTGAGCATAAGATTAAGCAATGACCCTGAGTACCTTGACCAGGTGGAAGACTGCCCACTCTCTCTTCCCAGGCCACCATCCTTCTAAAATGTGCTTGCAGCAGGAGCAGTCTCTCAAAATTAGGGAAAGTTCTATATAGACAAGAGGAGCCTTGAATATAGAGAAACAGCTAACTGATCCTAGGTCCTAGGCTCTGGTCAGCAACCACAGGGGACTCAAGGCAGTTCTTTCCTGCAAAATCAGCCTGCTCTCCCAGATTTAATGACACCAAAAGAAACAACATTTCTCCAGGCTTATCTTATTGGCTGTTCCATCTTAGAGACATCCGAGTGGAGTGGGGTTTCATCCTGTCAGGAGTGCCCTGCACCATCCATCTCCCAGGCTCTCCCTCTGTTGCCAAATAATTAGTTCCTATTCAACAAGGCTATTTTTGTCAAATGTCTATTGAGTGAGGTAAGGCTCTAGAATGAAGGCCAATGCCTCTACACACACGTTCTCCCCCCACCCAGGTACACACATACTCGTGTGCATGCAAAACATCCTCTAATATTCATGCCTAAGTGCATTTATTCTCTCTCTCCCTCTCTCTCACCTCTCTCTCTTTCTCTCTCTCTCCCTCTCTCTCTCATACATATATGCTCACAAGCAGGATGTCTTTGCATCTAGGTGTTTTATTGTTCAGTATAAAAGAGCCCACAGCCTTAAAGCCGAATAATAAAAGCTCACTTGCTCCCCTGCTGCAGCAGGATGGGGATAAAATCCCTCCATGAGGGCTGTTACCCACCAAGACTTCAGCCATTCTCCTGTTCCACTCACCTCAGGCAGCAAAAAGCAAGAATCACCCTCAGGAAAACCTAACTCCAGCTGTTGCCTTTACCACTTATTTCTATCACCAACTAAATGCCCGTCTCCTACCACCCGACATGCACCACCACTTCCCGCCCAGCTCTTATCTGAGCTGTAAGAATTAGCCAACAAGGCAAGGATGTCCTGTCTCACGGAATTCATCCTCTTCCAAGAAAGAGGCCATAAGCACACAGAGTAGGAAGGCACACACGATGCTGGAAAGTGAGGATGCCATGTGAAGGAAACTCGTGAATTAAGTCAAAGGGCAGTGCCGCAGGGTGCGGCGGGGGTTCCGCCTGTAAACCGGGAAGAGGTGAAGTATAACCTTCACGGGCCAACCATCTAAAGAGAGGCAAGTTACGTGGGGTGTTCCTGGAGAAGATGTAAGTACCAGACCCAGGATGAACCAGAGTGAGTGCAGGTTCTGAGGCAGGAGCATGGTGGGTGAGGTGAGAGTCAGGAGAATATGTGGCCAGAGTAACATGGACAGTGAGAAGGGGGAAAAGGGGAGGTTTGACGGACTGGAGGGGTGGGATGAAGCTGGCAAATTAAGAACTGTGATTGTTGGCGTGGGAGACGGTAAAGGATTCTGAGTAGTGGTTTTAGGTAATCCAGTCCGGCTGCATTAAAGGGGATGGCATGTAAGCGGCAGGATGGAGACAGGATCTCTTCCTAAGTCACAAGTAGAATCCAGGAGAAAGGTGTGAATGGGCCATTCCCTTGCCAACTTTTGAGCACATATCCAGAGCTCAGGCCCTGTTCCTAGTTCCTCTAGGACACCTCTCCTCTTTCCCAGTTCTCAGTAAGGTCCTGCTGTTTACTGTGGCACAGCCCAAAGGTTGCTACCTCTGTAAATCCTCTCTAGCCCTCCAGTCGTTCAGCCATTTTGTTGCTCTCTGTGGCGCTGTGAAGTGAAGACACAGCCGGCTGTACTGCTCACACATCCCAGAGCAGGGTGATAGTCAAATAGCTACGGGTACAGTGTGGACTGACCAACAGAAGCCTCACTGGTAGCCACCTACCAGCCTGTGAGCGCCAGCCTTCCCACGGTCTTGGTCGGTGATTGGCCTGCCTCCTCTATGTGATGATTCTATACTCCCAAAGGCCAGCGACCACCATCATCTCTTCCCACACTCCCCAAAGAATACCCATCAACTGCTAACCCTTCCTGGATACTTTCTGCATAAACAGTCATATGAAAGATAAATACAGAGGCTCAGCCTCCTTAAATCAATTTCTCGCCTGCCTTTTATCTTACAGGCTACAAGAAGGCCCTGTTTGGTTCCCCCACTTCCCCTGCTCTTCTCATGTTGGAGCTGAAGCTGTCTCCCTGAGATCAAGTTTTCATAAGCTGCACAGCCAAAACCCACAGCACCTTCCCCTGCCATCAGCTCCAGCATGAGCACCAGGCCCCGGGTGCCAAGCAGGGGAAATGGGCGAAATGGACGGGGAGGGCGGTTGGAGGTTGTCTGCATGTGCAGCTTCCAGCTCGGTCCAGCTTTGGCAACTTCCGTCGCCTGCTTGTCTTCACTGGTGCATTCACCTTTTCTAGAGAAAAGTGCTTGAGAGTGGATTTGGGAAATTTATTCCCTTTCTGTCAGGAAAAGCAAGCTCCAAATAGGCCAGAGTAAATTGCCTAGGGATTTGAATAAATGATTATTTTTCCTAAGTGGCCTCTCACACATAGCTAAAGTCCGTGAGTTTGGCCAAAAAAATAAATAGAGGGAAAGTGAGAAAAATTAGATTAAAGAGGGTTGGACAATCTACACAGAACTTCTCCAAAGTTCAAGCTAGAGGAGGCCCCGGAGACCGGCTAACAAGCTGTTTAAAGCCTTGTTCTCAGGATCCCTTGGGGCTTTCAAAGATGGAGGTGTCGGGGAGTTCCATGAAGCCCTGTGAAGAGGAACTTCATGCTCTCCAGCATCTCTCCAAGCAGTTTTTGTACGATTCTGTGTGTTTTATATAGTGATTACTTGAAGAGAGAGGTCCACAGTTAAAAATGATTTAAAATTATTGTAGAAAAAACCCATAACTTTTGTAAGGCTGGCCTGAACACTTTCCAAGTGAGAAAACAAGGCTGAGGGTGCTGAACACTTTGCCCGGATCCACCATGTACTGGAGATGCACTTAAGGCTCAGCATCAAGCCATCGCCCACACAGCTGCTTTTCCCTTCCTACCCGACAGCCTCGAGGTATTCAATCATCACTGCCACCCATCCCATGGTCCTTGGGCTTCTATCAAGGGATTTTCAGCTCTCCTTCTGCAGGTAGCTGATGTGAGGGATCATTCACTTACCATGATCCATCAAAACCTCAAGGATGGAGTGACTGGTCCAGGATGGGTACAACATCCAAGTAGCACAGTCAGAGTCCTTGCATACAGTAGGGTAGTAACACAGACACTGGAATGCTCTGTACCTCTGGCACAAATGCCACTATCATCCTATGGGATGGTGACTTCTGAGGTCATAAAGCCAACACAAGGAGAGTGTGGGTGATGGAGAAGAAGCCCAGGTTTTAACCTTCGGATCCAGCTGAGTCTGAAACTCGAACTACACACCTCTAGGCTTTTAAGTCACGTGAGCCACTTATTTGTTCACATTAATTCGATTGGGTATTGGATTGGGTTTCTATCAACTCATAAATGTTTTCTGACAGGTTTCATTAGTCTGGGTTTCCTTTTTGTTGCTGTTTTAGTTTGGTTTTTGCCACTATGCTGAAGCACCTAAGAGAGGCTCAAGATTCCCGAGGTGCAGAGTCTATGGGCTCTTGCTGCTGGGATATCAAGGTGGCACAGAGCATCATAGCGCAGGAGGCAGCAGAGTTTCTGATCATGGGGCTCCCACCCTGGTGATTTTATCGAATCCTAATCACTTCCTGAAGGCCCCACCTCCACACACTACAGTTAGATCATTTCTTTTCTTACACTGGCAATATAACTAAACTATAGCACACATGTTCCAGTGCAACTTTTATTTGTAGAGCATTTTGCAGGACACCAGTCAATACCTCAGGTCACAGAGGTAGATGGAGCCCTGAGGAAAGGCTGGCCCCAAGGACACCAAAGCCCTAAAGATTGCACCTCCAAGAGAGGCTTGCTTTGTTGTTTAGCAGATATTTCTTAAGTACCCTCTGGTACAAATCCACTTCACACAGTCGATGTGTGCCCATAGTCTAGCTGGCGGCCAGGTGGGGCAGGGTGAGTACTTCAGAGAGAGATGGTTTTTAATTATCTACCTTTCTGAGTAGCACTGTGTCAATAAAAAAAAAAGAAGGCATAGGTATTGAGGCCCAACCAGGAAGCCACCGGGCATACTCAGGGTTGACAACAGATGAAATCCATCAGAGAATTGGTTCCATCAATACATAAGAGATGGAGGAGCTAAGAAGGCAAATGAGATACTGAGGCATCCCAAGTTAACAGGAATAGCACTGCTTTCAGGGCTAGAAGGAGGAGACAGCAGAGCCAAGAGGCCCAGATTACTAATGGAATCTGGATCCATAGCAGATGCAGGAACGCGGAGGTGAGGTGAGTGGCTTAGCAGCAAATTCTGGCTTTTCCTATCCTACCCCAGGTCAAGCAAGAACAATAGTGTATCCATCATGATGGGTAGTTGGCACAGCACCACAAGTGAGGTTGGGGAGGCTAAATATCTATCTGATGCTTTTCATGGAGTTCAAGTGAAAGCAATGTGTTAGCAATGTCTCCAAGACCTTGATTTATGGACTTCTTTGGGGTCTCTTAGTTACTTTCCTACTTCTGTGAAGAGATACAATGGCCAAGGAAACTTATAAAAGAAAGCATTTAATTGAGGAATTGCTTACGGTTTCAGAGGCTGAGTTCATGACCATCGTGATGGGGATCATGACAGCAGGCAGGCAGGCATGGCACTGGGGGCAGCTGAGAGCTCACATCTAGTCCACATGTATGAGACACAGAGAGTGCCTTGAGCCTCAAAGGGAATTCTTGAAGTTGGGCTGAATGCATTTTTCGCTTTGCATTATGAGCCTATGGGGCCAGGGAAAAGAGCACTTGAATAAGAATGGTCTCCAAAGGTTCACATATTTGAATGCTTGCTTAGCAGTCCAGGAAACTGCTTGAGACAGATTAGGACATGTGACCTTGTTAGAGGAGGTACCCACAGCACAGGACAGAGGTTGGGGTAGGGATGGGCAGGTTGAGTTTCCAAGGTTTCAAAAGCAGACTCCAGTCTCTCTTTTCTGCCTGCCACCTGTGGCTGAGGCATAAGCTCTGAGCTACTGCTCCAGAGCCACCAGCCTGCCTGCCTGCTGCCACACCCCCTGCTGTGATGGTCATGGACTCTAACCCTCTGAAACTGTAAGGCCCAACAAACTCTTCTATAAGTTGCCTTGGCAGCTCTTCATAGCAATAGAAAAGTAACTAAGACATGGGGCCCTTGATAGTTTTTTTGTTTGGGAGGAGTATTACTGTTTCTCTGTCTCTATCTCCTTCTCTTCCTCCCTCCCTCAACCCCTCCCTCCCTCCCTCTCCATATCCTGTTGGTTTTCCACTGATTAGACATTTGAACCCAAGTTACATCAGCCATGTCCTGGGAACAAACAGTGAGGTTGAGATCAGTCACATCTGCAGAAGCATCCAGTCTAGACATCCTTTGTTCTTTTCCTGCTATAGCGTGTGCGTGGTGGTGGTGGTGGGACAGTCCTGGGAATTTTGATTTTTGGAATGACAACACAAGCACCTGCTTATAGAGTCACCAATTTATGGCTCCCAGCTTGACTATGCGTCATGAAGAAAAAGCCAGGCCACCCATGGGAACCAACCCTGTTGGGTTGTTCCAAGAAAGGGGAAAGGACTTCCTGAAACATGAGGGTTATCTTCTCCGCCCTGTTTTGTTTTTCTAGAAAATGTGACAAGCCATGGAAGCCAGCAGGTTGCTGACTGAAGTTAACTTATTTATGGATCCTATAGTCAGTCCATTCCCAATGTGTCACAGGGCAAGCAAGAGAAAGTTCAGCCTGACACAGACATGCTGCCTAATCTCTGTTGATATTGGGAGGGTCTGCAGCTCATCAAGTGGAAAATTGGAATTTAATGGGGAATGACTCTCAGAAAGGAATTGAGACATCTTCTTGTGTTTTTCGTGTTGTAAAATGTTGCATGACTTCCAACTGCTTAATTACAGAACTATTCATTCCCCAAATATTTGTTGAGTAATTGGTTGGTGCATTTCCTTAGTTTTTCTTCAGAAAACAAAACTCATGAGGGTGCCACTACAAGAGCCACCCCCCCCACGAGCTTAGTGTGTTCTCTTTTCAAGAAATCGCTATCACTTAAGCATTTTTAAGATAACTACATTTTAGGAGAAGACATATTTTAATGAGCCGTCTGTCTTTCATGCCATCGTGGGGATGATGCTGCAAAGTAGAGAGAGCCCAGCCCCTAAAGGCGGAACTGGGTTCCATTCCCAAGGTTGCCATCCATCAGCCTCCTGGACTAGAGTGAATCACATCCTGTCTAAGACTGATTTCCCATTGAAAGAATGATTGTTACAATACCCAGAACACAAGGAAAAACCCAGTGATAACAGAAACCTCTCGAATGGTGACATCCTATCAGGCACATAATAAGTGCTCACATAATTGTATCATTATGACTTAAATAATCTCATCAGACATAACTCTTTGCCAAACCAAAGTGAGTTCATATTTGTCTCTGTCCCAAGCCCACAGCTGTCTCCCTTCATTCCCTACTTAGACTAGCCAGGCACACACACACAATACCCTGTTGTGTCTTCTCTGATAAGGTCTCCAGTTCTGAACATTTTGTGATCTCTCTCTACTCTCTCTGCCCATCCCTAGGAAACCTATGCTGTTGTGTTTTTCTTGCTATGGGTGAAGGCACCCAGAAGTGGCATTGGTACTACTTAGGCTGTCAGGAAATACTCATCTGTTGGTATTCACGGGAGAGTGGGCACAGGGTAACAAAGTATCGGGGTGTTCACATCCCATATTGAAATGGTATAGTATTTGCATGCAATCTGCGCACCTCCTCCTGTGTACTTTAAATTACCTCTGCATTTCTTGAATACCCCTCCCGATACCAGTGCTATAGAAATAGTTCTGCTGTATTATTTAGGAAATGACAGTGAGAAAAAGTTTGTACATTTCAGTATAGATGCAGATGAAAAGAAACACAATATTTCCAATCCACAGTGGGCTGACTTTGCAGATCTGGGACTGAAGATATAGAGGGCTGGCTGTACTTGTTTTTTTTTTTATATTTATTTATTTATTATGTATACAATATTCTGTCTGTGTGTATGTCTGCAGGCCAGAAGAGGGCATCGGACCTCATTACAGATGGTTGTGAGCTACCATGTGGTTGCCAGGAATTGAACTCAGGACCTTTGGAAGAGTGGGCAATGCTCTTAACCACTGAGCCATCTCTCCAGCCCTGTACTTGTTTTTTGAATGAACAAGTCATATAGCTGGCTTGATAGATGAAACCATACAGTGGCATGCACTTATGCAATTAATCCCAAGTCTCTGTGTGTGTGTGTGTGTGTGTGTGTGTGTGTGTGTGTTTGACACTGGGTCTCTAATCCTATTGCACCTACCCTAACTCTTTAGTTTAGCTAGTAGAGTAAAAATCTCATGGAGTTTCACATTAGAACTGGGTCGGGGGGGAACATGGGCTGGGTAAAATCTTTTGGGGATTTCGAGGTGCCTCTTACATCATGACCAAGATTGTACTCACACCTTCTGTGAAGTGTTGTTCATCCTAGGAAGTATAGGATGTAGTGGTGGTTGTGGTTTGTTGTCTTTCAATATAAGGAATTGCTTAAAATCTTCTACATTGTGAAAATGTTTTTTTTTTCTCTAATGATAAGTGTCTTACCTCTGATACACACACTTCTGGGACACACACTAATACAAATTACTTGGGCATAGAGCCAATAACAATGACTGTGTCTGTGACTATGTCTGTGACTGTGTCTGTGAGGCTGAGCCTACGAATTTGACCTCATGAATACCAGGTTCTACCTGAAGGAGATATCCAACTATCAATAGCAGACAAAAATTCATTTGTCTCAAATGCCCTTTATGAAACAATAATTAATTTAACTATTGCCTCCTTGGAGTCTTCTGTTGACACTGAACTTGCCAAGTAATCTTTTTGTACAAAGTTAATAAAAGGCATCACTTTTATTTTCATCTTATCATCACTTCTCGGCCTTTTGGCTAAGATCAAGTGGATTTTCATCTTATCGTGCAGTCGAACACACACACACGCACACACGCACACACATGCGCACACAAACACACACACACACACGCAGAATTTACTGGTTCCCCATCTGTGCTCACCTATCTTCTGAACTTCTGTACCCTCTTTTGAACTTAGAGAAGGGCATTGGTGACTCTCCCGCCTGTCTCACCACACTGTTGGGCCCTGGCTTCTAATTGTGTTCAGCCCACTGGAAACACCAGAGTCAGCTGGCAGGCAGGTGAGAGATCTCAAGGTGTTTCCTCCCTGCTTGCTGCTTTGCTCTGATCTGTAACTTCAAGTCTGTGCTCCCCCTCCTCACCAGGCTCAAAAGCACCATTTGTTCCATAACAGTTCTCATTGCTGCAAGTTTCTCAAAGCCCTCATGTTCCTTAGTTTCTCTTGACCATTCCCATGCCCTTATAACGACTCCAGTAAACAATTTGCTTCGAATTTCAAGGCGAGTATAGCTGCTTTGTTTAGATTTTTGTATCCCTCCTTATTTATGTAGACGTATGTGTGCCTGCTTGTCTGTATGTGCAACACATGCATGAAGTACCAGTGGAAGCCAAAAGAGGGCGCCAGAAGCCCAGGAACTAAAGTTGTAGGCAGTTGTGAGCTACACGATGTGGGTGTTGGGAATCAAATGCTGGTGCTCTACAAGAGTGGCAAATACTCCTAACTGCTGACCCATCTCTTCAGCCTTCTACACCCACTTCCTATTGTCATCTTAAGTTATTCTGGAAATTGTGATGCTTTTTCATAGTTAAATTATCATACTTACATAAGAACATCCAAGCTACAAATCAGAGAAGCCAGGATTAGGGCAGAGCATGGCAAACTGCACTTTGATCACGGATAACAGAAATCTTGTAGCAGTCATGTGCTCTTAAGAGGCTTGGCTTTTCCTTAGGAGACTGAAAGGTTGCCTCTAGAATATTATACCTACAATGAAAACATTTATCAAAATTCACCCACTAGTCCAAGATTCAAGGTAAGTTAGTTTAATGTCTATTTTGGAGCAGACTTTGGAAATTCAAAAAAGATAGGATTCTTGTCATTGAAACTATTGCCCTATTAGGACTTGGAGACCAAGCTAATAAATGAGTATATGAATCACTGAATGGAGTCTTGAGGGATAAGTGGGAAATTATTACATAGGCGGATGATAGAGAATCCTGTGCAGAGGAAACAATGTAACAATGATTGGAAGGGGAGAGTGAAGTGACCCTACTTAAAGGAGCATTAAAACATCTGTCATTTCTAAAGTCTGACTGAGAAGGATAGAGGGTAGTGGACAGGACCAGACTTGGAGACAGGGGCAGGTTAAGAAGGCTCTGGGGTGTAAGGAGTCCTGTGTTGTCCTTAGGAGCCCAGACTTCATATTTAGGGTACTGCTGACTTTGAACTTTGGGATTTAGTAGAAACATGATTGGACTAATAGCATTTTAGATAAAATAGTACAATGACATTGCAAGGAGGTAGGTTAGAGAGGGATTGTAACTGGAGACTTGAAGATCAGAAAAATGTCGGGAGAATAGTTAAGAAATCCACATCTGTCATGATGTAGGCTGGAGGGATCTGGGCAGGGACAGGCAGAGAGAGGGTGCCAAATCCAAGGATCTATACTGAAACAAAACCACAATGTGATTTGAATGGAAAAGTACACTATACAGAATTACCTTCAAAAAGAGATTAAGGTAGGATTAATAATTAGAAAAGAGAGAGAACTGATTAATAATTAAAAATTAATTAATAGTTAACAAAAGAGCTAGAATTAATAATTAGAAGTCAGATCTCTAAAGTATGCAAGAATAGCAGCTATATAGAGCATCCTCCACACACCCTGGGCTGACATACAGTATTCAAATAACAGAACAACCAGCACTTCTAACTAACAAGTCAAGATTCTAAGCTTTAAAGAAAGAAATCATAAGGCTAGAGAGAGAGCTCAGTGGGTAAAGATGCTTGTGACCAAGCCTATGAGTTTGCTTCCTGTCACCCACAAGGTGGAAGCTAGTTACAACCTCTGAGAGTTGTTCTTTGTCTCCCCACGTGAGCTGTAGCACATGAACACACCACGACACAGTATGCCACACCATGCCACAACATACCACAGTACAAGCGCATACACACATACACCCCCATATCCCCCTCACCACACCACAAAGACACACACACACACATCTAATTTTATAAAAATGAACTCATCAAAATAGATTAACTACTAATAAACTTTATCAAGAAAAGAGGTAACATATTAATTAAAAAATGAAAGGAGGGTATAATCATTAGAGAATACCAAATTTTAAAGCGTACTTTTCAGGTTCTTATGCAAATAAATCTGCAAGTCTAGATGAAGTATGTTTTATTGTGTGTGTGTTTGCTGTGCTAACGATCAAACCCAGGGCCTCGTGTGTGCTGACAAGTCTTTTACCACTGAGGTATATCCCAAGCCAACACTGATGACATTTTTAGAACAAGAGAACAAAAATACTTAATCAGACCAGCTTCTACAAAGTAAGAATAATTAACAAGGAAATAATCCACCCCAGAAAGTTGTCACTAGCTGGTTTCATAAAGGAATCTTACCTAATCCTCAGAGCCCATGTTGTCCTGGTGCAATGTGTTGGATTAGTAGAAGGTTGAAAAGACAGGGGCAAATTCCTAAGTCCTTTTCTGAAGCCAACACAAAACTGGGAACTGGCTAGCCAGAAACTTGAGAAAGAAAGTAGTAAACATAATCTATGAGTATTCATAAAAATCTCTAAAATGTGAGAGATGGCTCAGCGGTTAAGAGAAATGCCTGCTCTTCCAAAGGTCCTGAGTTCAATTCCCAGCAACCACATGGTGGCTCACAACCATCTGTAATGAGGTCTGGTGCCCTCTTCTGGCCTTCAGGCATACACGCAGAAAGAATATTGTATACATAATAAATAAATAAATAAATATTTTTTAAAAATCTCTAAAATGTTTCAACTTATCTGAACTTTTGAAGAAAACGCATTGAATGGAATCTTAATGTAGGCATTGGGAGGTCATGAAGCCAAAGAACACTTTATCAGCCAATGAAGTCCAACTCCACCGCAAATATGACACAATATAATCCAGGAGGGAAAATTCAAAGAATGCACGGTTGGCTTGTCATGAAGAAATCCGTACAGTACATTATTAATAAAGCTTAAGGGGATTGAATAGATGGCTTCATGGTTTAGAGCAATTGTTATTCCTGAAGAGGACCTGGGTTCAATTCCCAGCATCCACCTGAAACTAGTTCCAGGGGACCCAGTGCCTTCTCTGGCTTCTGTGGTCATACTTACAGGCAAAACACTCATAACATAAAATAAATATGTCTTTAAAAACTCAGAAAAATCATATGACTATTGCTATAGATACTGAGGAAGTTTTTGACTAAATTAATAACATATTCATAAAAATACATTCAGGGAAGTAGAAATAGAGGAAGTGTTCTTAACATTATAAAGGTATGTGCCTTAGTTTTAACTCTACTATTCTATTTAGATGTGGAATACTGTAGTAATTTGAATTTATTGTGTGTGACATTTGTATCAATATATAAGAACATTTTAAAAAGAAATAGAAACATACAATATAACAAAAGTAATTTTGAATTTGTATCAATACACAATTTATCTTAAACAGGAATAGAAATTAATTTTACATATGTAAAATGACAATATACAAGAATCCACAACAATGCAAATTATCTAAAACTAATAGTTGTTAATTTAGTTTACAAGTAGATATAGTAGTCTGCCTTATTGTCCTATCCTATTTATCCTCCTTTTTTCTATTTCGAACGAGACTCCAGAGTCTAATCTTTATTGTTCCACTCCCAAACCTATAACAACTTCCCGTGAAATAATGCTCTTATATACTGTAAGGATTTGTCCCTCATATTAGTTTAATATAACACTGCTTGGCCAGTAGGCAGGCAGGAAGTACAGGCGGGGTGACCAGATAAGGAGAATTCTGGGAAGAGGAAAGGCAGAGAAGCAGTCATAAGCCAGAAACAAAGAAAGAAAGAAAGATGGAAATGTCTAACTGAGAAAAGGTACCAAGCTACCTGGCTAAACATAGATAAGAATTATGGGCTAATTTAAATTGTAAGAGCTAGTTAGTAATAAGCCTGAGCTAAGAGGCCATACAGTTTATAATTAATATAAGCCTCTGTGTGTTTCTTTGGGACTGAACAGCTGTGGGACCAGGTGGGACAGACATTTCCATCTACAACAACTTATAACCAACACCTACAGATGACAATTATCTCTAACCCTGAGAAAAACCAAAATCCATCCATCCAATCTATTGGGAAAGGGAACATTGGTTTTTTTTAGAATTACTTCTAGCTGTCTAGGGAGAAACAATATCTCTATGGGATCCTGTAAAAATCTAAAATAATAGGTAAGGCTCACGACGACTAGCTGTAACATTTGTAGCCAGTCTCAGAGGAGTGGGTAAGGCTGGTCTGAAGTTCTTATCTGAAGCTCTGGCTAATGTGGTATAAAAGGTGGACCATCTCATCTACCTCAGAATTGTCCTGAGCAGTTGATAGTCCAAAGCTGATCTTGGAGTGGTATTTATCGGTTCAATGGCATTACTATGGAACAGGTAGAGTCGTCGTTACAAAGCCTCATCATCTTATTGGAGACTTCAGAGATCACTGTTAGGAAAATGTATTGTTTACTGTGGAAAACTTAAACCTTATTAATATTAAAACAGAAAGTTTAAATTTTAAGGTAGTAATATATCTAAAGAAAGGTTCTAAAGAGTCAAAAAATAAGTATTAGGGGAAAAAGATTTATGACAACAATAGTCCCTGGATTTTGTCTTTTTCTGTCCCATACCAGGTAGCTCTTCTGATATGACACAGAGACTCTGAATTCCCAAAAACAAAAAACCAAAAAAAGGTGAAATTAACTAATATAGTATGTATACACAATGGAATAATTTTCAGGAAACAAAGGGAATGGAATACGCACTAAAGAATGGTGAAGTTTAGGAGCTCGTTTTAAGTCAAAGGAGCCACAGACAACAAGTAGTGATCTATTGTTTAGTGAAGCAAACCCAAGAGGCGAAAGGTAACTCAGTGATTGCTAGAGGACCAGAGGAGGTAGAGTTGGGAGAAATTGCTAACTTTTTAGAGTGGCAGACATGTTGTGGGATTAGACAGCAGTGAGTGCACACAGAACCTCCCAGGACTGAGGACGTTGAAATGACCATTGTTCATGTTGCTTACCCCACTACAATTTAGAAAGACACCCTCCCACAAAGAAATATTGTGCCAGTCAGACGGTGATATTGGCCAATGGTGTGGTTCACCCTGGGGCTGCTCAGCCTTCGTACACATGCTGATGACGTCACAGGATCTGCTCAGATGTTTAGTTTTTGTTTCTCTTTTATGTGGTTTTTGGTTGTCTTTCATTTTGGCATTAGAGATTGGACCTAGGGTCTCACACATACTAGAAGTGCAGTACCTCTGAACTGAACCCCCAGCCCCATGCTTAGATTCATAATCTTTCTCTCTATTTTTTTTCTCACTCTCTGAAAATAACTCTGGATTCCAAGCATCCTTTGGATTCCGAAGGTCGGTTACCCATCACTGCCGCACCGCAAGAACAGGGAATGGCAGTTAGGCTCCTGTTTCTGTGGTGAAGGCAGAGAAAACATAGATGAAAATGAAGGAGATGGTGGATAAGGTAACCCAGGAGGCCCTGAGTTGTGTCTGTGCTCAGGATTAAAAGGCCCTTCTGCAGCTCGAGAAAGGACTCAATGGTTAAGAGCCCCTGCTCATTCTTCAAAGAGCTAGGGGTTCGGTTTCCAACCCTACATGGCCACATGGCAGCTTACAACCGTCTGTAACTTGAGTGTGAGGGCATCTGGTCCCCAAAGGTACCACATATGCAAACCCGGTATGCATGCATGCAGATAAGATAGTCACACATACACAGAACAAAAATTAAGTCTTTATATAATAAAGAAAGGTGATGGGCGGAGCTTGCTTTCAGGAGACACCGGAAAGAGAGCTGCTGGATTGGTAGCCCAGAGAGGTCAGTGTTCTTGCTGGCACAGTGTACAAGCTTGAGGACAGTGCCTGCAGCAGCTTTGATACTCTGAATCATCCTCAGCCGGCTTGATGTCACCCTTGTGGGACAGACACAACTCTGTAAGGTCTGAGTGAATTTACTCTGTGACTCTTGATCATCCGAGAATATAATAGCTGTATTGTCTCCTCCCAAACTCATAAATAAGTATGTTCGCTTTGTAGGATCAAATACTGTGTGTTCCTTCTGAGAGACTGGTGTTTTTCTACAGCCTAGGGTCCAACCCCAATGGCCTTGGCACTCAGTTCTCTCCCCTGAGCTGAAGTGAGCCAGGCTTCTTGTCTCCATCCCACCACGGCCCAGTTCTCCCACAGAATAACAGAGGGTCCTCATTCAGCACTAGCCTCACTTGGAAAATCAGAACTGGAGCATCGTTACACACAAAAGCCGCTCCCTGGGAAGCACTGCGCTATCAGGGCGAAGACAGTGAGCTTGTTTCCAGCTCAGCCTCCGTCAGTTGTGGAGGGTGCAGTCCCTTTGACGACCCTGAAGTACACTTTTCTGCTGCAGTCTTACGTGAACAGAGAGCACAGGACTGTGGACGTTCAGCATCTGTTTTAAACGATTTAGTTTGAATGTGAACCACGTCCTTCCAGGTGCCCATGGAGACCAGAGGTGGTTGGATCTTGAGCTGGAGATATAGGTACTGGTGAGATGCCTGATACAGGTTCTGGGAACCACACCCAGGTCCCCCGCAAGTGCAGTCAGCACTTTTCACTGCTGAGCCATCTCTCCAGCTCCGGCAGTGACTGTTTCACCCAGAACCTCTAGCTGCCTTTAGGAGAAGTGGCATCAGACTCTCGGCAAGGATGTTTAGATCATTTCTAGGCAATTTCTTGGATTCTGTTTTCTTTCTAAAGCTCTATTTCTATAGAAATAATCCAAATATTTAGGAAGATAAACTCAAGAACCAGGAACACATCTCCATACCCCATTACCAGAAGAAAAGCATCCAGCAGTCAACTCAATTAGCACAGGGAATCAGACACAGAGGGGGTGTTGAACATTTCAAAAACCTGCAGGGTCAGAGGTTCAAGTGTGACATTTTTGGATTAATGTTTAATTAATGACACAACTCAGTAGATTTGGGTCATGAACTCTGAGTAATTGAAACTGTGAGGATCGCTATGCAAAGGGGTTATACACCTGCCCCCTTCAGAATTCCTAGGAACATTTATTTGGCTATAAACCTTTGCCTTAAAATGCGGTATGCCACTGAATTATAAGTTTCTTTTTTCTTCTAGTGAAAACACTCAAAGACAGAGGTCAGTTTCAGTCTGAAAATACGATTAGGCTCTCATTTTGTTTCAGAGAATCCTGCCCCAGGACTCTTGAACAGTCCCCATTTGGCTCCCACTGGCCCAGACCCATTGCATTAGGACGCCCTCTGGGAGCTCATGGGGCAAGCGTTGGGTGCAAGAGGAAAATCAAAGTTGGCCATTTGCTTCTTTACAGAACTCGCGGCTCTTGCCCCGCTTGGTGATTAACGGGCCTCCCTCGTCTTTGCTTTGTTTACACTTGTCAGAGTCCGCTGGAGAGAAAATCACTCACGTAGCAAGGAGAATCAAGTTTAGCCAAGGCCTTCAATTAGAAGCTAATGATTAAATTCACTTGGCATTCTTCGCTCCGTAAAGGCATTGCTCAGGAGGAATTCTTTCGGTGGAATGTGGCTGCCTTTTACACTTCGGCCACATTTCTCATCCATTATCACCAAATAATCTTCAGTTCTTGCAAATCCCTTTGCAAAGGCTTCGTCTGAAGGAACTTAAAAAGGAGTAAATCCTCTGAGATATTACAGGATTCTTGCTGTGTGCCTCCCGTAGGCTTCCATGAGAACGGTTCAGCTTAAACCCTGGGCATTGCTTTGAAGATGCAGCCAATGTGCCGAAATCCGGGCGGGGGGGGGGCAACCATGAACATTTGTAATGGAGCGAGCATCTGCAGCGGTGTGTGGTATTTTGGGTGTGGAAATGGGGGGGGGGATCAAAACTCTGATATTTGCCTGTCAATGGCATTTTGATAGAAACTTCAGTCTCTCTCCTTAGTAGGAGAGATTAGAAGTCACCTGGGAGAGCCGTGCAAAATTATGGGGCCTGAGGCAGAAGAGAAATAAGAAAAAAGAAATGAGTTTTTGACTCCTACCTTTCGTTATTAAGCAGTAACTTAGGGTCTAGAGAGATAGCTTAGTGGCATGCTGCACAAGGATGCGGACATGTGTTGGATTTCCAGAACTCCTATAAAACAAAGCCACGAGTAACCCCAGCGTTGGGGAGGCAGAGATACTGGGACTCTCTCCGGCCAGCAAGTCTGGCCAATTAGGCCAGTTTCAGGTTCAGTGAGAAACTCGGGCTCAAAAATAAATAGATAGTGATAGATAGATAGATGGATGGATGGATAGATAGGTAGATAGAGACAGATGATAGATAGGTACATACATACGTACATACAGAAGTGGCTGAGAGAGACACCCAACATCTGACCTTCCTATACACAGGCTCGGTCACCCACCTACACACATATGTGTGCATGCATACACAAGAATATACACACAGTTAAAAACTAAACTGTGTTGAAAGTGGCATAGACTGTGGATAAGGCACAGTCCTAGAGCGCTTGCTAACTAAAGTTCAAAGGCCTCCGTCCAGGAAGCTAGCTCCATAGCAGAGTATGTCCTTACACGTACATTGCCTTGGCTTTGATCTCCAGTACCAAAACCTTTCTAAAAATAGTATGTATCTTCTTATACAAGCCATGACATGTAGCCTTTCCCCACCCCAGAGGGGCGCGTGAGCACCTGCCGCGCACTGCTGTGTGCAGCTGCCAACACTTTCAGCTTCCAGAGTGCACCGGGCCTCACAGCTGCCAGAGAAGCGGCTCTCGCGATTGCAGAGTTCCTATTTTTAATCACTCTTGCAGGAGATTCTGGGCATCTCTGTTTTACTCACTTGGTTTTAAAACATTTTCTGCTCAAGTTCCCTTTTTATCGGGAGAAAATAAATTGTAGATGACATTATCTGTGGGCTTCAGAGACATTTTCCACCCAGCATGGCTCCTGTTTTTACAGTTGGTCAAAAGGCTTTGAATACTAACCAAAGAGCCGGAGGCTTTCACTCTAGGTTTCTACGCATAAGGTATTTTTTTTTATTTCAAAGGTCATCTAAGTAGCCCAGGAAATGGACATTTACTGATTGCTGAATAGTGTCGGAAGGTTTCTGATACAGCAGTGGTTTTAGCAGGATGTCTGTCTACTTCCTCTCCATCCCACCATGCTGAGCCAGACCCCAGAAATCCCCAAATGGAAATCTGAGACAAGTGTTGGCTTTTCAATTATATTTTTATTTATTTGCGAGAATATCCGACTGTGTACATGTGGGAGTCTGAGGGCAACTTGGGCAAATCTGTTTCCTCCTACTACCATGTGGGGTCTGGGGATCAAACTCAGGTCACCTCAGGCTTGACAACAGGTGCCTTAACATGCTGAGTAGTCTTATCAGGCCTGGGATGAGATTTTTAATTGCTGTATTTTCTCCAGTCTATGAGGCTGTGGGGAAAAAAAGAAAGAAAAGAAAGAAAGAAAGCCACACAGTGAGATGGTTGGTGAGATGTAAGAGAAGCATCCATTTCTCACGTGATGCGGAATAGCCATGGGTACTTCCCATGTCTGCTGTGCCCACCTCGCTGCCTGCCACAGTGGAAATGGAAGGTGAGGGAGCATAGATTCCCTTGGGGAGAGAAGGTCACACATGGAATTGCGGGTTAAATAACCACCTACTCTTCATGAACAGGACTGAAAGTCATCAGGCTACAGAAAATTGAGAGCTGGGAGGAAATCTAAAAGGGCTTGAGGAGGCTGGACACGCTGAATTTCAAGAGTAATCGTGGGGAGAGGAGCGCATGCGTGATGAGAACCAAAGCTCCAGTGTCCAGGAAATGGTGGGAGGTGACACATTGCGGACAGGCTCTGTCTGAAGCAAGCTGCCTGGACTCAGTTCCAGCCCAGCCTTTTCTTTACTTCTGCTGTGTAACATGAGGGGCCTGCTCGTTGGGGTTTCTGTCCTGCCCAGTACCCCACAGCCGGCAAGCTCCAAAGAAAATCACACAGAGAATCTACATTAGGTTATACACTCAGTGGCCCACTATCTCAGGCTTCTTACTAGCTCCCATAAGTTATATTAACCCATTGTTCCCATCCATGCCAGGCACATGGCCAGTACCTTTTCTCAGCTGGGACAGGGATACATGTTGCTTCCTTGGAGATCTGCGCAGGAATGCCAGGGAAGCTTCCTGCGTCCCAATTTCTCCTGTTCTCCTTGCGTCACACCTACTTCCTGTCTGGTTTTCCCGCCTATACTTCCTGCCTGGCCAATCAGCGTTTATTTAAAACATGATTGACAGAATTGTCCCGCACCACTGCTGGCTTTGATTCGCTGTAAAGTGTAGTTAGTAGGTTATTTACCATCTATTAGGTAATTAATAAGAATTACTTTAGAAAAATTATGGTAATGTCATGTGTCAGAGAGGAGAAAACAGCTGCCCTTTTAGAGTCTCTGCCTGGTACCTGTGAATTAAAATAACAGAAAGCAAATGAACTCATATTCTTATTTATGTTAAAAATTTTCCTATGAACAGGGACTTCTTAGAAAAGAAGTAAAAATGGAAAGATATAGTTAGACTCAGAGGCATGTCGACTGTCTTAACAGGAGGTTAAGTCTGGGAAACTGAGACAACGAAGGGGTTTGATGTTTCTAGGATCAGTGTCATGGGGAACGACCCAGAAATGCATGGAACAGAAGACGGAGGTCACTTATTAAAGGCTATTTGTGCATCTGTGACCATCTCTGATGTCCATCTCTTGTGATGAGAAACATTCTCATATCCTGACACAGGAAAATTGAGATGATGATGCTATTGTCTCTAGGAAGATTTAGGTTCTGCATTCTGTTAAAAAAAAAAACCATAAACAAACAAACAAAAACAACTGTCTGCATCTCTAAGTGGCTGACTTTGGAATGACAATCCTGATTGTCTTCACATATAAAGAGCTAAGTTGACTAAACAACAAAGGAGAAGTGTCAAGCACAGAAAAGAGATTAGGTGTGATGTATCAGAAAGGGCAGGACTACATCTTCACTGTTCTTTAGACAAGGAGGCATACTTAAGAATTAGGGCTTTTATGTGCTCTAGCTTCTTGGCCTATATTAAGAATATCTTACCCTCCAACCAGCTGTCTGACTTGTTCTTTCTTTGGTGAAATGTTATATTATAGATCCTATCTCTGACACCCTATAGAAAACAGTACTACTATCTCCACTATTTTCTATTTGTTACCCCACCTTTTAGGTAACAGCTCTATTACATATTATTTACATGTGTGTTTTTTGAGGTAGGAATGTGTGTATGTGTGCTCTATGTGTATGCATGCATGTGTGTATTATTCTTCAGCAACTAGAATGTAAATTCTAGGAGAGCAGGGCTTAGACATGTAAGAACAAAAGGTTGGGTTGCAGCTCAATGATTGCAAGCCTGCATCGCTTATGAGTGCGATCTCTAGCACCTGCCTAAGGAGGGAGAAGTCATCAAAGATAAGATGTGGGTAAATCTACTCTTTTAATCTATAACCTACTTTTAATGCCAACAAGAAAAAACTGTAGAGCTCTGAAGTAGTCCAGTGTTTGTAACCTCTACACCTCCCCATGTCCTACTGTGTGGGTGAAGGAATTGTCCATCTGGGCAGGAGTGCTAATGCTCTCTCCACACCCTGAAATCTGTGGTGAGGATGATTTTAGATCACTCAGCATGGTGAGCTGAGCCATGACACTTAGAGTTCAACTTTCAACTTCCGCAAGGCAAAGGAGGCTTTGCAGACCTAAGTAAGGCTCTGGAAACGAATTCACTGTAGTATGTCATCTGGAGCAAGCCCTGATGAGAGGGAGGTTAAGGGAGATGTGACCAACACCAGAACCAGCAGAAGGATGGGTGCAAGATGGCGCTCCATTGCTGACGATGAAGATGTAGGGAGCTGGCAGCCACTAGGAGATGCAGAGAATATGGCTCTGAAGAGAGGCAGACAGGCAGGCAAGGACACAGGTTTTCTTTCAGGGTCTCAGGAGGATGATCAATCCCGGGTTTCACCCAGTGACAATGATTTTAGACTTCTCATCTCCAGAGCTGTTGATGAATGCATGCCTGTTGTTTTAGGACACTAAGGTGGTGGGCTTCTGTCAATAGCCTTAGGGAACCGACATGTGCCTGTGTCCCTTGCTTTCTGGGCACCTTTGTGCTATTTGTCAGGTCAGTTGCCTTCCAGAACAACAGACCTGGTGGTTAATTATGTGACTTCACATCTTGATTTACCTTACAGCTGGGCTTCTTTGTCTTCAAAATACTTGACTCCCTCAAGATGTTAACTCATTGGTCACAAATAATGGTTCACGGGTTGGTTTCCAGCTTGTACCTACTTGAATGCAACAGAAGGCAATACGAGCCACCAGACAGGGTTCTCTGAGCACGTACTGTGTTCTGGCTTGAGACATCAAGGAGCTTTGCCTGTTTAGTCTAACCTGTCTTACACCTACTGTCTCTTCTGAGGAAATTAGGATGTGATGAAAATCGTGCAAAGAATGCTTTGAAAGCAAAATAGTATACATAGCAAGAGCATTTGGAGCCAGGCTTAGTGGTTCATGCCATAATTAGAGCACGATGAATGTGTGCCGGCTCCCAAGCCAAACTCGACTGCACCGTCTCACCTTGTCTCAAAAACAAAATGCTTAAAGATTTATGTTTATAGATTTATATTTGTGTGTGTGTGTGTGTGTGTGTGTGTGTGTGTGTGTGTGTACGGTCACCTGCCTGCCATGTTGCACATGCAGAGGTCAGAGGACAACCTTGGGGAGCTGCCTCTCTCCTTCTGCCATGTATTTCCCAGGAATTGAACTCAGGTCATCTGGCCTGGAAGTAAGCACTTTAGCCACTGAGCCATCTAACCAGCCTCAAGAAAGTTATTTTTATTGTTTATTATTGTGTTAGGCCCATAAATAGGCTCAATACATACAGTATTCAAATAGCATAGGCCTTGTTACTAAGGAGTCTAGAGACGATGGGGTAGGGTTGGAAATAAATACATAGGAAGAAACATAATTTTTTAATAAAATATTTTATAAAACTCTGATAATTAAATCAATATGATGTGGGGTAGAAATAAATAAATAAGTATCACAAACCTCTGAGAATAGAGTAAGAGCTTAGAATGTTACAAGGGATGTTTCAAAAATGTTTACTAAAAGGAAAAAAATCAATGAAATTAGATAATACTTCTAGAGAAACTTTGATTACCTAACACTTTATAGCACAAAAATCTTAAGGGTTGCATATGAAAAAGCACATAATAACATTAAGAAAGGGACACAGGTTTGATATTAATTTTATTTTGTAATTTGCTTTTTGAAAACATAGCCTAATAGAAATTCTATTACGTTTATATTTATATTTTAGTGGCACACACCTTTAATCTCAAGGAAGCAGATGCAGGTAGATCTCTGTGAATTTAAGGACAGCCTGGTCTACACAGTGAATTATGGGCTAGCCAGTGCTACATAGTAAGATCTTGTCTCGGAGTTTGATTTCTAGATTTTATTTTTAAAAAAAGTTTAAATTTGTATTTACAAAGAGGAGACACATACATTCCAAAGAAAAAGAATTAATAAATAATTAGGGAGTGTGAAAAATATGTAGCTGCAACAAATTAATTGCGGTTTATACAACATGTGTGTAAGTATGCAAATGGTAACTTTCTCTGTTACAGATATGTATTTGATTGACTCGTTCACTTGGCAAATTAAGTTCTGGCAAACTACTCCTTGCTCCACTAGGCCCTGCAATCTCTTTCTTTCTTTCTTTCTTTCTTTCTTTCTTTCTTTCTTTCTTTCTTTCTTCCTTCCTTCCTTCCTTCCTCCTTCCTTCCTTCCTTTCTTTTTTTCTTTCTTCTTCCTTTCTTCATTGCTACAGATCAAACTCAAGTCCCCACAGATGTTGATCTGCATCCTCAAGCCTTCGCTGACTTCTCCTTGTGTAGATTGAGGCTCTATGTTTGGTACTGCAGCTCTGTAGACCAGATCTGGAAGGAAGGCAGAAGCATTTCAGTGTTCTTTGCCTGTTTCTGAGTTTAAGGCTGGAGATTTCATTGCTATGCAGACAGAGTGGCTGGAATGTCTAGGTATCAACAGCTTACTATTCAGTACCTCCTTCCTTTACCAAGAGAGCAAACTTAAGTGTGTGCAATGCGGTTCTACTTTGGGTGATTTACTGGACTTTTACTATTGACTCTAGAAACAAACCTTTTCTAAAGGTAGCCCTTTTATTTAAAGGCATTTTCTGGTTTTATTTAACTTATTTGAATATAGAAATCAATGCACTTTTGTCTTCTTCCATTTGTGTTTTTGCAACATTGGAAGCCACAAGCCAACTTAACTGAGAGTCGAGAGACCCCACTGTAGGCAACCCAAAATCCTCAGAGGAAGAGAGAGGTGACAATGTAGGAAAAAGGGGGGCCAGCTCCTCTACTGGTAGAGATTCTGTTTCAAGATTTCACAGTGGTGATGTAATTGGCTCCTTTGCTGAGACTGGGAAGTGAGGATTGGGAAACAGATGAACAAAGGCCAGCGGAAGTAAATGAATGCTGGGGATGGGCCACGCAGCTCAACATCTGTGGGGACTTCAGTTTGATCTTCAGCAATGAAAGAAAGAAAAGGAAGACCAGTAAGAGATTACAGGACATAGCGGAGTGAAGGACTGTATGACAAGACTTGAGTTACCAAGGGCACAAGCCAACAAGTACAAATCTGTAATAGCGATATGGAATAGAAGAAGGAGGCGGGCTTACCTGACATCCGTGACTGTGGGACCAGAACTTGAAAGGCAGTCTAAAAATGGAAGAAGGTGACTGGGCAAGGAGCAGGGACTCTTCAGGGACACATCAGATGCCAGAGAACCTTATCATCCGTCTGTTGCCCTGATAGACAGTGTAGGAATCTCCTGTGGTAGGGTCTCTAGCGGGAGCGGCTCGCTAAGAAGGGAGCCCCTAACTCACCATAGGGAACTGTGCTTGCTTCAGGACAGTAGGCGTGTCCCCATCACACTCCCTTCCTGCAAAGTCACAAGATCTTTTCAGCTCAGAAACTTGAGTTTGTGGAAGTGAGGAAGTCAGATCCCACACTGGTGGCTAAAATGCTCCAGTGAACACAAGGGTGTGAATAGAGACAGCAACCTCCCTGGCGTAAGTGGTGGGAGCAGACCAAACTCTGATCCTATGAGGCCACAGTGAGAGCCACCAGCTGAGATGGAGCAGAAGGAGAAACTGAGGCAGTCAAGATGAGTGGTTTGAGTAATTTGTTACTTCTATAAACTGGATGAGGGAATGCTTTCTTGAATTCTATACATTTATGAATGAGATGAATTGGTATGTCTAAATGTAGGCCTTTTCATCTATCTTATTTGGGTGTATTGTGTAGCTTCCAGTGAAATACATTAGGTAAAGCAAATGACTCTAATATAACACGAAGGCAGCAAACACACTATGTTCCTAAGTAGCTATCTGGTAGAGGGGTGATGAATGATGCTTTTATCCTCCCAGGTGAACTGCAGTTTCAATATTCTTCATGTTCTTCAATACTTACGGGCTTTTAGAATACAAGCAAACAAATAAATCCTAAGTGCTACCAAACCCTCAGCGCTGAAACACACCTACGTTTTCCGGATAATACTCTTCTCAGCATTTAGAGATTGTGACACGGGTCTATGCCTCACCTGCATCTATTTGCACAACAAAGGGTGGTGCTTGTTGGGGAATTGTATCTGTGCCGCGATACAATATGAAAAGCAGCACTCTCATACACAGGCAGCCTGCTCTGTTCTCTCTCACGGCATTCCTTCTAAATGAGGTAATGGCCTGGATTTGGTGATCACACTGCCAGCCTGCAGAGTTTGCCCAAGAGAAGAGAGAGAAAGGAGTGGAGAAGGAAACGAAGAGAGAGTTGAATGCCTGGAAGTCAGAAGCCCTCATCCCCTGGGAGGTCGGCTCTTGGAAGAAGGTGCCAGCCTCCCGCCCCCTGGAGAGTTGTGTTGTGTCTGTAGGGATGTGAGACCACGGGGTTCCACTCCTTTCTGTTGTGTTACTGGTACATCTGTGCCAGACAAGGTGGCAAAGCTAAAGGACCCTCCGGGCTGGTCCGTCATTTCCATGGAAGAATGTGTGGAATGTTGTTGTCCCCTGCTTTCCTGAAAGGGAAGGCAAAACCCTGAAAGATTTCTGGAATGATGATGCAGCAGGTCCTGCTTTCAAAACCACCACTGCCATAACCCTCCATTTGAAGGCAATGTGCTTCTGTGGTTTTGTCCAAAGCTAAGTGGCCCAAACTCACCAGCCTGTGGCTTCATTGTTCTGTGCTAGGGAGGGATAGAAAGACTGAACTTGTTTATTTAATTTCATTCCCTTGCTTGCTTTCAAAATTGTTTTCCATTCAGTGTGTTCTTCCAGCTTGGCCACAACCACCCTTGTCTCTAGAAATGAATTTGCTTCCTCCAGGGCTTACCAAAAATATAACAGCTTGTCTTAGGCTATCCTCTCTAGGTGGCAAGGTCAAAGACTTCTTTCAGCTTTATGCAAGGCTTTCCGATTCAAAGAAAAGACACCACAAAGGATTGCATCTTGTTCCAGAACTACAGACGTTCTAAAACTTTTACAAGATACTGTGGGTTGGGGACCTTCTGATGTTCAAACCCATTCCTTTCAGTTCCTTGGTGTGACAGTGAGGGTCTCACAGTAGTGCCCATTCCTCCCTCTCCTTCTTTTGAATATAGGTGTATGGTATCATCTTACGGAGACAGAGTTTTCCATCTAGACAACCGTCAACTCTGTCCTGCCAGCCATTCCCCAAATAAACACACAGCTTAATTATAAATACTCAGCCAGCAGTTTACTTGTCTCCAACCAGGTGTTATAACTTAAATTAATCCATTTCTATTAATCTGTGTGCTACCCCACAGCTTGTCTCCTCTGTGAACTTCCTATGTTGCTTCGTCCATATTTGGCTTGCAACATTCCTGACTCTGCCCTTCTTCCCATCATTCTCTCTGCCCTGAAAATCCTGCCTAGTCATCGTCCAATCAGCTTTTTACTAGCAATGACAGCCACAGATCTTCACAGTGTGGAAAAGGATTATTCCAGGGACGTCTTTTGTATCAGAATGTGAAGGGGCAAGAGAAACCAGCTGCTGTTCCCCAATTGTCTCCTCATAGCCTTTCTTCTACCCGCTGCTCTTGGGCTCTTCATTGTGTATTTACTGTTTATTTGTTTATTAAAGATTTGCATGTGGAAACTTAAGAGGGAGGGAAAGGAGAAAGGGGGTAGCAGACACACAGACAGATAGACTGACAACTCCTAATGATTAAGAAGGGTCCCAGAAAATAGGTTAGTCCATTTGTCTTTTAAATGAATCATTGTCTATTGTGAAACTTAATTGACATGCAGAAAAGTGCTATATTCATTAGAATTTAACCAATTATTTTAAGGCAAATTACGTGTCAAGTCAAAAACTACCCAAGTCAGAAAGTCGTCCTTTTTCACCCCGCAGAAGTTGTCAGACCTTCTCCAGACTCCCTCCTTCCCCAGTGTCACCCTCCCTGTGACTTCTGGATTAGTCATTTTAGTGCTAATTTGCAGCTTCATCATAGGAATATGACTCCATAATCAGTTCTTATTTTGCCCACTTTCGTTTTTTAATTTAAATCAGACATGGTGTTCAGTCCTATCTGGCTTCATTCACCCAACCTTTTCTTTATGCATTTTATCTGTGTGACTGGGGGATAGGCAGACTGTACTTCATTAATTTTCATTGTTCTGAAATAGTCACAAACATGAATCTAACAGCATGCTCATCCATCCTCCCCCTCCCCTTCTCGGAGCAGCACCAGCATGGACAGGCATGTGCCCTGTGCTATGGCTACATGGACACAGATTTCCCTATGGTCCCTGTGATAAAATCTCTGGATTATAAGTCTACTGTACCTTCAGTTTTATTTGACAAGGCTAAAATGCTTCTCAGACTAATGCCTCTGTTCCACATTGCCACCAGCTGTGCCCTAGGAGCTGAGCATGTTGCCCTCTTCACCATGCTTGGGATTGTCAGATCTTTTTAGACGTGGCATTCCCCGGCAATGCTTGCATTTGAACCATTTATTTTGTGTGCAATGAAAGTAAGCCTCAACATTTTCCTTGCAGTCTTATAGAAGGACGGGTGGTATGGAGTTGAGAGTGCTGACTTTGGGTTTGGTTTGTTTGAACTTGAGTCCTAGTACATAATGCCCAAACTCATAGAGGTACTGTGAATATTAAATGATGTGGTTCACACAGCATCGAGAAGAGTGCCTGGAAGATAATGAGAACTGTGTAAATGTTCAACACTGCTGTGATAACTAAGACAACAGAATGTCTAGGGACAAGTGTTGGTAAAGATTAATGATATATTAAAGGAAAAATAAAATTATTTATTGATGCAATAATTGAAGGACCCAAGATAGGAGAGAGTGCATGACAGAGTTCATTACTGAGAAGGAAAGGGGATATGTGAAGGAGAAGACTCAACATGGTAGGTGCAGCGTAGGAAGACAGGGAAATGTAGGGGACATGAGAGGGGAGAGGAGCCTGTCACCTGGAGTGCCATTAAGTCATCTCTCCATCTCAGAGGCAAGTACCTCAGCACACTTAACAGCCTTCACTGTTGGACTGTGGATGTGGAATTAATACTATTTTCATATATAAATACATTCTGGTAAAGTAATAACCTATGCCTTAGGCCCAGTTGTATGTCACTTTGGGTGGGACCTCATTTTGTTGCCCAGACATTGCCTGAGAATCTCAAACAGAACTCTTTACAGTAAAGACACCTGACTTCTGTGTCCCTGTGAGTTAGAATTTTACTTTCAGGATACAGTCCTACGAGATGATTTGACTAAGAATTGCCATCCTACACATACCATCATATGCTCTTAATATTTGAATGTTTATTCTCCAGTTGGTGGAACTGTTTGGGAAGGATTAGAAAGTGTGGCCTTGTTGCGGAAGGTGTATCACCGGGGATGGATTTAAGGTTTCAAAAGCCCATACCATTGTCATTCCCCGTTAGCTTTCTCTCTGCCTCATGCTTGTGGATCAAGTTGTGAGCTCTCAGCTACTGATCCAGTGCCATGCCCGCCTGCCTGCTGCCATGCTCCCCTGCCACAGTGGTCATGGACTCACTATCTGAAACCATGAGCCCTAATAAACTCTTATATAAGCTGCCTTGGCTGTGGTGTCTCTTCCCAGCAATAAAAAAATAACTAATGGATGGTATCTTCTTTGCGAAATCAGTAGACTATGACTCACACTTCGGTACATCTGGCTTTCTTTTGAGTGATTCTTTTTTTCGCTTAAATCATGTATTCAAGCCTGTATTCAAAGATCATTAATAAAATCTCCTACTCTGTTTCCTAAACAGGCTAGTCTTGACATTCTTTTCTGTGCCTTAGCCATAAATCCTGTTTTGGACTGAGGCAAGGTCCCTAAAACTCTAGGGAAATGCCTCAAGCTGCTAAAAGCGATGGTAGGGTGCTGTACCTGTACCCCAAAATGCTCACGGTTTCATGCACCAAGAGAAGCTATGAATTAAACTGGATAACAAGCAATTAGAGCGAAGAGAGCTTTATATTGACAATAGCTGTTGAGAAGGTCATCAGAGTTTCAGTAGGAGTTCAAAAACATAAAAATAGGAGAAAGGATGCTCCAACTAGAGGTTCAAAACTTTGAGGCAACAGTTACTGAAATGTGAGCGAAGTGATTCTAAATGGACGACTTACTCACAGTAAATACTTACGCTCTCTTCTCAAAGATCCTAGCAAGTGGAAGACAATTAGATGGAGCTTAGATTCTAAAAGAAATCTATTTATTCCTTATATATTACTAACTACAGTTCTAATCAGAGCACCCTAGATTGTGACGGTAACAACAAGCCGTGAGTTGTGGATTTAACTGGAAGAAGGGAGAAAAAAAGTTACTGTCTGATCAAATCTAAGTATCGCCCAGGGGCAAAAACTAAGAGTGTTGGCTTTGTTTTCAGAGTTCAAGTAGGCTGTGGGGTCCTGTCCTGGCTCTGCTTCTCCTGCCTTCTCATATTCAAGTCAATAAGAACAGAAAGCTAACCACATAGCTAACCAGTTCTCCAGACAGATGAATACACAGTGGCAAAATCCCAGCGAGACCCATTTGTATGGCAAGACCACCTAATAGGTGATTAAACAAAGCAGGCAAAAAGTTGCTGGAACTATTATGTAGAAACAGGGGAGTAATGTGACCATATTTGGCCACTGAGATAGTATGTGGGGAGCTGCAATGGAGGTGGTGAGGGCTGAAGGTAATGACATGGGTGCACTTGAGCATTTGGGAGGCTGATGACGTCATGGACCCAGATAGGAAACACAGACGGATTGAACAGGTTTGGGGCCAGATGAGTTTCAATTGGACACGCTGAGTTTGTGGTCCTGGCACTCCGTCTCCACAGAAAGGTTGACCAGGCAGATGGATGAACAGGTCTGTAGGAGGCACAATACCCTGCACACAGCTTCCCCATCAATGTTTATTCAATACAAAATAAACAAAGACGAAACCAGTTTCCATGTTAGCGTTCCCACAGTGATATTTACTGGTTGGGTCCTTGCCGAAGTGAGGCTTGGATATATCCAACTTAAAAATAATTGCTTGCCACTTCTGTGCCCTCCCATATGTTTCTCCTTCAACTGCCTAATTCAATCTTGTTTTTAAAAAAATCAAAGATTTTGAGTGTTTCCAACGGTGACTATTCAAATCCACTGTTGCCCTACCTTGAAAATATTAGTTACTGGGAAGATAAGTCTCATCGGGAATATGTGCAGCTGGGTGCAGTAGCAAAGGCCATGAACTCAGCCTGACATGACGTGTTTCTAACTTCATTGTGTTATGACTGCTACTTTGGTCCTCAGACTTTAAAGACTTTGTCCTGCCAGTATCCATTCGACAGTGAGTTTCCACTTGGGGGTTCCAGAACTACACACATTATATATGTGGTTGTTCAAATAGAAGAGGGTAGCTTGCACGTTCCTCCCTTGGATCCCATGTTGAATACTGTGTGTAGGGTTTTAACAAAGCCCGACTAGAAATATCTGTGGAATCTGAAGGCACATTGATGCTCACACATTGCTACTTTGCAAAGCATTCCCATGGGTGCATGCACCCCAGTCACCCCCACAAGAATATTGTCTCTAGTTACCTCCCAACCCCTGAGAAGACAGCCAACGTCTCATGCATCTTGGGTCACCATGGATACATGCACCCTGATCATCCCCACTCAGATATTATTTCTAGTTACCTCCCAACCCCTGAGAAGACAGGCAGCATCTCATACATCTTGACCCTATTCGAGTTCAGTGCTTTCTGTAAAAGACAACTCAAATTAAGCACATGAAGAATATAATGGGCAAAGGTAAGTATGCATATGTGTGTGTGTGTGTGTGTGTGTGTGTGTGCGTGCACACACACGCACACATACATTTGAGAGGTCAGATCTACTGAGATCCCCATGCAGAATGCTCATCTCCCTTCTGTTTGCATTCTACAGTACAGTGGGTGGGGGTGTCACCAGACCAATTACAATTTGTGACCCTTCACCAGGTAGAGGGTAGGGAAGAACAATGCCTCGCATTCTCCCCCCCATCATAATGGAACCTACAGCTGGCCACAGTATTTGTTCTTCTTCTCGTGTGCACTCTGAAGGATTCTCTACTTCTTTCGCAAGTTTTCAAGAAAGAGCTCTTTTACCCCCAGCCCTGCTCATCAGAGCCAGGTGTTCGCAGCACTACCACATAGGAATCTCTGACTCATGCTCACCAAAGTAGAACTGCATAATAGGATCTATTCTGCTCTGACTAATTTCTCCTCAACACATGTTGACTCATTAGAAATTGTGAGAAGAAAGTTAGCAAAAGTCATTGACTTTTATTGCTTCCCTGGCAGGAAAACACACACACACACACACACACACACACACACACACACACCTTTTTTCCTCTTTATAACAAATTAATTGCACACTGGGTACCATATAACTCCACAGCCCCTTCAAGGATACCTGCTAGGAAAAAGACCTCCTTTTGGAAGTCATCAACCTTAATACATGGGGGAAAATCTTAGCTTGTTTTTATGGCAGGAGGAGAGGTGCTCGGGCAGGCTGAGGGGACCTTTGAAAAGAGATGGGAAGACGTCAATGAAGAACAGAGAATAACCAGGGAGGGGTAGGCTGAGGAGGGAAAGGGAGGAGAAAGGTTCTGAGGTACATTGTCCTTACAGTATGACAGAGATTCTGGCCACTGGACATGCCCTTTCACTTGTCCCTTTAATCAATTGCCATTTGGATGTTTTGCTTCTAGCCAAGCGCCGCTGTCTTAGGGTGGAGAGTGGCGGGGGAGGACTATGGCAATGTGGCTTCTAGGAGCCCTTCATCCCCTTCAGAGTTCAGATCAAACTCTCTTTCTCTGCATGCCTTCCACAACACCTTTAGGACTCTTTCTCTTCCATCAACCCACATGATATTTCTATCTTTAATGTGTAGTAACGAGCAAAGCCAAAATTAATGGCTTCAAAAATAAGACACTTTGTGCTTTTGGTCTGTGGACTAGGAATTTAAACAGGTCTCAGTTCTGCTGGGTAGCATCATCTAGAAACAGTTCTGCTGGGGTTGGAGGACCCAACATGGCTTCATCATATGCCTGCTGCCTCAGCTGAGGAGGCTGGGATAGCGAGGGGATGCCTCCACCTCATTGTCTAGAGAGGTTGTTGAGAGTAACTCAGATCTTAAACAGAACAAAATGGAAAGTTCTCTGTTCTCTTAAATCCCGTACAATGAGATTACATAGTAAGATTTCTGTCATAACCTCTGGGACAAAACAAGTGACAAGGGCAGCCTAGATTACAGGAAGAAAAACGGACTCCATCTCTTGACGTGAGGCATGGAGTGTCCAGATAGGAAAGGGGGAGTGGTGGCTGCCAATGTTCTTTTAGTATTTGTTGGTTTGTCGTGTTGACTATATCAAAAGGCAGAGCCAGGATCTCATCTTTTACTGTGTCTTTCCCATGTTCAGGGATCAGACTGGTTGGACAAACTAACAGATCAGTGAGGGCTGGAGACAGCGAGCGAGGAAGTTCCCTGGTGAGGCCAGAGGGTGTGGAACCACATGATATGGGCTTGATTCCCTAGTTTTGCATGTATTACCAAGTTCCAAATGTGCGCCTGATTCTGCGTTTCTCCGAAGTAAGCTTGGGTAGTCTGTTCCCGTTCACACAGCTATTGTTAGACTGCGCATGCTCACTGTAAGTGCTTGGCGTGTGAAAGCGGGACAAGTCTCATCTTGACTTTCAGTTTAAAATTTCTTAGCTAGGCAGTGGTGGCGCGCACCTTTAATCCCAGGATGTGGGAGGCAGAGGCAGGCAGATCTTTGAGTTCAAAGCCAGCCTGGTCTGCAGAGCAAGTTCCCAGGTCAGTCAGGGCTACACAGAGAAACCCTGTCTCAAAAAAACAAAACAAAACAAAACACACACACACAAAAAAAATGACAGCAACAACGACAAAAGTTTTCTTTACTCTCCTGATATTCAAACACATTTCAATAAACCTTATGACACATTTGAGGGAAAGGGTATCTCAACTGGTGGTTACAATTAGAGCAATATTGTAAACAGCCTCGTTAAACCATGTTAAGTAAATGCTGTAAGAACTTAGCAGGGTGCTGAGAAATGGTAGGGATCTCAGTAAGTCCATAGACACAGATGCACGTGTGCATATCAAGCTAAGGGTCGCATCGTGCCAGCTGCTCCTGTTCTGTAGGGCCACTGTCACTCCACAGGTGACCCATCCTTGAGGATCCTCTCTCTGTTCTGTCCTTAGAGTACCCTGGCAAGCCACAGCTAATGGGGGCACACTAGAGAACAGAGGGGGTAGTGGAGTGAGGCTTCATGTAATGCCCTTGACTTTATAAAGTGCAGAGCACCCTCCATGTCAGCTGGCTCTAACTCAGTCAGCTTCTTGTGCATGAGGACACAGCAAGCCTTAGCCTTGCTTTGTGTAGACTTTTGTGTCTTCCTGGCCCTGGCTTCCCTGGAGATCAACTGTTCTGTGTCAGCCCTTTCACTCCTCTGAAATTAACTTCCGGTGAAACACCTTCTCTTGGAACACAAATTCAAAAACATCAGCGTCCTACTCTAAGTGTAGTACAAAGGTGACTTTAGAACAAAACAGTGTGTCTTAGTGTGTAAATGTGTGGCTACAGCTCCACTATAATGAGAATAGTAACAGAGTGAAAAGCTTGTACACACTTCAGATCCAGAAGGTTAAAGTTATAGAGTAGCATTTGGCTAGCATCGCTCCATTTAAGTTATTTTTCATGATTTAAAAATAAAGGTGATATGAATAAAATACATCATGTAATTCAGTAGTGCCTAGTACTCAAGTAAATGTGTGTTTTTATGTATGTATGCATGCACTGTGTATTTATGAGTATGTTCTACATATATAGTATAAAAATAGACAAATCCCTCTTATTACTTACAGTTCCAATTAGATGAATAATAACACATAGCACTTTTCACCTAGAAGATTCAGAGTGTATTACAGCCACGAAAAATATATTAAAGCAAGTAAGGATCTTTGTGTGGTTTATCATAAACAGCTATTTTAATTACATGATTGGTTACTCAAACTAAAAGGTCTGTGACCTGCAAATTCACTTAAGATAGAACAGTCCTTCAATACACAGTTCAGGACTGTCAGCCCATTGCAGAACATACTGGGCCTTTGATCCCCACCAAGTGGTCCCCAAATCATGAGCATCCACAGACACCATAAAACAAACCCTACAAACTTCCGTAACTCCCCGTACTCAGGGCTGCTCCCCTACCAAATTTCTTATGTACATGGTTAGTTTCTAAAGTTACCCTCCCCTCCTCCTTACCCCCCCTTCCTTCTTTTCTCTCCTTCTTACTGAATAAAATTAATAGGTTTATAGAGGTTAAATGTGCACACACGTTATAATTTATGGCGTCAAGTCATATGTTATCGTATCTGGTTTAAGGCGCTGCCTCATGCCTATGCTGTATGGAGGAATGAAGACTGGAGGAGGGAGGAATGCATGGTGCAGGCCAGAAGATGCTCAGGACACTGAAGGCGCTCTGGTGAGCACAATGGTAGATAGATGCCCTTGTTTAGACAAACCCGTAAAACACAACGCCAGGTGTGACTCCCAGGACACAGGGCTGACTCCCTGGGATTGTGAGGGTCCCTGCTCTCATCAGTTGTGACAATGTGTTGTTCTAGTGAGGAATGTGGATGGTAGGAAGGTTTGGGGTTGGGGGGCTGGCAGTGGTATAGGGGAACTCTCCATACCTTACTGTATAGTTTTGCTGTGAATCTAAACCTCCTCTGGACAGTAAGTCTACTTTTTTTTTTTTTAACTTTTATTGATTCTTTGTGGATTTCACATCATACATCATACATTCTAATCCCACTCATCTCCCTGTCCCCTTGCATCTACTCTTTGCCCTTGCATCCCCCC
>JAQHUG010000021.1:6238042-6257348 GCA_028555095.1 Dicrostonyx torquatus
GCTGACCTATCTTACAAGCCAGACAGAATCTCTATTTAACCAATCAAAGCACATAAATAAAGATGGACCCTCCTACACTATAGAGATTAGGAATTGCTGACTCGGAGCGAGACACACAGTCTCTCAGTCTATGACTTCTCTCTCTTCCCTCTTCCTTACTCCCTTTTTATCTGGTCTCCCCATTTTCACCCACCTCTAGGGATGACTGTGGCTATTTTCACTTAAAGTTAGTGATGAAGGCAAGGCCTTGAGGAATGTAAGATGCCTTGAGCTCATTAACTGGACTGTGCCAGTTGGTACAGAGAAAGTACTCAGACTAGTGCCTCGCACTCAAAAGGCCATAAAGTTAGCTCCATAAATGTCAGTTATTACTACAGAAACATTAGTGAGGAGCGTAGGATTATGATGGTGGTGGTGGAGCTGGTCATGGCTGGCTTTCTGTGTGGTCAACAGCTTAGTTTGATCGCTTACTGTTTGCCACTCTGTTCAAGAACATGCTTTGCATAGCTTGCAATCTCTGCACTGGAGGATCTCATTCATTATGTTAGGGAAAGGATCAGGGTCAAAGAAAACACACACACACACACAAAGATCAGTGCCTTTAAGTGAGGAAACTTAGAGTCATAAGGCATCCAGAATTCCTGTTTCTGACAAGAGCCCAGATCAACTTACAAAGAAATCACATAGTCAGGAGGCCGGAGTCACTGGAGATATTTGATAGCGAAAATGAAGGCAGGCCCAGAAGGATTAAGAGTCCAGAGAAAAACTAGTGTATCAATAAAACCACCAGGTGACTTTGGGAACACAGAGCTGGCGACAGTAGGTGCCACCAAAACGGCTGAACACGAGAGTCACCTCGGGAATTTTCAAGGTAGATTCATAGAACCCAGGCTTTCTTCCTGAAGCAGAACTTTCATGGAAAGGTCTGGAATTTTATTGTTTTGTAAACTTTTCAAGTTCTGTTCATTAGTTAAGATCCTCACCAATAGCAACTTTAGCTACATGAATGTTAAGAAATCCAAGTTCTCAGACCTCTTACCCTACAAGTCTTAAAGCTTGGACCCTGCAACCTGAGTTTTAGCAAGCTCTGAATTCTGAAGTTAAATTAGAAATGCACAGATCCATGCAGGGGAAATATGTCATCAGCAACCAATTTCTTCCCAGCAAGGGGTTAGTGAATGAGTAGGTGACATTTCTCAGCGATTCTTAAAATGTTATGTGTGTATGAGTGTTTACCTGTGTGTATTTATGTGTCCCATGTGCAAGCCTGGTGCTGACGGAGCCCAGAAGAGGGCAGCGAACCCCCTGACACTGGAGTTACAGATGGTTGTGAGCCATGGTCTGAGTCCTGCGTGTTGAAGTTGGTCTCCTGCGTAAACAGCTGGGTGTTCTCTTTCACCTCACTACTTTTTATTTCTTTTGACTTTTTTTTTTGCTCCAACATGTTTTAGAGAAGATGAAGAAAAAAAAATTGGCTTTCTCCCTTTTCTTTTAAATTATGCTATTAATATAGCACCAGCCGTGATAGATACACCCAGTGTATTTTCTCAACCTCATAACAACCCAAGAGCAAGGTTGATATTATCTCTATACCCATGAGAAAACACTCTCAGAGGTTTTAAATAATCTGCCCAAGGTCACACAGTTAATAAGTAGCTGAGCCGAGACATGAAGGCAAGGGCTTTTCACACTATGCCAGCCTGCCTCTCACGCCAATCATCCTGTGTCCAGGACAATAGAACAGATGGGGAATTCAGAAACAATGAATGCCAGCCCCCCTACATTTGCCCCAGAAATCGAAGGTCCAGGAGTCTAAAGGGAGTGTAGGTCAGCACAAATTTCCAGGCAGACCGGGGGTAGAGCTGATGGAGCCAGTGTGAGCTTCAGGATTCCAGCCCAGGGCTCTTTCCAAAATAGCACATTGAGAGTTGTTCTCAGACTGCTGGGACACTTGTTACATAATGTTCAAATTTATGTAGGAATGTGACTAATCCACATTTTTTGGTGTTTGATCAGATGTAGAATATAAATGAGGCAAACACTTAATTGAAAGACTCCAGCAATGAGAGGGCTGGCGAAGGCTGGAGGACAGCCCCGCAATGAAATGCAGGCCGTGCGAATATTTTCTAGTCGGCTATGGATATGAACTCTAGTTTTCTACATCTGTTGAGATCGGTTCCATATTACGACTAAACAGTTGCAGGGCTGCGTGGCATTCATGTCTGATTGAGTAGAGGATTTGGTAATTACTAATCTTCCAGGCTAATAGCCTCATGTGCTAGTCAAGCAAAAATTAAGTGTTTGATGCATCCCTACCTGTCTCCAAACAACTGTGTGCGTTGTTCGGCGAAGCAGCTATCAAAGCAATCTGCTCATCGCTCCAGAGTTTCTCTCTTTGAAAAAGTCGTTATTTAAAATTCAAGATTTTTTCTTTTGCAATAGAAAAGATAGCAATGAATAGACCTTACTTTCTTAAGAAACACCTGCCATTTGAAGAAGCATAGAGACTTGTAGAAAGGAAATACATATTTTAATCGCAGTTTTGTCCTTTTAATTATAATTATCTCAGAGCTCTGGTGTTAAAATATAGAACATTTAACTAAAATAGATGAAACAGATCTCTAACTGATGTTGCTAAAGGCCTCTTGAATGTATTGTCGTGCTCAGTTGCTTTTAAATGATAGTTAGATCATACTCATCAAACTGTGAAAGTGGTGTGGTGACTAGGTGGTTGACACTGGCCTGAACCTTCAAAGGCTAATAATTTAGAATGATCGGTTTATTAAAACAAGTTTTTGGGTGCCAAGGTGACGTCCTCATGGAGTGGAAGAACTCACTGTGATGTGGACCCAGATTTTGCTGGTGACTAGGCACTGTCGGTTTCAATGCTCCACCTCCTTGCTCTGTACTCTTCTGACCCTGAGCCCTTCCTGGATTCTGCTGTCTTCATCTTCAGCCTGACCAGAGAACCGATGGGTTTTGGAGCATTTCCGACAGTCGGGTTGGTCCTACTCTGTTTCAGTAATTGACTGAAGACCTGGACAGATAACAGGACTTTGAAAGTTGCAACATGGATGAAACTATTGGGAGGGACTCTCTGTAACAAAGAAACGGCTCATTTTCTGCCTTTCACAGTTATGGCCCTGAAGCAAGTCAGCCTTAAGAAAAGGCAACTTGTCCAAATGGACAGAAGTAAGGAAGTCATAGAGACTTCTATGTGAATGAGAGACAGAGCATGGCCTTTCCTGTTATATCCAAAGACATTCTGCCTTTGTACTTGCTGCTCATTGAACAAATTGGTTCCCTCATGAACCCAATCAGGCATGGTCTGCAAACTTCTCTGCTCCTCAGAACCACCTGAAGGGCTGCGAAGGCCAAGGCTCTGTCTGGCTCTACCTGGAGACTTGATCAGTGTGATCAAGGTGGAGAGTGCCTTTCGAAAGACTCCAATTCACTGTTTACATTCTTAAAAATGTATTTTTTTATTTCCCTATCTATCTTCATGTGTATATGTGTGTGGGCATGTGTGTACCACAGCTTGTGTCTGGAGGTCAGAGGACAACTTACAAACGGCAGTTAGTGCCTTCCGTCATGCAGATCCTGCGGACCGAATTCAGATAGTCAGGGCTTGGCAGCAAGTGTTCCTATTGACTAAGTCGTCTCATTGACCCAGGATCCCAGCTGATTCAGAGTTTGCTGACCTATGCTTATATCTTGATAATCACTGATCTAAAGTCAATTGTGTACAGGGTTTCAATGGCTTGCAGTGTGAGAACAGCTTAACTTATATGTGTAGGTGCCGGGAAACACCTGAAGATGTTAACACTCTGCCTTCCAGGAAGCGTCAAACCTAATTTAGGTTAAGCTTACCAGAAAGAACCATTCTTTCCATTTTTCTTTTCTATTAATGATGATAATCCACAAAAGACATATTGATAAAAACCATGAAGCACAGGATGTTTTTAGGGCCAAAAACAAAGGTCTTGGAGTCATACAATCCTGGGTTACAGGAGTGCCCCATAATACTCTGTACTTAGAAATTGCTCATAGTCTCCAGCTTTTCTGATTTATAAATGGGAGTTAAAATTTTACTCTATGTTTTGTATTCTATGAAATAGAAAACAAAATACTTCTGGCATAGTACTTAGTGTATAAGTGCTTAAGGTCTATGTGAATGTGTATGTATGTATATATATTATATAATTCTGTGTATTTATATAATTATATATATTTATAAGTAATATGATATAAGTACTTGTGTACTATGTACATATTTTTTATTAGTTTCTTAACTACCTTAGGGTAACAAAATTAGGAAGTCCTCATTACTCAAGACTATAAAATCTTATACTTATCAAATTGTTGACAGAAACAGAAGTTCTTAAAACACAAAAATACTTGACAATGAACTTTCCACTTATAAGTTTTTATTTTAACCAGCTTCTCTACTGAGTACCTTTTCTACATATCCATCATATTTGTGAATTCGAGTCTAGTTCAGACGGTGAATCCTGAACATCTGGCAGTAAAACTCAATTGCAAATTATTGCAAATTGAGGTTAAAAATCTTAAAAATGACCTGATATTTTGCAACGTTAAATAATGTTGGAAATTTTGCCTGATTATACTCCAAGTCCTTGATAAATAAGGACAAAGTGGAAAGAGAAAAATGAGCAACTGGAAGTGTTAGGTGCAGCACCGCAATCCCAGCAGTCAGAAAATAGACAGAACTGCTGGCGACGGAAGCCAGCTCACTCTACACGGAGAGTTACAGAACAAGATTGTCACAGCCGGGACCAGGGAAGACGGGAGCGAAGCTATGTCTCCTGGATATGGCAGGACCTGAATGCACATCAGCCCACACTGTTGTTTACCTGATCAAGCCCATCAGCACTCTAACATGAGTGGGAAGGGCTCATGAGCCTCTATCCATAGCTGAGGAGCTATAGACAAGTTGATAGGCTCTGGGGGAGGGAGACTCAGTTATCTTTAAGAGCGAGGCTTCTGGTAGGTCTTCCTTGCTCTAGTGCATGGCCCCAAATGCAGAAGTTTATGATGGGCAGCACACATTGAATGCAGTGATTAATGAACTAAGAACAGAGACATAAAGTTGAAGTTGGAGGTGGGTAGGGAAATTGGGGTGGATCTGGGAGGAGTTTAGGAAAACAGTTGGAGTAATAGGATCAAAATATATTATATGTAATATATTCTCAAAGAACTAATGAAAACATTTTAAAACAGTCAAAGAAAATAACACATGTAAAAATATCAAATTAACTTTTTAAATTTATTTATTTTTATTTATTCATTTTACATCCTGGTCATAGTTTCCCCTCCTCTCTCCCCTCCCAGTCTCTCCCCACAGCCCTCTCTGTTCCCACCCAAAATCCACAAATCCAACCTCCTATTTTTTGTTTAAAAAAGGTCAGGTCTCATGTGAGTATCAACAAAACATTACATATTAAGTCGTAATAAGACTAAGCACCTTCCCATTTATTAAGACTGGGCAAGGCAACCCAGTATAAAAAACAGGGTCCCAAAAGCCTGTAAAAGAATCAGAGCTAGTCCCTGTTCCTGCTATAAGGAGTGCAACAAGAGGCCCATGCTACACAACTGTAACATATATGCAGAGGGTCTAAGTCAGTCCCGTGCAGGCTCCATGGTTGTCAGTTCAGACTCTGTGCGCCCCTATATGCCCAGGTTAGTTGATTCTGTGAATTTTCTTGTGACTCCTACTTTCTCCTCTTCTTCTGCAGGATTCCCCGAACTCCACCTAAAATAAAATAAAAAATTCAAGTAAAACATCTGGAACTTTGGTGTGAGAAAGACTTGTTAATGGAAATGATTTGATGAATAATATCTGTTTTCAAAGGGAACCCCAGGATCACGTAGCAAAAGACAAATAGAAAAATCATATTATTTTCACAGTAGCTTGGTATCATATCAAATAATAAGCACTTAATTCATTCTTGTAAACAGTGATGAATAACTGATGCTATAATCTACATTTGTTAAAATTTAAACACTAACCTTTTTAAGATATTTGTATTTTTTTTCATGGTGAAATTGTATGTACACTATTCACCACCATGTTCTCTAACTCTTGGGTCTGATCTCTATACACATTCACATTTCATAGGAAACAGAAATCAAGACAGCAGCGGGCTGTGAGCTGAGTCGTCAGCAGCCCGGTGCTGCCCTGTTGAGCTGATTCTGCCCTAGAATTCGTATCTATCAAGAAAGAACTAGTAAGTAGGGCAGGTGTTCTGTGAGTTTTTCAGGGAAAGTGCTTAGAAGGGAAGGAGTGGTTTGTTTGCCTCCTTGCCCCGCCCTGTTCCTTGGGATGAAGGCAGGAGCTCTCGCATCTATCTTGGACAAGGAGGAAGAGACACACACGGAAGATGGTGGAAAAGAATATTATACTTCAGGATCCTCCACCTCACCGAGACACTCACACATGAGACTCCAGATGTTTGCTCGAGAGACTTTGTGATCTCTCAGGAAACTAGATAATAAATATCCCAAGCCGGGCGGTGGTGGCGCACGCCTTTAATCCCAGCACTCGGGAGGCAGAGGCAGGCTGATCTCTGTGAGTTCGAGACCAGCCTGGTCTACAAGAGCTAGTTCCAGGACAGGCTCCAAAGCTACAGAGAAACCCTGTCTCGAAAAACCAAAATAAATAAATAAATAAATGAATAAATAAATAAATATCCCAATAGAACTTGTTCTTTTAGGGATGTTGCAAATTACTTCATTTAATTACATATAGTTTTTACTCTGTGTGTGTGTGTGGTGTTCGTGCATGCCATGGCGCTCTGTTGAGGTCAAAGGATAGCTTACAGGAGACAGTTCTGCCCTTCCAGTATTTCCACGTCAGTTCATCAGGCTTGGCAGCAAGCACCTTTATCTGCTGAGCTATCTTGTCAGCCCAACTTAATCACATGCAATATGTCCTTCAGAAGTTCACTAAAAGTCTAGGAGTGATCTTTGGAGTTCATTCTTACTCCAAAGGAGGGAAGATACGGATTAGCAGTGTGGCACCAGAGGGGGAAATCCTCTCACTTTGACGTTCAGTAAAATTATACAAACAAGGCAGTCATGTTCAGCTGCTCCCTGCCTGATTTTCTCTGGTTCAATGTTCCTCACAAATGTCTCCCACCTACTGCTGTGTTGTTGATTCCGCGGGCCTTAGCTAAGAATGTTCTTTAGAATTATTTAATGCAACATCTGACTGTTTCAGGAATCCTGCACACAATATTCTGTGAGATGGTCACCTGGCCTCTGCTTAAAATTTTAGTGAGAAGGTATTGAGGGTAGGCATGCCTCCTTTATGGGAGGAACTTCCTTGATTAAACCTTCCTAACGTGTGGTCTTCGCCGTATCTGCATTTAGTCAAGCTCCTCTAGTAACAGCTTTCCATCCTTCTTCTGTTCATGCAGTTCCTAGACTACATGGCTGCTCAGTGACATGTTACAGTGGCTCCCCAGCAGCCCCTGTGCTGGACTACATGGCTGTTCATTGACATGTTACAGTGGCTCTCCAGAAGTCCATGTTCTAGACTACACGGCTGCTCACTGACACGTTACAGTGGCTCCCCAGCAGCCCCTGTGCTGGACTACATGGCTGCTCATGGCCATGTTACAGTGGCTCCCCGGCAGCCCCTGTTCTAGACTACATGGCTGCTCATTGACATGTTACAGTGGCTCCCCGGCAGCCCCTGTGCTAGGACTTGAACTCAAAGCCTTCCTCATACTGGGCAAGTACTCTATCACTAAGCTATGCCTCCAGCCCTCTGATCCATTCAAGATTCTCAGCCACCTTTGTTTTTGTTTTTGCAAAAATGGATTGCATTGTTTTAGTGTTAATGGAAACAGAGGGCATAGTCTTCCTTAAATATGCTTTTAGAAATCAGTAACTGCAGTCTTTGCCTGCTGAGACCTTCTCCTCTTCTCACAAGAAACTCACTGGTTTCCTCATCTTTTCTTTTAAAAACCTCTTTAAAAGATCCAATCACTGTCAAACAGAAACCCAAACTCCCTGCCCCCAACCCAGGAGAGCTACACGAAATATACAATTCTATGAACAGGACCAAATTTTGAAATATATTACAAAATGTTTAATCTCCCCCGCCTAAAGTGAGATAAGACCTATGGGTTTAAGAATTAATCCCGTTCCCCACAGTGTCCATCACTTGTTGGACTCAATACAATACTTATGAACTGACTAACCTTTTTCTGGGTATGTAGAGTGGACCCAAAATAAATCTGGAGATGGCAAAATTGATCATCGTCAAATGAATGAGCAATTAAGAAGGAACTAAATAATATTGGACCAAGGCAGTAGCTTCTTGTCACACACAAACACGCGCACGTGCACACACACACACACGCACACACTCACGCACAGCTGGTAAAGCCACCTGCAACTTGCAGTGTTTGCCAGCTGTTTAAATAGAAATAGCTCTGGACAGCGCCAGGCTCCCTTATCTCTTTCACAGGTACCTGCCTCCTTTTGGTTCTGGGATTTAATCCTCTCTTGATCACTATCTTACCCCTCAGCCATTCTGATCCCCATTGACAGTGTAAATGTCACTTTGAAATAACTGTCCCTGCTATTTAGCTGGAGGAGGCTTACACAGGTGGGGCTGCCACAGGAGTTGGCGCTGGGCTACGCGATTTCACATTAAACAGAAGGTCAGTGGATAAGCACCGCTTCATTCATCTTTTAAGAAATATTTTATACCAGGAACAAAAAAAAAAAAAAAAAGGAAAGGAAGGAAAGAAAAGCAATCAATCTTGTCTTGCCTTTCCCTGCTCACTTTTTCCAGGGCTGTAAAATCCACATTACATCATGAGGCTAAGGGGCCCTAGGTCACAGCTTAAAAGTCAAGTGCTGTGCCGTTGCTCCATTGGCTTGGATGTTTGCTCTGTCGTGGGACGGAGTGGAGATTTCCAAAGCGTCTGGAGTCTTACGGCTGTCTAACCCCGCCCCCCCATCTTGTATGGGTTTCACAATTCCTCTCCAAACGACAAAGTTTAACAGCCCCTCCTCTGCAGACACACCCAAAGCTCATGGGTTCCACAGTTTCACGGCATCACTGACAAAGCCGTAAAATGGTGCCTGGATTTCTGCCCGGGGCCAGGAGCTAAATGCATCCACTGGATGGCCAGTCCTAGTTGATTTCCTCCACATTCCGGTCCTTGCTCACTTTTTACTGTAGCATCACCTCGCAGATTTTGCACCATAAGGTTTTTTTTCCGGTTCGTTTGAAAGGGTTGAGGTAGAAGAGGATAAACGGACAGACAGTATTTGTGTATGGCTGACTTAGAGTACTTACCTTGGCTTCCAAAAGCATGACGTAAAAGAGCTTAATTGTATTTTGAAGCCACTGTCAACTGTCACATTCTAAAACCAGGTGATCTGGGTGGTGCAATATTGCATCTTAGGTAGAGTCTGAGAGGAATACAGATTAAACACCATCACCTGCATAATGTGGTTTGCCTACAACCTTCAAGGAAGGAGGAAGGGTCTGGTCCTTAGATAGGAGCTGTGCAGCCTTAGGAAGCATCTATAAGGGGAACCCATTCCTTGTTGTTGTGGAAACATGCTTCATCTCAGAGCTTCCCAAGGACACAATTTGGTCTATATAGCAGAGTGGATAAGAAAGAGGCAAACTGCCCACAGTAGACTCATTGTCAAGACATCCAGGGCACTTTAGGGAAAATTAAGATGAAGTCCTTCATGCTACTCAATAACATTCTCTCCGGACCCAACCACGATCACCAAGATCTGTGAGACTTTGCCCTTCAGCCTGTTCCAAAGATCATCACTGAAAACTTGTTATTCGTTCTTTGCTTGCTTTATAGGGCCAATAAAGTCTCAGCAAATAATGTTGGCCTGTTCTCCCGTGGACCTGCTCAGTCCTGGGATCTCAGAGCCTGAGTTCCTGAGTGAAATCTCACAAGATAGAGTTACAGCACACTTGCTATCCAAGCACGGAATTTGGTTCTCGCAATCTGGAAAATAACAGTGAGATAAACCGTTCACTTCCCAACTCTGAAAAATGCTTTTTTTTAAAACAACAACAACAACAACAACAAAATCTAATTAAATGCTGCATTACTTCTGTTGAATAAGTCGGTTTAGTTAGGAAAAGCATTTCCCTCAAAGAATCTAATGGATGGGCTGCCTGTAATGTGTTGGTAAAAAATCTATAGGGAACAATAATTTGATGCGATGTAGTAGGGGTGGGGACTAGGAAGCCGCATGTTGCTCGGAGCAATTCTGAGGCATTCAGGAGTTCTTAAGTATACAGTGTACATGTGAGTCAACAAGTAGACAAAGAAAAACCCAGACCTTTGATGACCCCTGGTGAATAAACTAAGCACTGCATTGCAAAGCAGCCAGAGCCACGGGTGGCAGAGCAGTAGCCCTGGCTGCTTCTGCTCGCCAGAAACCGGAGGGATATTTTCCCTGAGTGCCTGTTTCGCTTGTACTGAGGACGTACCTTACGGACTTTGGGCATCTGTATCCCTCTAAACAACTCTCACTTTGGTAATCTCTGTCAGTAGAGATGAAATGTGTGCGCATGCACTGTTTCCCATCTCAGCTTGAGCAGTGTTATTTATAGACCGCGAGAGAATTCAGTGGCCTCCCTGAAGCCAGATCTCTAGCTTGCTTTCATGTTATGTGTGTGTTTATATTGTTCGGTGGAAGAGCTATAACGACTCAATCATTCTTCTGTAACCCAAATTAAAGTCGAGATTGAGAGGTAGCCCCTTGTCTCTCCCCCGAGTGCCCGCTGAAACAGCTCTTTCATGCAGTAAGTCTGGATTTTTGTAAACAGCTGTGTGTGACCAGAATGGGGTACTTGTGAGCCCCCCCACAAAAAAACCAGACTGTACTTTGTTAGCTTGCAAGAGATGGAAGAAGTTTGTTACCTAAAAGACGGGTGGAAGGAAAATGTATGCAGTTTTCCTGTATACTCCAGGTATCCAATCATCAAAGTGGCAATGGCAGCGTGAAACCTACCTGGTGGCCTGAACATGAGGGGAGCACCCACAGATAATCCTAGCAGTCACTGTTCACCATAATTACTGGCATTTATGGTTTTGAATATTGGATTAGATTTTTTTTTTTCTTTTCAGGACAGCATTTCTCTGTGTAGCCCTGGCTGTCCTGGAACTCATTCTGTAGACCAGGTCAGCCTCTGCCTCCTGAGTGCTGGGTTTAAAGGTGTGACCTCCAGACTAGCTTAGATGAGCTTTGAAATGAAAACTCTCAGACTGGTGAATATTGCTGGGCTTTGGGTATTTTTTTCTCTCTTCCGTTTTAATTACCACAAACTAAAGAACACTTTGTTTTCTAATAAAACTAACTTCACTTTTAAAAATTGAGCACTGTGCCAAGCATAGAAGAACTGCTGTGGCCTCCCCACAGGGATGACTGGATTGATGTGGAGGGGAGCATTTGTTTCCCTGTATGGCCTCTGACATTGCTGTAAAAAGTAGCTGTCGTTCATGAGATTGAGAAGCTGGCAGCCTGAGGTTTTAGTCAACCTGACAAAGGTTCACAATTTCAAAAATGGAATCATAGGCGTGGCCTCGTTCGGTTGCTAGAGCACCTGAAGCCTGGAATTAGGCAATAATTCTAACACAGAATGGCTAACTACATACCTGTTGCTTTTGGGTCTAGACGTCTGTCATCCCTGTCACCACCTTTCCTCAGGCACACTGAGTGTGTGCAGTCTTGTAGAGCCCACTGAGTCAGTCCTAAGAGTCTGGAGGAAATCGTTGGGTATCAAGGCACGGAGGAGAGAAAATAAGTAAACAGCGAGGAGAGTTTGAGAAGCAACCCGATTTGAAATCAGCCTGTGTAATCATTAACATTTCTCTTTCAAATGAGCAAAATCGGTTTTGATTTTAATTCCAGAACCTGTCCACGTTTACTGCTTCTTTGTGTTTTAGTGACAAGAGATTTCGAATGCTGCCTTTCAGAGGTTTGTCGAGACATTACTGTTGCCTGAATATCTCTATTGTCTACTGCGTAGCCGAAGGACAAGTTCCAAAGGCTTTCTGGAGTACCCGGCTTCAAGTATTTCCAGAAGCACTGCATTTAAAAAATCTTTATGTTGTGCTCGAAGTCCACTCATCTCTCACATGTATGTGAAGCATGTTTCTTGACTGAGCAAATCCAACAATAAAAAAGTCTCTCCCTGCATAATGCCAGTTGTTCAATGGGGCAGAGAAGTAGCTTTTCATAAAGGATTGGGAGCCATTTCCAAAATGCCTTCAAACTCAAAGCCACCAAGAGTTATGAGAGACTATCCACCACCCGAGACTCAAATAATCTTCCTTTCAAAGATGAACTGAACCTGTGTGCATTCTTGGAATCAAATCAAGAGTTGCCCACCAGTGTCCATCCCTGCAGCATGATTGGAGGTAGTGGAGCTGGATGGGGAAAACTCTAGAAACCTGAAACATTGACTTGAATGCATCTTCTCTCCCTTTCTAGCTAGACAGATTATTTTGAGCAGACCACAGGAGCCTAAGGCTGACTGCATGTGTTGTCCTCTGCAAGTGTGACCTCATGTTCCATGAACCTGATCTAGGGCAGTGATGCGCTGGCCTATAGCTCAGAATTATGAACCATACCTAAGTGTAGAGCTCATTACAATGGCCAACCAGGAGGAGCATCTTCACAGGGATAAACATTCACCTCTAGGATTCAGGATTCAGCAACCACACAATGCAGAGCTGACTGAAGCCTGGCAATTCTAGACCCAGGATTCTCAGTCCTTTCCACTGTCTAAATAGTCTTTGAGGTGCTTGGGCATTTGGTGAATATATGTGGGGTGGGGGAACACTTAGGTATCAAGTTTCTTAGAAGGCCAAGTTTAGATCCAAATAATTAATTAAAATATACTGATAGGGCCTGCTGGTGGTGGCACACACCTTTAATTCTAGCACTTGAGAAGCAGAGGCAGTGGATCTCTGTGAGTACAAAGCCAGCCTGGTCTACAAGAACTAGTTCCAGGACAGGCACCAAAACTACACAGTGAAACCCTGTCTCGAAAAGTCAAACCAAACAAACAAAAAAACTTTCACTCTTTATATACTATGCTAAGGAAAATTAATAATCCACCTAATAGTTTAAAGAGGCACTTCCCGTGTTGAAAAAAAAAAAAACACAAAGCAGAACGCTGAGTCTTAGGAGTGTGATTAGCAGATGTGATTTCCATAGTGCTCAGCAGTCTGCTCTTCTTGGAGGATTGCGTCAGAACCTTGGGGGTTGGGAGATGGCTGCCTTTTCTAATTTCATGCCTTTCACATGTCCCTTCCACTCCTAGAAGGACAACTTAACTTCATGGCAATTTTTGCTAATGATGAGGGTTGTTCTTTCAGTATCATGAAGCTACTCAATAAATCCTGGTTTGCAGAAGCTGGGTTTAATCACAGATACAGTTGAGTAAAAAGAAATGATTTATAATCAGGCACAGAACTCAAGAACCACACAAATGTAGAGAAAATGCTATTCAGCTCTCTGGAACTATGTTATTTAACTCAATAAATAACTGGTGAATGTTTTATCTTAAGTATTTCTAGTGATGTTACTTGCCAGGGCAACTAAGGACCCTTAATCTGGCTTGATCCACCATTCTCTTGACCTCCTTCCCCCAAACTTGGAGTGCTAGAAGTTCACAATGATTTATGCAATTAATTAATTGATATGTGTATGAGGGGGTATGGTCATGTGTCTGTGGACACTTGCACACGTACAGAGGTCAGAGGACAAGCAAGCTCAATTGAGCCTTACTGATTGCCTTCCCACTTGTTGGAAATGGCCTTACTTTGCTGTTTCCCACCGCATATGGTTGGCTAGGAGCCTTAGGAAAGGCTTTTTCTCCATTTCCCATACACCCACTCATGGGTGCACTGGGATCACAAGTTGGTGCCCTGCCACTTTCAGTTTTTAAATAGTTTGGTGATCCAAACTGAGTGGAATTATTGGTTAAAAAAAAAAACCAATAACCGCCCTTCCCCATAGATGCATTGGGGAAATGACAACAATCCTATTTTGCTAAACTTGGAGGAAACAGTGGTAGGAGATTTGTCCTGAAGTTGTCAGGCTTGTACAACAAGAACTTTACCCGCTGAGCCATCTCTCTGGCCCTCAGGATTTATAATTATTGCTCTTCCCCTAAGTTGATTCCACTGCCACATTGTCATGGTCCTTAGCATGTTCTTTTGGCTTCCTGGGTGACCTTCTCCTCCTCATAAGCTCCTCCTCCCTCCTAAAGACCTGACTCACATGTTCTTTGACCCCCCCCCCCACCTCTGTCCTTAGTAGGCATGATAAATCACTAATTTCTACCTATTTCATACTGAATTTCAATCTTTTGTAAACTGGTTTCTATAGCCATCTGGACTAAGGAAATAGGGAAGGATGAGAAAGCATAACCATTGCAGTTGGACGTTAGAGCAGGACATGGATGTCTTTGTCAATGCTTTTAAATGAAGGAATATATATGCAGATAAGTTCTAAGCCTCGCATCAAAAAGGCGGTGCATTGAGTTCTTTGACACAAGGCTTAATCTTAATGAAGACCGCCTTTATCTTCAAAGAGATAGTAACAGTGAAGAAAGAGGAGGCGAGTTAGGTTTACCTTTGCTCAAAGATGGCTTCTAGGCTCATAATGGAGATGTTCAGTGGTCTGAGAGTGTGGTAAAATCTTTGTTGAAAAAATATATATATTAGCTTTTTTTTCATTTTACCTTGATGGGAGAGTTGCTACCACACATTACTAGCTGAGTTGCTTGCATTTGGGGAAATCGCAAGGTCAACACATCCAGAGTGCCATGGATAAGCCTCACCCTGGGAAAACCGAGGAAGTGTAATGCCATTCAGTAACAAAACCAGAAGAATAGGGGTCTAAAAGCACATGATGGGCGTGTGCTGGGCCTGTTGTTTGTTGGGACCACCCACAGATATGTGGCGCTTGAGTCTAAGAAAGAGAAGTGGAAGCCGTGGTCACTTTGTGAACTACCAGCATCCAGGTAATAGACAACACCTTGTGACTAGAGTGAGTTTGATTTTCACAGGGCCATCCGGGTGCAGATTGTCCATGAATGGGAGGAGTTAGAATATGAACCGCAGGTAAGACTACAAGGTCCACGGGATTCAAAGAATCATTCTTAAGATTATAATAAACATAGTCAATCTTCACCATCAATTGATGAGCTTTAACCGGGGGCTGGCTTCATGTCTAATAAGCTGCAGACTTTCTAGAAGCTTCCTCTCTGAATAGTTGTGCCATATAGTGTCTGCTGTATATGGAAAAAATATAACACAGAACAAGCCAACATGCATACGTGTAATCTGAGACCACATAGTCAGTTATATCCTCATCTTAGCAAAACATAGGTGCTTTAAAATGGCTAAATTCAGGGCTGGAGAGAGGGCTCAGCAATTAAGAGCATTGTCTGCTTTTCTAGTTGACCTGGATGGAATTAATTCCCAGCACCCACACGGCACCGTTCAATCATCTGTAACTCCAGTTCCAGGGGATCTGATGTTGCCTTCTGGCATCCAAGAATACTAAACTCACATGGACCATAAACATACATATAGGCAGAAACTCCATACATACAGAAATAAAATAAAATGACAAAATCAGTCTGGTAATTATATCATGGTGGCCTTCCTTTTGAGGATCACTAACCTGGTCATGGCCACACTTCAAATTAAAGAAGTGTTTCTTTGCAGAAGCCAGCTTTAGTTTGGATTGGATGTGGATTTGGATATGGTGTGAGAAGCTGTCTTTAAACTGTGCCTTGCCTCTTTTACTCTAGAGCCATTCTTTTTCAATGCAGAACACATGGCATTGTATAATTATATGACATTTTGCCATTCATGTACATCTCACAAATTTCTCTTAGGTATCACATGAGACACTCCTGTTTTACAGATCTGAAAATTGGGTCCAAGGACACTGTGGCTTGAACATGACATGAGATAAAACCTCTAGGTAGATGACCTTGAAAACTGAAATTTGACCAAGTCCTTATAAATGGCCATATCCCTTCATCTGTGGCTCATGTCCATGTTCATCCATGTAAGATTCTTCTTTATTTTCCTTATTTATTCATCATCTTTTATCTCTAAAACCTCTTACTACTTCAAAATTGCCTCTTCTAATATATATTAAATAAAATGCTGTGTAAAGCTTCATGGGGTGCAATGAAATGCACAACTAATTTAAAGGCACATTCATTTGTATTGTATTGATAGAAAGGGTCTACCCATTAGTTATGGTTAAGTTAGTGCTGTGAATATGTATAGAGCAGGAGATCAAAAATATTATCTACCCCTTTTCTGTTTCCTTGAAAATTGGTTAGGATTCTAAAGAAAGCAGAATTCAGTCTAAGATGTAGAGTACTGTTGAATTTGAACATGATTCTGAGACTCCTAAGAACTTGCTACAACAGAGAAGACTGAGGTCTTTGCCATTGGCTCTGTGTAAATCAGGAGGCCAGAGATACATTTTGTGTGTGTGCGTGTGTTATCTGTGTGATATATGTTTGAATACATGGGTAGCACAGCATGCCTGTGGAAGCAAGAGGGCACTTTGTTGGAAACAGGTTTTCTTTGTTGTTTATTTGCAGAATACAACTGACCTGAATTCTTCGCAGAACTGTTATAAAAGGAAGGGAAAATAGCAAAGAGATATATTCTATAAAAGATATAAATCATGTAATTCATGAATGTATAGTCCTTGATTAAGTCTTGACTTCATAAATTTGGAAGTCCATTAAGGGAATTTAAATATCGATTGAATATTAGGTAATTATAATTTTACATGTGTTGGTTTGAATGAGAATGGCCCTCAGAGACTCATTTGAATACGTGGTCCCCAATTAGTGGAACTGTTTGAGAAGGATTAGAAGGTGTAGCCTGTTTGGAGGAGGGGGGTGTTTCAAAAGACTCCTGAGATTCCCAGTGTGATTTCTGTCTCCTGCTTGTGGATCAATTTGTGAGTCTCAAATGTTCCTGACACCATGCCTTTGTTCTGCCATCATGAGCTCTCAACCTCTGAAACTAAGCCCCAAATTAAGTGCTTTCTTTTATATCTTGTCTTGGTCTGTTGGGGGCTGCAGACCCCTGGCCCCTTGACTTCCTTTGCCTGCCGGAGTAAACTGAACAAAACACCTGTGCCTGCAGCTGCTCTGAGCACGAGACCTTGATGGCAGGGGAGTGGGTTCTGATGAGGCCTGCAGCTGAAAGAGCCTGAGAGCTATCAATTAAGGATCCCTATATAAGCTTCCTTGGAGCACAATGAAGTTGGCATTCTTTCATCAAGGATGACCCATGTCTCTGTATGTCTCTGTCTGTCTTGTGCTTGTGTTTTTAACTCTCCAGCTTAGTTCCTGGCTCATGTACCATCCCATAGTGCAGGCGCTATAGGTAGAGGCCCCAGCGAGATTGGGAATTGGAGAGACATTGGAAGATCACCCTTGGAAGGCTGGCTAGCAAGTGAGCAAAAGATTGACGGTGAGGGTGTGTTGAATATGGGTGTCAGTAATTCTGTTCAGGTATTGACTGGTCAAGTGATGGTTCCTTTAGAGTTATTTTAAAACTGAAACAGTACAAGAGTTTATTTATTAAGACAGTTTTAGAATTTAGTCCCTGGTTTTCACAGGCAGGTTTTAATATTCCTGATTTAGATCAGGTAAAAGCTGACCTTCAAAAAGCTTTGAAAGAGCAAGGGCTGGGAGAATTTCCCAAGGAAATATTTTCGTTTTGACGTTTAGTCAAAGACACATTTCTCAGTGATAATGGGAAGGTAAAGAAACAATTTGTCCAAAACTTTTGAGGAAATTAAGGATGAGGAATCTGTAAAATCTATTAAGAATTTTATGGAAGAAGAAGAAGAAAGGAGGCAAGCAAATAGAGATGTTTCTGTAAGACCTCTTTGGTAGAATCCATCCCTTGTCGCTTCAAATCCTTTTGCTGCTGCCTCCACCCCTATTGACCTGGAGGCAGCAATCTGAGAAATCCTAGAGAGACTAAGAAATCTGAGTGGAGAGAGGCAAATTTATCCTGATGTGGAGGTTAGTGATCCGCAAGGAGGGCGAATCAGGCAGTATAACTAACCCTCGGGTCTTTAAAGACATAAAACAACTAAAAGGAGCAGTCATGGCCTATGGGACCCATGCTCCTCTCACTGTTGCTTTAATGCCATTTTTGTGGAACTCAACCTTACGCCCAGTGATTGGATGCAGCTTTGTAGGGCCTGTCTTTCAGGAGGAGATTATTTGTTATGGAGAGTGAAATGCAGGAAAATTGCACAGATACTGCATGGCGTAACATTGCCGCAGGTTTCCCCCAGCATAACCTTGACATGTTAACTGGTTCAGGACAGTATGCAGTCTTAGCAGTACAGATTACTTATGACCCTGCTGTTTATGCTCAGATAGCTGTCACAGCTGTTAAAGCGTGGAAATCTCTACCTAATAAAGGTAAGGAGCAGGGGAACAGCTGACTAAGTTTCTTCAAGGACCTTCGGAATCTTACCCTGGGTTTGTAGACTACCTGTTACAGCTAGGGGGGTTGTATTTTGGGGGATGTAGTCATAGCTATGCCTGTTATAAAGCAATTGACTTACAAAAATGCTAATAGATACTGTCAAGAAGCTAAACGTCCCTATAGAAATAAAAGTTTAAATGATTATATTCAGTTATGCAAGGACATTGATAACACTCATGTCATGTTATAAGACAAGTAATTGCTTCTGCTCTTAGGGGGAGTCAAGGTGGAGCTAGATTAAAGACTTGTTTTCAATGCTGGCAACAGGGAAATTTTAGAAGGAATTGCCCTGCGATTAGAAGTAGGGAAAATTCCGGTATTTGCCTGACATGTCAGAGGGGGCCCATTGGTCTAGTGAGTGCGGCTTTAGAACTGACATTCAAGGAAATCCCCTTCCCGTGCCAGGAAATGGGAGGAAGGGTCTGCCCTGGGCCCCCAAAATGCAAATATACAGGGCAATGAGTAGACCAGCTGATCTTATCAGATTCATTCCTCAGGGAAATGCCTCATTGCCCACAACCTTGTCTGAGGCACCCCAGGAAGTGCTGAACTGGACCTCTGTGTCCCCACCCAGGAAATATTGACCCCACAAATGGATGTGTAGCACTGGGGACTGGAGTATATGGACCTATTTCAGAGGAATTGATAGAAATAGTCCTGGGAAAAAGTAGTTTAGCATTTAAAGGGATTAAAATTCTACCAGGAATTATAAACTATGACTA